>JAPQNM010000033.1:6309427-6321927 GCA_029783475.1 Metacarcinus magister
CAGTCAGTCAGTCAGTCAGTCAGTCAGTCAGTCAGTCAGTCAGTCAGTCAGTCAGTCAGTCAGTCAGTCAGTCAGTCAGTGAATCAGCCTTACCTGTATCCCCAACATGCAGGTGACTCAGATGAAACTGGAAACTCACATTATCTATCTTTTTTCCTTTGCATATAATTCTCTTTCATTCGTATTTTTTCCCCTTATTGAGTTCTATAATTCCAGGTGTAATTATGGAGCGTGATTAGTTAGTGATTGGATGATTTACCTGTGCCATGACGAGAGAGAGAGAGAGAGAGAGAGAGAGAGAGAGAGAGAGAGAGAGAGAGAGAGAGAGAGAGAGAGAGAGAGAGAGAGAGAGAGAGAGAGAGAGAGAGCCCTTTTACGAGTTTGTTTATTGCGGGCAAGAACGCACTTTCTCTCTCTCTCTCTCTCTCTCTCTCTCTCTCTCTCTCTCTCTCTCTCTCTCTCTCTCTCTCTCTCTCTCTCTCTCTCTTTCTCTCTCATAAAATTGCAATTCCATGTAATTCTCTCACACATGCATACATACATACATACATACATACATACATACATGCATACATACATACATGAATACATAAGAACTCATTGCTTCCTAATGCTTACCTGTACTTGGGCAGCTCTACCTGGGACGCCATGGTTTAATTAACTGGCCTCACTCCCTCGTCAGCAGGTATCCTTTCCCCTCCTCCTGGCACCTGCATATAGTAATGTCCTTCGCCAGTACATCTTGACACAGGTGCTGGTGGCCGTGTGGGTGAGGGCAGGTAAGGGGAGGTGAGGGGAGGGTACTATGGGTGTAGAGTTGCTGTAGATGGTTGCATATTTCCACTCTTGTGTTTTTTTTTGGGGGGGTGATTGATTATTCATTGTTATTCCACATGGCCGATTAAAGGTGGTTTTGGGTGTGTATAAGGTCACACTCGAGGGAAAACAAGGTCAGAGGTGTTCCGGACTTGTTTTGTTCACGTATTGTTCGTGTTTTTATTTTTTGAGTATTTTGTTTGTGTTTACATGTTGCAGTAATTTTCGGATAAAAAAAAACGGCAAAAGGCTCATGGTTCAATTTTTCTTTTTTCTTCTTTTTTTTCTTCTTATTCATCCACCACGTCCATCGTGCTCACTACTATTCATGATTATGTTCAGAAGATAACTAACCACTAACTGAACGAGGCATATAAAACCTGTATCATCCACGTGTAAGTCTGATAATTTTCATGTCAGCACATCACACTTCACTCTTAACACTCTTGTTTTCCCCCTTCACACGTAACTTTCCTCGCCCTTCACTGTCAGTAGGTTCCCCTCACCCTGCGTAAGTACTGGGCCTAACAACTTAATGCTTCCGCTCGATATACTGCCTCACGCTGGGGTGTCCGAGGGCGGGAGGGAGGGAGGTATATAAGTGGGTGCAGGTAGACACGTATTACACCTGATCACTGATTTTTGTCACTCTCACTGGGTTTGGGTCCTTGAAATTAACTTAAGGCTCTGGTTAAGACGTGTGTTTGAGGCGTGGCTTTCATATGTTTGTTTGATCACGTTGCTATGTGCTTGGTGTGTGTTTAGTGAAGCTCAGCCAAGCCTTGACAAATGGTTCCCTTGACGTCATAAATTTAGTTGTTGTGATGGTTGCTAGTTAACGAACATAGCTGAGCTACTCACCGTCCCCTCACCCTATTGTGTTGGTGGTGGTGGTGACAACAATTGACGGTGCTGCCTTGACTGGTCATTCAAGTGTTACCGGTGCACTGTAGTGACTGATACCTTTGCATGAACAGTGGGATATACGTATTATAATATCAAGTGACCACAAAAACCCTAAAATTGTGTTAAATGAAGTCGTGAAGTATCTAAGAGAACTCAACCGATCCGCGAATGCGCAATCTGAAAAATATACAAGTGAATTTTTTATTTATTTTTGTTTTTACATTAAAAGGGTACTGGCTAAGGGAAAACAAAAATAAGTAAAAAAAATAATCCCGCTTGTCGCCAGACCCTGTAAAGAGGACAGTAGGAGAATAGAAGCAAGGGGTGGAGATCCAGTTAACATTAGAGGTGTCTTGACACTCCTCTCTTGAAAGAGTTTAAGTCATAGGCAGGTGGAAAAACAGACAAAGGAAGAGAGTTCCGGAGTTTACCAGTGTAAGGGATGAAAGAGTGAAGATACTGGTTAACTCTTGCATTAGGAAGATGGACAGAATAAGGATTAAAAGAAGTAGAAAGTCTTGTGCAGCGAGGCCGCGGGAGGGGGGGAGGCATGCAGTTAGCAAGTTCAGAAGAGCAGTCAGCATGAAAATAGCGGTAGAAGATAGATAAAGATGCAACATTGCGGCGGTGACTTAAAGAATCAAGAAAGTCAGTTAGAGGAGGAGAGTTGATGAGGCGAAAAGCTTTAGACTCCACCCTGTTTAAAAGAGCTGTATGAGTTGAGCCCCCTCAGACATGTGAGCCATACTCCATATATGGGCGGATAAGGCCCCTGTACAGAGCAAGCAGCTGAGAGGGAGAGAAAAAAGGACGCAGACGCCATAGGACATCTAACTTCTTGGAAGCTGATTTAGCAAGAGAAGAGATATGAAATTGCCAGTTTAGATTTTTAGTAAAGGATAGACCGAATGTGTTAAATGTGGAAGAGAGTGGAAGTTGAGTGTCATTGAAGAAGAGGGGATAGTTATCTGGAAGGTTATGTCGAGTAGATAGTTGTAGAAATTGAGTTTTTGAGGCATTGAACAAAACCAGGCTTGCTCTGCCCCAATCAGAAACAAGTGAAAGATCAGAAGTTAAGCGTCCTATAGCATCTCGCCTTGAGTCATTTAATTCTTGTTGGGTTGGGTGTCTGTTGTACGACGTTGAAAAATGCAAGGTGGTGTCATCATCATAGGAGTGGATAGGGCATTGAGTCAGATTTAGGAGATCATTGATGAATAATAGAAAGAGAGTGGGTGATAGGACAGAACCCTGAGGAACACCACTGTTGATAGAATTGACCCTGTTAATATAATACCGCCTTACTAAGTCAAAGGGCAGATGAACTCACCATGATGAGTCAATGGCCACCTAGCCCTAGCGATGGGTGAAATAGCGGGTCAGCCGGGAAATATTCCCTCAGGATCTTTGCATCCCTGCCCTTGTTCAGCAGTCAACCCAGCCCTTGATCTGGCTGGTTGGGGTGGGGCTTACAACCCTTCCCCGTAAAACTTTCTCCTACTGCCACGACCAGATTAAGGAGTAGAGGCCGGGGTCGAGGCTCTGGGCGCGGGCGAGGCCTTAGCCGTGAACCCAACCCGGTTTTGCAGGTGGGTCCATCCACTTAGACCCCTGTGATGTCAAGGTTTCAGGGGTGTCTGATGGACCGAATTACGGGTGCAGGGCAAAACCCACGGGACCCCTGCAACCTGAATGGTGTGAGAGGATCCCATCACCCTGCTTTTAATTCTGGGGGTGACGGAGGGGCATCAGAAGCGGCGCCTACTCGCCGAGCCATCTCTGGTATAAATCTCCGGCGGGTTCTGCGTGTGGGCTCTTGGAACATACTAACCCTCTCAAAGGACCACCGACTGCCTCATCTATCGGATGAGCTCAGTAGGCTGAGGGTGGATATAGTTGGACTCTCTGAGACGAGGAGGCCTGGCAGTGGTGAGATCAGTAGTAGAGGTTTTACCTACTACTGGTCCGGCATGAGCAATGGTGTCCGTCTTAGGGGAGTAGCTATAGGCGTCTCCAGCAGACTGCAGCCGTCCGTTGTTGAGGTTATTCCGGTTGATGAGCGTATAATGCGATTGAGGCTGAAGCACACCTTGGGCTTCATGTCTCTCGTTGCATTGTACGCTCCTACCGAGATGTATAGGGCTGACGAGAAAGAAATGATCTACGCTAAACTTGACTCTGTTCTGGATCAGTGCCCCCGCCGGGACACACTTATTGTCTTGGGTGACTTCAATGCTGTCACTGGCACTACGAGAGCTGTGAATATGTAAAACAGGAAGGAGAGATATTTTAAGGAAATAGAGCGGAGAGAGAGAGAGAGAGAGAGAGAGAGAGAGAGAGAGAGAGAGAGAGAGAGAGAGAGAGAGAGAGAGAGAGAGAGAGAGAGAGAGAGGTGCAGATCATTTCATACTCAATGACTCACTATTCTCTTTTTTAACGTTTCTTTGTCATGTGTAACTCAACTAAATACTCATAAGGTTAAAAAGATTGGATTTGACACATACACACAACACATTATTCAAAGATATTATTCAGCTTTTATATGTAATACTAAAATTATATCATATCCGGTTTATTAATGAAAATCAACCATTGTATATTTTTTTTTATTCATCAGCAACAAATACAAAAATTCACACAACATAACTACATTTCGTGACGCAACATTTACACCTTCAAGTTTGGTGTCAAAACATTAACTTCCTGGTGAGTGTAATGAGTGGCATGATTGGTGCAAGGTAACACGTGTTCACTAGTCACGTTACAATCTGCTGCTGGTGACGAGGCTCAAGGTTCGGGCACTGTACACTTATATATTTCTTTAATGGTGTTCGTTCTGTGTCCACCACGCCTGGATCATCTTCTTGACCTGGTCGTGGCAATACTTGACTTTGTCCAGCGCGCCTTGGAAGATCAGCTTACTACTTTTAAGGTCGTACGTAATGTCCAGCTGGTGGTGGTGGCGGAGGGTGATGAGGAAGCAGTCTATGCACTTCGACACTTCGGTAGTCTTTGCATTGTTTTCAGTGGCCTTTGTCTTGTTTTTAATAGCCTTTCCCTTGTTTTTAGTGGCCTTATTCTTGTTTTTAGTGACCTTTTCTTTGTTTTCAATAGCCTTTTCCTTGTTTTTAGTGGCCTTTGCCTTGTTTTCGGAAGCCTTATTCTTGTTTTCGGAAGCCTTATTCTTGTTTTTGGAAGCCTTATTCTTGTTTTCGGAAGCCTTATTCTTGTTTTCGGAAGCCTTATTCTTGTTTTCGGAAGGCTTATTCTTGTTTTCGGAAGGCTTTTTCGTATTTTCGGAAGGCTTTTTCGTGTTTTCGGAAGGCTTATTCGTATTTTCGGAAGGCTTATTCTTGTTTTCGGAAGGCTTTTTCGTATTTTCGGAAGGCTTTTTCGTGTTTTCGGAAGGCTTATTCGTATTTTCGGAAGCCTTATTCTTGTTTTCGGAAGGCTTATTCTTGTTTTCGGAAGGCTTATTCTTGTTTTCGGAAGGCTTATTTTTGTTTTCGGAAGGCTTATTCTTGTTTTCGGAAGCCTTATTCTTGTTTTCGGAAGCCTTTTTCGTGTTTTCGGAAGGCTTATTCTTGTTTTCGGAAGGCTTATTCTTGTTTTCGGAAGCCTTTTTCGTGTTTTCGGAAGGCTTATTCTTGTTTTCGGAAGCCTTTTTCGTGTTTTCGGAAGCCTTTTTCGTGTTTTCGGAAGGCTTATTCTTGTTTTCGGAAGGCTTATTCGTGTTTTCGGAAGCCTGTTTTCGGAGCTTTTCGTGTTTTCGGAAGGCTTATTCTTGTTTTCGGAAGCCTTTTTCGTGTTTTCGGAAGGCTTATTCTTGTTTTCGGAAGCCTTTTTCGTGTTTTCGGAAGGCTTATTCTTGTTTTCGGAAGCCTTTTTCGTGTTTTCGGAAGCCTTTTTCGTGTTTTCGGAAGGCTTATTCTTGTTTTCGGAAGCCTTTTTCGTGTTTTCGGAAGGCTTATTCTTGTTTTCGGAAGCCTTTTTCGTGTTTTCGGAAGGCTTATTCTTGTTTTCGGAAGCCTTATTCTTATTTTCGGAAGGCTTATTCTTGTTTTCGGAAGCCTTTGTCGTGTTTTCGGAAGGCTTTTTCGTGTTTTCGGAAGGCTTTTTCGTGTTTTCGGAAGCCTTTGTCGTGTTTTCGGAAGCCTTTGTCGTGTTTTCGGAAGCCATCTTTGCACCTGCCTGCTTCTGAGACTGTTCATTACGGGCTTGCCACGCCTTGACCTCGTCCCTTACCTGATCGTGACAACACTTTACTTTTTCTTTTAGGCCTCGGAAGAATATTTTTTTAGCGGCAGAATCATACGTAACGTCTACTTGATACTGCCTACGGAGGGTGGCGAGGAAGGTGTGCTTGGCGCCCAGTTTCCGTCGTTGAAACTTCCGAGGCACCTTCACGCTCCAGCGAACCACTTCACTTTTAGGATCTGCTGCCTCGTGATCGGCGGCCGTGACAGTGTGATCCTCGTGGTCGGCGGACAACAGCTCGTCGCCGGCACCTTGTAAGGCAGTGTGCCCGGGCTCACCACCGATCGCCTCGACTGCCGCCGTGTTGGTGTTGTCTTCGGGTTCCTCCTCTGCCTCGGTCGTAGGGAGGTTGTGTTCGTATGTCTGTGCTTCCTCGGTTTGCGTTTTCAGTGTAAAAGTTAACGGATAAAAAGAAGACACATCTAACATAACGTGAATCTTGCCAACGCTTTGGCTCTCATTCTTTAAACACTCAAACAGAGGCTTGAGGTTTACGGCCTTCTTCCGTAGGGTTTTCTTGCCCCACTTCACTTTCATCCGCGTGAAACAATCCGTATCCAGTTCGCGTATCTTTTCTAGGTCCACGTTCAAGCGGCAAGCCGGATACTCGTAAACTGCGTCAGAAACTTTTTGTCGCCGTCCACGATGAAGGCGAATCATCATTACGGGACAAAAGTTCCTCTTCTTGAACCACAGCCACGTCTTGACCTGCTCGGCGAGCATGTGGATGGCCGTCACCTCCTTGCCCGAGGGCATGCGCACACAACACGAAATTCCTGTTTTCACAAACATAATTCTTACTATACATTTGTAGTTGCTGTTAAACCACGATGCCGAGAATATCGAGGTAGTTGTTAAAGGTAGTAGGTCCAAGCTGTAGAAGTGTTGAGACGGCGGTGAGTTAGATCCAAGCTGTCGCTGTACTGAGGCGCTGATTGGTGGCTTTCGCTGTACTGAGGCGCTGATTGGTGGCTATTGGAGGCTGTCTTTCAATCATGAAGGTTGCTAAATCCAACCTCTTCCATAGTAGTAGTGGAGAGAGAGAGAGAGAGAGAGAGAGAGAGAGAGAGAGAGAGAGAGAGAGAGAGAGAGAGAGAGAGAGAGAGAGAGAGAGAGAGAGAGAGAGAGAGAGAGAGAGAGAAGAGGAAAAGGAGGAGGAGGAGGAATAAGAAGGTTGAAGTGCAGAGTGAAAGATGCATTTTTTGGGGGGGCGGTGTGGGAGGCATGGAGGGCAGGGGAGAGGAGGGGAATGGAGGTGTGAGAAAGGAGGAGCACTAAGGGGTGAGGTGTTTTGGAAGGTAAGGTGAGGAGGAAGAGAAGACTGGTTAAAGGAAGGATTTAAAAGGATAAGAAAAGGGTTTAGTGGAGAGACAAAGGGTTGGAAAGGGCGAAAAATAGATTTAGAAGGGCAAGGAAAGGGGATTAGAGGGACAAGAAAGGGGTTTGATATTCTAAGAAAGGATTTCGAAGAGCAAGAAGGAGGTTTAATATTGCAAAAAAGGTTTAAAAGTGGGAAAAAAAAGTGTTTAATATCATAAGAAAAAGTTCAGAAGAGAAATAAAGAAGTTTTGAGAGGGAAGAAAGGGTTTAGAAGAACGAACAAGGGATTTAAAATTACAAGAAAGGGTTTAGAAATGCAAAAAAGATATTTAAAGGGGCAAGAAAGGGGATTAGAAGGACAATATATGTCTCCAACGATTGATGGTTGATTACTAAGCTTATCACAACAAACTTAATAGAGCAAACAAACCTCAAAGAATATACTGATTAACTAGGTGAAGAGTCAACCCAAATAATGTTAGAAGATATGTTCCAAGCATAATGCATTGGTTAGAAACGGTGCCATGAGGATGAACGAGTTAGAGAACCAGTGGAAATAGTTCAGAATATAGTAGGAAGAATAGCTGTGGGTGCAAATAGGTATGCAGCTGTGGAGGCAATAAGGGAGATGTTTGCTGGAGCATTTATGAAGAAAGAGTCATGAAAGCTGTGTTGAGATATAAAATGAGGTCCGAAAAGATGGATGATTGTAGATGGGCACGAAAGGTGTATGAATGGAATGGTCTGTCATCGACTAAGAAAGATCATGAAGGGAGTCACAACCAAAACCAGGACCAAAGAACAATCAACTAAGACCAAGACCAACGAATCAAAACAAACCATGTGGGTAGCGGCTCGTCGTCTCCTAAACCTTTCTAGTCGAGGTGTTAGTTCAGCCACACGATGCACCTCCACTGCCTCAGGACACGCGAAAGGCGAATACTCATCAGACAAGAAGACTCACTTTGGGTTTGAAAATGTGTCAGAAGAGGAAAAAGCTGAGAAAGGTAGAAGCATCTTGGATATTTTGTTAATGTTCTTCGTTGATGCTTCATAAGTATGTGTTCTAGTGTAGTTTATAACAATACACGTACGGTAAATGTGAAGAGCTGCTGCGTGCCTCCACCTCCTGTATTACTCTATTTGATTTGCTTTATTTTGGAATCATACAAACCTTATCTGCTAAGAGGTTTGCACAGTTTTTTTTTTTATGAAGGGTGATTCTCCCCATAACAAGCGATTCTCTGGAAGGAAATAATCGCATTATTTATAAACATTAAAACCCATCAACTTTTCAGAATAAAATAGGCAGTGCTTATAGGTACGGCAGCTGACGTGCCTACCTTTTGGGGTTAATGAAATATAAAAAGCTTATATAACCGAACCAAACCGTACCTAACCTAACATAACCTAACATAATATAACCCAATATAATCTAATCTAACCATAACCTAACGAGTGCCATATCCTCATAGTGCTCGCTTATAGATACGGCAGTTGCCTAACTTTTGGATAAAAAGCTTATGTAACCGAACCTAACCATACCTAACATAACATAATTAACCTAACATAACTTGAAAGATGCTTTAACAGGTAAATAATAAGGCACAGGCCGTAGGAATAGCAGATGAATAGCGGATGACAACGTGGTATGACTGCCGTATCTCTAAGCATTTTGATAAAATAACATCATCGTAGAAATATTATCACATACCAAAAGGTGCAGTAATTATTAGACTCCTGGGCCAGCATAGGCAAACATGGATGGGAGTCCTTTCATGAAAATTTATATATCTTAGAACACATACTTCACCTCATGAAAGTAAAGTGTGTGACTGTATGGTAGGATGACTGTCGTGTACATACCTACTTTTTTTCTTTCTCATGCACCTCATACGTTTGATTTGCTTCCAGTTCACAAAGTGTTTGAGAATGTGGCTGACAAATATGACCTCATGAATGACCTGATGTCGGGCTTCATCCACCGGGCATGGAAGGACCACTTTGTGTCGCGCCTCCATCCCCGGGGCAACACCAAGCTGCTGGACGTGGCTGGAGGAACAGGTAGAGTCAGTGTTTGGGTTGTGTGTGGCGGCGTTGGTTAATGAAGAGCTAAGTGATGAAGGTCATACAGGATGGATTGGTTTGTGATGATTTGTGTGTCAGTCATCCGCTAAAAGTGCATTGCTTCCTATTGTTTCCAGGTGACATTGTGTTCCGTTACATCCAACATCTTCGCCACACCAAAGGAAGGACAGGAGTTGGTGCAGCTGTCTCTCCTCAACACACCACCACCACCACCACCACTAGTAGCAGCAATGACACTGACCACACCCATCAACCCTATGAGGTTGCTGCAGTTTTTTGGTGCTTAGTTTTATCAACAATCTAACCTTACTTACATGAAAAATGATAAGATTCAGACTTGTACAGTACATGCTCAATTTGATGGACTGATTCAGCCAAGCATATCATTATCACTAAAAAGGTTCCAGCATTAGAATTATAGGTGTTGCCGTGTTCTACAAACATTTACAAGAAGGTTAAGGGGAAGAAGAATTCACGTCCTCAAATTATCTTCTAGTTGACGTATTCACCTTTTAACTTACTAATATAGTTTACTGTTTTATCAACTGTATACATATATGCATCATTTTGCATTATTTTTGATTGAATGTATGTTTTGTGTGTTTCAGATCAGTGTGTGTGACATCAGTGAGAGTATGCTGGGTGTGGGCCAGCAGCGGGCTGAGTCCTTGGGTTACCGTGGTATCAACTGGGTTTGTGGTGATGCTCAGAAACTCCCTTTTGAAGAAAGCGAGTTTGACTGTTACACCATAGCTTTTGGCATCAGAAATGTGGTTGATGTACAGAAGGTAAACTAACCAAAATATGTATTAGTAGTTGATTTGCTCTAACCTAACAATATTTCTGCATGTATTCAAGTGTTGGTCTGATAAGTGTATTGTATGCTATATGTTTTATGTCTTGTGTACAGCCATGTAGATTTCTCCTCAAGAACCCCAGTGTACGGTTGGCTTTTGAATATATGGAGTCCATGTGTGTGTTGAGTTTTAGGTTTGTGTGAGAGGTGAACACCAAGATATTTATATGAATTAACAAATTCTAATTGTGTATTATGAAGAGTACATGTGCGGTGGATGGGTTTGTGTGAACGGGTGAAACGTAAAAGTTTGCATTTGTCAGGGTGGAAGTGCATTTGACAGGTGTGCTCCCAATGCTGCTATAGTATTATGATATCCCAAAGTGACTTGTTTTTATTTATTTCATGCTTACTGTCCTACCTCTCATCATATACACCAGAGTCTCAATAAATGCATCTTCACACAATGCTAACATGAGAACACAGTTATATGATGAACCTATTTCTAATTATTTCTTCTTATAATTGTTTTTGATTTGTTTTTGCAGGCCTTGGATGAAGCGTATAGAGTGTTGAAGCCTGGTGGAAGGTTTATGTGCCTGGAGTTCAGCCATGTGACCAACTCAATGGTGAAATGGTAGGTTGTCAGGGAGGTGTGGAGTCTGTGTATGCACTACCACTGTCCCTAGAACCACCATCATCATTCATCACTATCACCTTGTCCCTAATCAGTGTCACCAGATTAGAGTTTGCTATGATATGAATAGACATGAACACACTTTGCACCATTATGAGACAAGAAAAATAAAACAAACTATGGAAAGATGAGGATTTATCAAACGTTTAAACATAATACTTTTCCCTGTGACTGTAGGGCGTATGACCAGTACTCGTTCAATGTGATCCCCCCGATGGGCCAGGTGGTGGCGGGGGACTGGGCCAGCTACCAGTATTTAGTGCAGAGCATCAGAAAGTTTCCAGACCAGGTATGTAAAGGTATCCATCGTATGTATTGGTGAGTGACAGTACATTGAAATTAGATGAACATGTTTGGCAATATAGAACACCTTGCATGGTAGTACTATTATAGTGTGAATATGTGGCTCACTTTACTGTTTGACCTTTTGTCTTGAACTTTATGGTTGTGTTTTGTATTTTGGGTTTTCTTCCTGTCTTGTATGGTTCAGGAAGGTCAGTTACATTGGTGATAAGGATGAAAACTTACATATTGGTAATTTATGAATCCATTGAAATTTCAGGAAACTTTCAAGGACATGATAGAGGAAGCTGGCTTTAGAAATGTGACCTATGAGAACCTGACCTTAGGAGTTGCTGCCATCCACAGTGGATTCAAAATATGAGTGTTGAGTAAAGAAAAGGTATAGTACTGTAAATAGCTCACTGTAATGTACTGTAAAAGTCCTGTAATCTGGGTTGCAGTGTGTAACGAGTAAGCCGGGTTATCAATAAAGCTGGACTGGCGCACCCTCCCCTATGGAGCCCCTAGCGGCAATATTTAACCTTAAAACATTAATATATTTCTACCTATTAATACAAGAGTGTTTTTATCACCTTACCTTGCAATTTTAGTGTAGAAACAGATGTGTTGCAAATGATCTGATGTCAGACCATTCTCCCTCGCAGCTTCACGGTCAGATGAACTCTTTTCACCATCAACGTCCAGCACTCTTATGCCGTGACAGGTTTTAAAGTTCCCGACCCACCCATCAGAAAACTTTATTTCTTTCTCAATATTCATTTGTCTTGTATAGTTTTGTGCTTTTTATGATGATGGGCCCCGAGATAGGCTCACCCTCAGAACGTTTGTCTTTGAACCAGTCATAAAGGGCTTCATCCAGGGTTTCCAAGACTGGTTTTGTTAGAGTTCTTCCCTTGTCACATCCTTTCATAATTTCCCCAACACTAGCATTGACCTTCAACTCTTTACTCTACTTTTTAATGTCATAAAGAGTAGAATTGCCAATGTTGTATTCTTGTGTTAAAATCAACACTTACACCTCTCATAATGTTTTAATGTTTCTAGTTTATCACTAATTGTTAGAGTCACATGGTTATGTTGTAACCCTGACTTACATGATGGTGTGGGAGCCTTGGTAAGGACGGAATATCAACGTAAAGTAAGTAAACTATCCGGGAGTAAACACTTCAACCACTAGCAAGGCAAGAGGAAGGCAGGCTGGGCCTCGTGGGTTGTGTGGTGATGCGTTGGGACAATTCAGTTAAGCTCATTTCCCTAACATTTTGTATTGATTTATCTTATATTTTTTTCCCATGTAATTTCCGATATTGACCCAGT
>JAPQNM010000033.1:6326927-6331927 GCA_029783475.1 Metacarcinus magister
CCAAGCACAGGTGTCAGTATGAATATTGACACCATTTTAGTATTCATTATTATTATTTTATTATTATTCTTCCTTTTACTGAGTACGTATCATAAAATAGCTATCTTGATTCTTTTGTAGTACTGCCTGATAATCTTAAGACTGTAGTAGAATTGCATGTTTATAGAGAGCTTCAAATGATCACTAATATAGTTTTCCCTTCAACAGAAAAAAAAATAACTATCGATTCTTTTTATAGAGAGCTTCAAATGATCACTAATATAGTTTTCCCTTCAACAGAGAGTGATAATGTGCTGGCAGACGCTGGGTTGAGGGTCACATGGGGACTGTTGCAAGTAAACCGTCGGAGTCACGTCTCTGTATGGCATGACACGATGGACTGAACCCCCACTGAGCCTTTAATGTAACCCTCCAGCCAGCGCCACCACCACCACCACCGCCGCCGCCGCCGCCGCCACTGTCACCATGGAACTGCCCTCGAGCTGAAAGGTAAATGCCACTTTAAGTTTTGAATCATGAAGTTAGAATGAGTTTTTGTCTCTGATGTCCTTGCCTGTGAGACTGGGAGAGTGTGGAGCTGCGCCAGACGGATGCCTTTTGTCTTCCCGGTGGACATAGCGTGACTAGGCCTACAGGAGACGGGGAGGTCAGGGTGAAGGGCGGGAATACCCATATCAACCACAGAATCCTCCTCATCCTCTTCTTCCTCCTCCATGTCTCCTCTTCCTCCCCCTCCACCTCCCACTCCTACTCCCAGGGTGATTTCCTCGGCCCTCCTGCTGCCCCTTCTGCCGGAGGTCTGCGTGGGGCTGGTGGAGGCTGGGGCGGGGCATGGGGAGCAGAATAGGTTCATCACCTCAGCCATGGTCTTAGCCTGAAGGGGGCGGGGTAGAAGGAGGAAGGTTAGACTGGTAGTGGTGTGTGTTATTCACCTCACACGTCACACACCATAACAGTAACCGCTCCCTGTGAAAAATCTTAGTGTGTGTGTGTGTGTGTGTGTAAACAAGACAGATAGAGGCTCGTGTACGTACCTTCAGGATGTCATTCACTACGTCGCCTATCGTGGCCGCCTTCAGGAAGCTCTCCAGGGTAAGGTCGAGGTCCAGCTCCCTCAGACGCACCACCACGCTGACGGAGGTGATGCTGGTGCCACCGAGGTCGAAAAAATTCTTCTGCAGCACGTCCTGGGAGCGATTGACACCCAGGGCACCGCAGATGATCCTTAGCACGCGGGACTCGATTGGCTCGTCCTTCTGCAGGAGATATATGAGGAAGGATTGAGTGGATTGTTGTAATTGTTTATCCTTCTCTTTGATCTATAGTTGTTATCTTCCTCTTTCTCCGTGATTCCTCTGTTCGCTTTTCCAGTTCCTTTTTTTACACTTTTCTCCTTTTTCCCACTTCTCTTCCTCTCTCCTCCTCTCTCCTCCTCCTCCTCCTCCTCCTCCTCCTCCTCCTCCTCCTCCTCCTCCTCCTCCTCTCTCCTCCTCCTACTCCCCCTTCCCCTTTAATCCACTCAGCTGCAGAAGGAGAAACTTTACCAGTATATTGAACGTGGTCACTTATTGAAAAGGATATTGACAGAAAGTTTATGCCGCCTCGTGTTTGTGTCACCGCGGCAACGCAATCCCCTCCTCCTCCTCCTCCTCCTCCTCTCCCACCTGACTCGACCCTCCTGCCCCCTCCCCCCTTCCCTCCTGTCACTCAACCTCCATCTTCTTCCTCCGCCCCCTTTCTCTACCTACTTTCCTTCTCCTCCGACTCCTTCCTTACCTCCCTAGCCTCTTCCCTCCTTGTCTCCCTTCCCTTAATTCTCATTATTTATTAATTATCCTCCTCCTCCTCCTCCTCCCCTACCTCTACCTCTACCTCTACCTCTACCTCTACCTCTACCTTGCCATCCACCCCTCTTCTTCCCTCCCTTGCTCCAGTTTCCTATCTTCCCCGTCCTTTGATACCTCCCGCTCCCCCCCTTGATTCCCGCCGCCGCCCCCCCTCCCCTTGACTCTCTCCCTCTCCCCCTCGTTGGTCGCTTCCCTCTGCTCACGCTAGACTGGCTGTGCACTGGAAAATCAGCCTTGATGAATACAGAGTGACAGGGAAGGTGAGATGTCTGATGCTGGCGATCACAACGACCTTCAACGTGGAGAACCTAGGTTATTAGATGTTGTTTTGTAATTATAATTGTTGCTGTTGTTGTTGTTATTGGTGGTGGTGGTGGTGGTGGTGGTTGTTTGAGTAGTAGTTGTTGTTGTTGTTATTATTATTGTTATTATGAGAGAGAGAGAGAAGAAGAAAAAAAAAGAGAAAGAGAGAGACCAACGGACTGACCGCCTGACCGATCCTCCCGTGCAATTCTCACCCGGAGAATCAGATAGCCGTCCTGGGAGCCTCGGTGCTGGACAACCCTCCTTCGGTACATCCTGAGAAGTGACTGTCGATCAACCTTGCCGCTGGGGAGGTGTGGAAGGGCGTCCAGCACCACCACCCGCGGCACCACTGCTTGCGGGAGGTACAGATTAAGGCACCGTGTCAGGTCCTCCGTGGTGGCTGTGTCTTGGTCAGAGTACTCGGGTTTCAAGACGACGAAGGCCACCAGTACTTGTTCCTCTTCCTCCCCGTCAGCGTCTGTGGTACTCCCTCCTCCTCCTCCTCCACTCCCCCCGCCTGTAGCTATCACGCATTGGTTAGACACGTATCTGAGGAAAGGGAAGAAGGTGTGATAAGTGGATGATATATGTCTTGCCGTCCTTGATGTGTTTGTTATGTTGCTAGGGACACACACACACACACACACACACACACACACACACACACACACACACACACACACACACACACACACACACACACACACACACACTCGGGAAAAGGTAAAATAAGATCGAGAGGCCAAGTGCAAATGGTTCCTGTGAGGGGAAACTAAGGTGATTCCATTTTCCTATTTGCGAGGAAGGTAATTAATGTGTGTGTCACTTTCTTCCGTTTGATGGCGGACTGAAGGCAAAACAGGACGTCTGGGGAAGCAAGGATAGATAGATAGATAGATAGATAGATAAAGAGATAGATATAGATAGATAAAATGGTTGAAAAGATTGGTAAATATAAAACTAAACACACACACACACACACACACACACACACACACACACACACACACACACACACACACACACACACACACACACACACGTACCCTGAACAGTGAAGAGCCTCCTGCAGCTCCGCCAGGTGTACCCTCACGCCCCTCACCTTTACCTGGGAGTCTCGCCGCCCCTCCAACACCACCTGTCCCCCGCACACCCTCCCCAAGTCCCCCGTCAGGTACACTAAAGCCTCCTCCAAGGGCTTCTCCATCCTCCCTTCTTCATCTTTTGATTTCTCTGTTTTATTTTCCTCCTTCTCTCCCTTCCTTGATTCCTCCTTCTTATCCGGCTCATTAGTTTTCTTCCTCCCTTCATCCTTCTTCTTATCTTCATTATCTGGTTTCTGTTTCTTATCCTCTTCTTTCGGTGTTTCTGTTTTCTTCTTCTCTTTGGTTTCTGTTGTTTGTGTTTTTTCTTGTTCTTGCTGTGTCGCCGCCTTGGTCGTCTTGGCTGGTGACGGAGGCGTGGTGGATAGACGACGTGGAGGGATCCTTGGGGAGGTTCTTGGGGGCACTGGGGGAGGCGTGGAGGTCTTGGCGTGAGGGTGTGTCAGTGCTGTACCCATTTTGACGCGTGGTGGAGGCGTGGGTGGGGTGGAAGCAGGCTTGGTGGGAGGGGGAGGGTGTTGGGTGGGTGTGGGTACAGGGCCAGATGACAGGGATGGCTTACGTTCTGCTTCACTGCTACTGACGGAGGGTGGCGTTGGGGCGGGCGTGGAGACGGGCGGCGGAGAGGGGGACGCCATCTCTTGGACTTTAGTGAGATAATCATATAGCATTTTCTTTTTCTTCTCGTCCTTGATCACGATGGAGGAGAGGGAGCGAAAGGAGGAGGAGGAAGAAGAGGAGGAGGAGGAGGAGACAACATAGCCGCTGAAGTAGCCTGGAGAAACATTCTTGCCCAAGATTGCCACTTCCCCAAGCTGGTCTTTGTCAGCAAGTGTGCGTGTGCCTGCAGCTACCTCCCCTCGCAACACTACCACGGCAGTGTTGTACAGAGGCGCCCCCACCGGCACCCTGACTCCAGGCTTCCAGTTGGCCTCCTGCACGGAACACCAAGTCACATCCCCCGTCACTTCCGTGCTGCCGTACAGGTTGAGGAGCTTCCTGCCGGGGAAGGTGGCGTGGAAGTCGTTGACCAGCCAGCCTGGCAGAGGCTCACCGCTGGTCAGCCACACGCGCACCTGCTGCAGCAGGACACGGGTTGCCTCCTTGGTGGTGTTGAGGTACAGCAGCAGCAGCTTCAGGAGGGAAGGCACGGCCACCACGCGTGTCACGCTATGCTGACACACGTACCTGTACACACACAGACACAGGTCACTGCCAGCCAGTCAAGACACGCATAATGATCATCCTGCCAGTCAATCACGCACACAAGGGTCATCCCTCCAGCCAGTCACGGACACGCAATCGTACAAACATCACTGTGCACGATGTCACAGGTGCCGCTGCTCACCTGATGAGGAGTTCCGGGTTGATGGTGTCCTCCTTCACCACTACCAGCGGCGCGCCCCCCAGTAGTGGCACCATCGCCTCCGTCAGGGAGTCTACGAAGGTCAGGGACTTGGACATGAGACAGACGTCGTCCTCCGTGAAGGGCAGCGCCTCCCACTGCCACGCCAGGCGGTTCATCACATTCTCCACAGTCAACCTCACGCCCTTGGGATCACCAGAGCTGCCTGATGTGTATAGGACGCAGGCTAGAGTGTCACGCTGCCACACACCCTCCACAACACTCTCGTCCACGCCCATTAAACCATTTTTCTCCGGTATGGTAGTTTCTTCATCCCCATCCTCTTCACCCACGTCATTCATGCCTCCGTTGCGGGTGTGTGTGGGCGTGATTACCTCC
>JAPQNM010000033.1:6344427-6364427 GCA_029783475.1 Metacarcinus magister
AATATAATTATCGCTGCAGAAGAAAAAAAATTGATGGAAAAACAGTTTATGAGTAAAGTTACAGCTACTACAATAATGTGAAGAAGTAGTAGTAGTAGTAGTAGTAGTAGTAGTAGTAGTAGTAGTAGTAGTAGTAATAGTAGTAGTAGTAGTAGTAGTAGTAGAAGTAGTAGTTTTAGTGGTAGTAACGGCAATAGTTGTATAGCAGTAGTAGTATTGCAGCAGCAACAGTATTAATATTAATATTTGTATTAGTAAAAGTAGTAGTAATAGTAGTAGTAGTAGTAGTAGTAGTAGTAGTAGTAATAGTAGTAGTAGCAGTAATAGCAATAGTAGTAGTAGTAGTAGTAGTAGTAGTAGTAGTAGTAGTAGTAGTAATTGTAGTAGTTGTAGTAGTAGAATCAGATGTAGTTGTTGATGTTGTCGTAGTAGCAGCAGAAGTAGCAGTAGTAGTAGCAGTAGTAATAGTAGTAGTAGTAGTAATAATAGGTGAGATCATATGTATAATTACTATCATGTAAACAAAAGAAATGAGTGTGTAACCAAAATCATCAGCTGTGGCAAAGCGAAACAAGGAGACGTTGAGTGTGTGTTACTTCATGTGGAAGGAAAGAGAAAGAAAACAAGGGGAAAGAAGGCTGAGGAAGAGGAGGAGGAGGAGGAGGAGGACGACAGGATTGAAAATATGTTGTTATTGGTGGCGAAGGAGGTGTTGATGTTGTTGTTGGAAAAGGAGGAGGAGAAAAAGAAGAAGAAGAAGAAGGAAGAGAAGATGGAGGAGGAAGAGGAGTAAGAGAAGGAGGAGGAGGAGGGATATGAAGCAAAGCAGAGTGTTATCTTAGTTCCCATTCCCAGTAAGCCCCGAGGTGTACAAACATTCACATAAATATACAAAAATAGACGTAATAAATTAATCATCTGGCCACGTGGACGGCGGCTTCGATGTGCGGGTTACCTTTGTGTCGGACTGTGTAAAGAGCTTCGACTTAGAGCTTGGCGAATTAATTAAGTGGAACTCCTTCTTTTACTGACTTATTTACTTACTTAATTACTCTTACACACACACACACACACACACACACACACACACACACACACACACACACACACACACACACACACACACACACACACACACAGATGTTTACTGGTTTTTAAAAAGTTTTAGTTCTTTTCAGTTAAGTCGAAAATTGAATTTTTTTTGGGGGGGGGCATTAATTTAGTTTTGCCTTTAGGGAGGGAGGAAAAAGCAAATATTTTTTCCCGCATATTGCTCACACACACACACACACACACACACACACACACACACACACACACACACACACACACACACACACACATACACATATACACGTTAATAAATAGCTTTAAATAAATAAATCTTTAAGAATATTTAACAGACGACTTGCACAGCGGACCCTCAGCGCCCCTCCCCCACCTGATCCTGGCAGGAGGGGAAGGGGGAAGGGAGGGTAGAGAGAGGAGGGTCACGTTGGCCGTGGACATGTTTTGTACGTGATGTGTACGTGTTTTTCCCAATAAGTTACATTTGAAGGACACAATAGATCATCCTGCAATAGGAGTTCATTTGTTGTTTTTCGATGAGAGACATAACATAGCGGCACATCACTTAGTAATTCTATATCACACGTCAGTTTAGTCTCACGATAATGTTGAAAAATATATATATATGGATGGAATGATTTATGAAACATTTTTTTCATGAGAAATGTGAAATATTCTCATTTTTTATTAACTTCAATCCGCGTCTGCTGGATTGTAATGATCCTCTTGTCTTGTGTGACGGTGAGGTTATGGCGTTGTATGGTTGTTTACTTCTCGCATTTTGGACCGTTGAAGGGCCAGTTACATGCGGTGATTCCAGAGTCATACACGATGGTGACGGGACAGTCGAATACATGCAGGGTAAACCTCTCCACCCATCGGTCCCAGTAACACTCGTAGAACTTGTCGCAGGTGTCAGGGTGGCGGAAGAGTCCAGCACGTTCGCACACCTCAGGGCCGAGCGTGTCATCAAAGTCTCGTCTCCCGCCGGGACCGAACCGCTGCAGCTTGTGTCGCTTCCCACTCAGCTTGGAGACCAGAGCCTGACCACCGCTAAGGGGACGGCTTCCATTACCACCGGATACCCTGCCTTGCCCGTAGCCTTGAACTGTGCCAAGGGTGTTGCTGCTGCTGCCTGATCCACCTCTGCCGCTGTGGCCTCCTAATCCGCCAACCCCGAAGTGACTTAATCCACTACTTCCACCTCGTCCTCCTGATCCACCGCTACCACCTCGTCCTCCTGATCCACTACTTCCACCTTGTCCTCCTGATCCACTGCTTCCACCTCGTCCTCCTGATCCACCGCTACCACCTCGTCCTCCTGATCCACTACTTCCACCTTGTCCTCCTGATCCACTGCTTCCACCTCGTCCTCCTGATCCACCGCTACCACCTCGTCCTCCTGATCCACTACTTCCACCTTGTCCTCCTGATCCACTGCTTCCACCTCGTCCTCCTGATCCACCACTTCCAGTGTATCCTCCTGATCCACCACTTCCACCTTGTCCTCCTGATCCACTGCTTCCACCTCGTCCTCCTGATCCATCGCTACCACCTTGTCCTCCTGATCCACTGCTTCCACCTTGTCCTCCTGATCCACCACTTCCAGTGTATCCTCCTGATCCACCACTTCCACCTCGTCCTCCTGATCCACCACTGCCGCGACCTCCTGATCCACCACTGCTGTGGCTTCCTGATCACCACTGCTGTGCTTCCTGATCCTCCAAGACTGAAGTGACTTGATCCACCACTTCCACTTTGTCCTCCTGATCCACTGCTTCCACTTGTCCTCCTGATCCACCACTTCCAGTGTATCCTCCTGATCCACCACTACCACCTGTCTCCTGATCCCCACTGCCGCGACCTCCTGATCCACCACTACCACCTCGTCCTCCTGATCCACCACTGCTGTGACTTCCTGATCCTCCAAGACTGAAGTGACTTGATCCACCACTTCCACCTTGTCCTCCTGATCCACCACTGCCGCGACCTCCTGATCCACCACTGCTGTGGCTTCCTGATCCACCACTGCTGTGGCTTCCTGATCCTCCACTGCCGAAGTGACTTGATCCACCACTTCCACCTCGTCCTCCTGATCCACCACTGCCGCTGTGTTCTGCTGATTCACTGCTGCCGCTGTGGGTTCCTGATCCTCCAATACTGAAGTGACTTGATCCACTGCTTCCACTGTATCCTCCTGATCCACCACTTCCACCTCGTCCTCCTGATCCACCACTGCCGCGTCCTCCTGATCCACCACTGCTGTGGCTTCCTGATCCACCACTGCTGTGGCTTCCTGATCCTCCAAGACTGAAGTGACTTGATCCACCACTTCCACCTTGTCCTCCTGATCCACCACTACCACCTCGTCCTCCTGATCCTCCACTGCCGCGACCTCCTGATCCACCACTGCTGTGGCTTCCTGATCCACCAATACTGAAGTGACTTGATCCACCACTTCCACTTTGTCCTCCTGATCCACTGCTTCCAGTGTATCCTCCTGATCCACCACTTCCACCTCGTCCTCCTGATCCACCACTGCTGTGGCTTCCTGATCCTACAATGCCGAAGTGACTTGATCCACCACTTCCACTTTGTCCTTCTGATCCACCACTGCCGCGTCCTCCTGATCCACCACTGCTGTGGCTTCCTGATCCACCACTGCTGTGGCTTCCTGATCCTCCAAGACTGAAGTGACTTGATGCACCACTTCCACTTTGTCCTCCTGATCCACCACTTCCACCTTGTCCTCCTGATCCACTGCTTCCAGTGTATCCTCCTGATCCACCACTACCACCTCGTCCTCCTGATCCACCACTGCTGTGGCTTCCTGATCCTCCAAGACTGAAGAAACTTGATCCACCACTTCCACCTTGTCCTCCTGATCCACTGCTTCCAGTGTATCCTCCTGATCCACCACTACCACCTCGTCCTTCTGATCCACCACTGCCGCGACCTCCTGATCCACCACTGCTGTGGCTTCCTGATCCTCCAAGACTGAAGTGACTTGATCCACCACTTCCACCTTGTCCTCCTGATCCACCACTACCACCTCGTCCTCCTGATCCACCACTGCCGCGACCTCCTGATCCACCACTGCTGTGGCTTCCTGATCCACCACTGCTGTGGCTTCCTGATCCACCACTTCCACTTTGTCCTTCTGATCCACCACTGCCGCGTCCTCCTGATCCACCACTGCTGTGGCTTCCTGATCCTCCAAGACTGAAGTGACTTGATCCACCACTTCCACCTTGTCCTCCTGATCCACCACTACCACCTCGTCCTCCTGATCCACCACTGCCGCGACCTCCTGATCCACCACTGCTGTGGCTTCCTGATCCTCCAAGACTGAAGAAACTTGATCCACCACTTCCACTTTGTCCTCCTGATCCACTGCTTCCACTGTATCCTCCTGATCCACCACTACCACCTTGTCCTCCTGATCCACCACTGCCGCGACCTCCTGATCCACCACTGCTGTGGCTTCCTGATCCACCACTGCTGTGGCTTCCTGATCCACCACTGCTGTGGCTTCCTGATCCACCAATACCGAAGTGACTTGATCCACCACTTCCACTTTGTCCTCCTGATCCACTGCTTCCAGTGTATCCTCCTGATCCACCACTTCCACCTCGTCCTCCTGATCCTCCACTGCCGCGACCTCCTGATCCACCACTGCTGTGGCTTCCTGATCCACCAATACTGAAGTGACTTGATCCACCACTTCCACTTTGTCCTCCTGATCCACTGCTTCCAGTGTATCCTCCTGATCCACCACTTCCACCTCGTCCTCCTGATCCACCACTGCTGTGGCTTCCTGATCCACCACTGCTGTGGCTTCCTGATCCTACAATGCCGAAGTGACTTGATCCACCACTTCCACTTTGTCCTTCTGATCCACCACTGCCGCGTCCTCCTGATCCACCACTGCTGTGGCTTCCTGATCCACCACTGCTGTGGCTTCCTGATCCTCCAAGACTGAAGTGACTTGATGCACCACTTCCACTTTGTCCTCCTGATCCACCACTTCCACCTTGTCCTCCTGATCCACTGCTTCCAGTGTATCCTCCTGATCCACCACTACCACCTCGTCCTCCTGATCCACCACTGCTGTGGCTTCCTGATCCTCCAAGACTGAAGAAACTTGATCCACCACTTCCACTTTGTCCTCCTGATCCACTGCTTCCAGTGTATCCTCCTGATCCACCACTTCCACCTTGTCCTCCTGATCCACCACTGCCGCGACCTCCTGATCCACCACTACTACCTCGTCCTCCTGATCCACCACTGCTGTGGCTTCCTGATCCACCACTGCTGTGGCTTTCTGATCCTCCACTGCCGAAGTGACTTGATCCACCACTTCCACCTCGTCCTCCTGATCCACCACTGCCGCTGTGTTCTGCTGATTCACTGCTGCCGCTGTGGGTTCCTGATCCTCCAATACTGAAGTGACTTGATCCACTGCTTCCACTGTATCCTCCTGATCCACCACTTCCACCTCGTCCTCCTGATCCACCACTGCCGCGTCCTCCTGATCCACCACTTCCACTTTGTCCTCCTGATCCACCACTGCCGCGTCCTCCTGATCCACCACTGCTGTGGCTTCCTGATCCTCCAACGCTGAAGTGACTTGATCCACCACTTCCACCTTGTCCTCCTGATCCACCACTGCCGCGACCTCCTGATCCACCACTTCCACCTCGTCCTCCTGATCCACCACTGCCGCGTCCTCCTGATCCACCACTTCCACCTTGTCCTCCTGATCCACCACTGCCGCGACCTCCTGATCCACCACTGCTGTGGCTTCCTGATTCTCCAACGCTGAAGTGACTTGATCCACCACTTCCACCTTGTCCTCCTGATCCACCACTGCCGCGTCCTCCTGATCCACCACTGCTGTGGCTTCCTGATCCACCACTGCTGTGGCTTCCTGATCCACCACTGCTGTGGCTTCCTGATCCTCCAAGACTGAAGTGACTTGATCCACCACTTCCACTTTGTCCTCCTGATCCACCACTTCCACCTTGTCCTCCTGATCCACTGCTTCCAGTGTATCCTCCTGATCCACCACTACCACCTCGTCCTCCTGATCCACCACTGCCGCGACCTCCTGATCCACCACTGCTGTGGCTTCCTGATCCACCACTGCTGTGGCTTCCTGATCCACCACTGCTGTGGCTTCCTGATCCACCACTGCTGTGGCTTCCTGATCCTACAATGCCGAAGTGACTTGATCCACCACTTCCACCTTGTCCTCCTGATCCACCACTGCCGCGACCTCCTGATCCACCACTGCTGTGGCTTCCTGATCCACCACTGCTGTGGCTTCCTGATCCTCCAAGACTGAAGAAACTTGATCCACCACTTCCACTTTGTCCTCCTGATCCACTGCTTCCAGTGTATCCTCCTGATCCACCACTACCACCTTCTCCTCCTGATCCACCACTGCCGCGACCTCCTGATCCACCACTGCTGTGGCTTCCTGATCCACCACTGCTGTGGCTTCCTGATCCACCACTGCTGTGGCTTCCTGATCCACCACTGCTGTGGCTTCCTGATCCACCAATACTGAAGTGACTTGATCCACCACTTCCACTTTGTCCTCCTGATCCACTGCTTCCAGTGTATCCTCCTGATCCACCACTACTACCTCGTCCTCCTGATCCACCACTACTACCTTGTCCTCCTGATCCACCACTGCCGCGACCTCCTGATCCACCACTGCTGTGGCTTCCTGATCCACCACTGCTGTGGCTTCCTGATCCTCCACTGCCGAAGTGACTTGATCCACCACTTCCACCTCGTCCTCCTGATCCACCACTGCCGGTGTGTTCTGCTGATTCACTGCTGCCGCTGTGGGTTCCTGATCCTCCAATACTGAAGTGACTTGATCCACTGCTTCCACTGTATCCTCCTGATCCACCACTTCCACCTCGTCCTCCTGATCCACCACTTCCACTTTGTCCTCCTGATCCACCACTGCCGCGTCCTCCTGATCCACCACTTCCACTTTGTCCTCCTGATCCACCACTGCTGTGGCTTCCTGATCCTCCAACGCTGAAGTGACTTGATCCACCACTTCCACCTTGTCCTCCTGATCCACCACTGCCGCGACCTCCTGATCCACCACTTCCACCTCGTCCTCCTGATCCACCACTGCCGCGTCCTCCTGATCCACCACTTCCACCTTGTCCTCCTGATCCACCACTGCCGTGACCTCCTGATCCACCACTGCTGTGGCTTCCTGATCCTCCAACGCTGAAGTGACTTGATCCACCACTTCCACCTTGTCCTCCTGATCCACCACTGCCGCGTCCTCCTGATCCACCACTGCTGTGGCTTCCTGATCCACCACTGCTGTGGCTTCCTGATCCACCACTGCTGTGGCTTCCTGATCCTACAATGCCGAAGTGACTTGATCCACCACTTCCACTTTGTCCTTCTGATCCACCACTGCTGTGGCTTCCTGATCCACCACTGCTGTGGCTTCCTGATCCACCACTGCTGTGGCTTCCTGATCCTCCAAGACTGAAGTGACTTGATCCACCACTTCCACTTTGTCCTCCTGATCCACTGCTTCCAGTGTATCCTCCTGATCCACCACTACTACCTTGTCCTCCTGATCCACCACTGCCGCGACCTCCTGATCCACCACTGCTGTGGCTTCCTGATCCACCACTGCTGTGGCTTCCTGATCCTCCACTGCCGAAGTGACTTGATCCACCACTTCCACCTCGTCCTCCTGATCCACCACTGCCGCTGTGTTCTGCTGATTCACTGCTGCCGCTGTGGGTTCCTGATCCTCCAATACTGAAGTGACTTGATCCACTGCTTCCACTGTATCCTCCTGATCCACCACTTCCACCTCGTCCTCCTGATCCACCACTGCCGCGTCCTCCTGATCCACCACTTCCACTTTGTCCTCCTGATCCACCACTGCCGCGACCTCCTGATCCACCACTGCTGTGGCTTCCTGATCCTCCAACGCTGAAGTGACTTGATCCACCACTTCCACTTTGTCCTCCTGATCCACTGCTTCCACTGTATCCTCCTGATCCACCACTTCCACCTCGTCCTCCTGATCCACCACTGCCGCGACCTCCTGATCCACCACTGCTGTGGCTTCCTGATCCACCAATACTGAAGTGACTTGATCCACTACTTCCACTTTGTCCTCTTGATCCACTGCTTTCAGTGTATCCTCCTGATCCACCACTTCCACCTCGTCCTCCTGATCCACTGCTTCCACCTTGTCTTCCTGATCCACCACTTCCACCTCGTCCTCCTGATCCACCACTGCTGCTGTAGCCTCCTGAACCACCACTGCCGCTGTAACCTTCTGATCCACTAATGCTTAAGTGACCCGATCCACCACCTCCAAATTTGTCAGATCCTCCTGTAGTGAACTGTATCGATCCACCAGACTGACCTGAACTACTCTTGACTGTGTGTTCCTCGCTGCTCTCGTATGATCCACTTGTTAATGATCCGTAGGGATTGAAGGACTTATCAGGTGACGGGGGTGCGTAGGAGTACCCTGTCAATTGACCTTGAGAGGAAGACGAGGACCCTGAAGAGTACCCGGTAGTCTGCGTGCCCCCCGGTAATGTAAAGAGCACACTCGGTTCTTGGTAGGAGTAGCCGCCTTCAGAGCTCGAAGAGTCGGACATCGCGACAGGACTGGGTGTGGGCCTCCTCTTCGGAGGTTCGTAAACCGGTCCTGTGGCTGGTAGTGTTGAGATGGATATGACTGGACGGTAACCAGGTGTTGGAGTGGGTCTTGCCGGAGTGTAACCGGGCTGTCTTGTCACTAGGAGGGGGTTTGCTGGAGTCTGGTATGAGTACCCACCTCCCACTGCATTCGATGTCCCTTGGAAGTATTCTCCGCTCTCCGAGGACGATGAAGGCTTCACAGGGTCAAAAGATACTGATGGAGGGTTGTAGGAGTACCCGGGAGCAGTTTGAGGAATGGGAGTTATTGGTTGGGTAGGTCTGCTGGGTGGTGAGTAACTGTAGCCTCCCTCCCTGGATTCCTCACTGCTGGATCCGTAACCCACCCCGGTATTGACTGTGTTATGACCAGGCCTGGAGTGTGGCGTGACCACATGCGAGACGGAGTCGAAGGACTGGGTAGGCTCAGGATAGGAATAGCCTGTCGAAGGGTTAGGTGTTGGTGGTCTATAGGGAGCAGGTCGGGAGGTGACGGAGGACGGCCTGGAAACGGTGACATGGCCATCGGGAGTGAGGGAGGTGCTTGGGGCGGAGTATGAGTAGCCAGAGGGTGTGGTCCTGGTGTCCTCCTCCGACGAGGATGATGATGACGCCTCGCCTGCAGGGAACGGCTTCAAGGGCGTGGGATAAGAGTATCCTGTAGAGGGTTCCGGGGTATTTGTGTAGGAGGTGGAGGGTCGGCGACTAGAGGGTCTTCGACTGGAAGGCTTTTGACTGGATGGGCGGCGACTGGATGGGCGGCGACTGGATGGCCGACCACTGGATGGCTGATTACTGGATGGCTGACGACCGGATGGCCGACGACTGGATGGCTGACCACTGGATGGCTGATTTCTAGATGGCTGACGACCGGATGGCCGACGACCGGATGGCCGACGACCGGAAGGAGTGGGTTTGAAGGGAGTAGAGGGTTCGGCATAGGAGTAGCCGTCTGTTGATACTCCAGAGGTAGGTCTCCTGGAAGTGGGTCGACCGCTTGAGGGAGTCACAGATGTTTTGCCGCTGTGGGACGTTTTGGATGGCTGGCCGGCGTCGTGAGAGGAGGAGTGAGTTGCAGGCTCTGAATTAGAGGCATCGTAAGAGGTCGTAGGTCGCCTTTGAGACACGAGTGGCCGTCCACGGGATGATGTGCGTGTGGAGGACTGGCTGGGCTGCCGGTAGTCGTAACCCTCAGTAGCAGTGACAGGGGTGGGTTGGGGGGCGGTGGACGGAGCGCTGTAAGAATATCCAGGGGAGGTCCCAGGTGTCCTGATGGCGTTATGGTCCGATGGAGCCCCTTGATGTTTTGCAGATGAGGAATCATGACCATGCGAGTCCTTGTCCCTTGAGAACGACGTGCCTTGAGGGAGAGATGAACCGAAGGCCACTGACGCTACTCCTCCACCAGCCACGTTGCCTCCGAAACCACCATGAGATTTCTCGCCAGAGAGCTCAATACTTTCTTTGTAGGCCTTGTAGGAGAGACGCTCGTTACTCAGGTTCGGGGAGATAATGATACCCTTTTCTTGGCTATACACACCCTTGCCTCCTATGGCAAGCTCCACCGATCCACTGCACTCTTTGCAGCTTCCTTTGGTTTTGGTTTCGGTATTGATACTCTGCGATGCCACCTTCTTCGTTGGTATGTTCTTTGCGAATGGGCGTCGTCCAGCCACATCACTTACACTCACGGGTGCCGCTCCGGGGGTGAGGTCTAGATAGCCAATGCCGTTCCTGCCGCAACTACTCACCAGCCATGGCCAGTTACAAATGTAGTTGGCTTCATCATAAGCAAGACCGAATGGGCAGCGGAACTCGTACTGCATGTAGGTGTCGTTGCCGTAGTGGTCGAGGCAGGCGAAGAACCACCTGCAGTTTTCTGGGTCAGTGAAATAACCTTCACCTGGACAGATGAACTTTTGCTTTGGGACTGGGAAGATCTCAGAGGAGCCGTCGCAAGGGGTCGCTGCCGAGGGCCAAGCGCACACCTCCCAGCGGTCATCAAACACCAGGCCTCGTGGACAAGAGTACTCGAACACCGTAAAGTCGTCCACGTACTGGTTGAACTTGGTGCACCGGTAGAAGTTGGAACAGTCCTCGGGGTCGCGATAATAGCCCTGGCGAGAGCACTGGTAGCGAGTCTCCGTCGCTGACTCCCTGAGGACACCCACATCGAAAGGATTAGTGGAGGAAGAGGACAACCGAAGCATAATATCAAGTATCAGTAATGACATGCCTATGACTATGACTATGACGCAATATCTACAACGTCATCAGATTATGTCTACATTATACCATCATTATAATTTTTCATGTAATTACTATCAAGTCTGTTTATACTTAAGTACTTATCAGCTTCTTACCTGATGGCCTTGATGTCACCTGACCTGTCCACCACCCGCACTATCCTGAAGGGGGATTTGCGAAGGTCGGAGGGCACGTAGGCGGAATGTGTAAGGTCCTCCACCAAACTATTCAACACTGTGCGGCGAGGTGACCGAGCGAGCTGAGGTAGAAAGCAAGGAAGACAAACATGAATACCACCCACATTTTCATGATACACCTGTATATCTATCCACTATTTATCTGTATCCACATGCGTCCACCCTCCACCCACCTCAGTGAACGTGTTGTAGATTGTGGATAGAAGTGGGTATCGGCCGTGTCCACACTTGCCCTCCTGGTCCTCCTGATCCACATCCCGCAGCGCCACGCCCGCTAAGCCTCGGAGCAGAACGTACTTGCTCTGTCGCGGCGGAAAGAAACAGGGAACAATGTCTTGGGAACTGGGAATTGGGGTTTTGGGAACTAACTAGGCTGGTTTTTCTTACTGTATAACTGACGAGGGAACTAAGAATTTGCTAAAAGTATTCCACCTTATAGACTTGGAGTTGAATAATGGTTACTGCAGAGTGTATACTTAAAACTGGGAACTGAGGCTATGCTAAAGCTCTACTAAATGATTGTCTTGAAAACTGGGAACTATAAACTGGTAACTAGTAATGGGGAATTGGCTAGGTTATACGTATCCTTTTAATTGGCTACCTGAAAAACCGGGAGATTGGACTAAAGACTGAGAACTGGGAACTGGTGACAGAACTGGGAACTATACATATATTGGGTGAAACTATGTTATCTTGAGAACGTGAATGAGGAACTTGTCTAATTGAAAGTATATGATTAGAGAGGCTTTTCTAATTCACTGGTTGTTTTTTATACTTTTAAATTAATACCCCCCCCAAAAAAAAACCATTGTTACCCAGTGCATGCAACGAGTAACTGGCAAAACCTAAGAAGTCGAACCACCAATGAGTGAGGAAACAAACACGAAACTAAACGAAACTACACGAAACACAGTAAACTCAGGTGTATATATATGTTTCAAAATTATAAAGCAAAACCAAAACAGACGTAAGAGTGAAAGTTTGAGGTATATACATAGATGGTTTATATGGTTGGCTGGTCCGTCATACTGTATTAATGAATGAATAAATAAGAATGTTAAGAAATAAGTGAATAGCAATAAGCGAAACACAAATGAAAATTAATACAGTTATAATTCTCTGTGGTAGAAAGATAAGATTTTGACCGAAATGTTCCTAAGATTTTACATATTCTCAGGTGACTTACCGTAAGTTAGGGAAGGAAAAGTCACAACTCATTAAGTCAGTAGTTGAAAAAAGAAAAGAATGGTTGGAAGCGTCAAGTCACATGGTCTGTCGTTTTATGATTTTGTTTTTCTTTTAGTTCATTTCGTCCAAGAAATTACAACTTATGTCACCAAGTAATGAAACAAAAAAAAATTAATTGACCAAGAAGTCGTTAGAACTTTGACTCTCCCCCCCAAAAAAAAAGAAGCAGAAAAGAAAAGAAAAAAAAGACTTCTGAGTAAAGAAAACCAACATTCCGGAAAAAATAAACAACAACAACAATAATAATAATAATCACACCACAGAAAACGGAATGTAATAGAGGAAAAAGAAAAGGAGAAACTAAAGTAAAACACAAATTTTAGCAGTGCATAGCAGGAAACAAAGAACAGTGAGTTTCTTTTCATCCCAGGTGGAGTCAAAGGTTGTGGCTAATTAACCTGGCGTGCGTGTGCCCACCTGCCGGTCTTCCATTGGGCGTAGCAGCAGGTCAGGTGTGTCTGGCGGCGTGGAGAGTCCTTGGTCTGGCTCCGTCTGTCCTGTTACTGTCTTTACCTGTGTCCGCTCACCTGTTAATTACCCGTGCCAATGATAGGTGGTGGAGCTCCTTGGAAGTCGTAATTATATGCATTAAACCTTAAGTTAGCCTATACATCTTTTGAAAGACGTCATTATAACTTTACTTTCTGTTTTCTTCTTTTGTTTTTTTTTCACTCAAGGTTAATGTTGTGAAATGACTACATAGTGATTATAGAGTTTGAAGTATTTTGTGATTTACGTTTTCTATTTTCTCTTTTGTCAAGTGTCAGGTACACACACACACACACACACACACACACACACACACACACACACACACACACACACACACACACACACACACACACACGTACAAACACACACACGTACACACACACGTACAAACACACACACACACACACCTTGACCTTGACGCTGCTGGGGTCATCAAAGGCCATCCACGTCACATTAGAGAAAGCGTAGGGCGCCGTCATGTCCTGGTCTCGCTCTACCGTCCAGTTCCCTTGAGTCATGGCCTCGCATGCCTGCCGAGGACGAGGACGAGGAACATTATCATCATCATCATCATTATCATCATCATCATCATTATTATAGGGGATGTAATGGCAGTGTGGTGTATTAACAAGGTGTAGTAAAGGGTGTAGGGCGTGTAAGTGTTGCAGTACCTGAGGGTAGGACATGGGCGTGGGCGTGTCGGTGATGGGTGAGCGGGGCGTGGTGAGGTTGGCGTTCTCCAGGGTGAAGGAGAGAGCTGTTGTAGGGCACACTCAGTATCAGACGCTCCAGGGGCACGCCAAGACCTGCTGTCAAGTCCACTAGGGAGTCCTGCACACACAAACACACAAACAAAAATAATGATAAATAAATAAATAAATAAAAAGAAAGAAAATTAGCCATGTCATATTGCAGGAAAAAATAATCAAAAGCTAAATTATCCTTATACACATTTAGTCAGTTCATCTTTTTTATATATCTACTTTTTTATTTTCATATTTCACCGAGTCATATCTGGATTATTTTTTACATATATACATTTTGTTTACATCCTTGATAATGCTGCTCAGGAATTACAGTGAAAATATTTGACTTATAAATATAAAACTTGTCTTCAAACTTATGGTACTGACGGCGTTATGTAGGTCTGCTAATCCCATGAGTCTGGCTGGGTGGAAGGTGAGGTGCAGCTCCGGGATGGTCAGGTTGTGGGTGGGCATCGAGAAGTAGTCCACGATCCTGCCGCGAGAGGGAGTGTGAGTGGTGGTGGTGGTGGTGATTGTGGTGGTGGTGGTGGTGGTTGTGTTTGTGGTTGTGTTTCGTATGTTAGTGATTATATACAATTTTTTCCCTTGTTTTTTTTTATAATTTATGGTTGTGTTGAGTGTTTGGGTTATTATAATGTTACGTGACATCACTTCCTTTCTCTTATTGTATTCCTTTACTTTCCTTTAGTATATTCCCTTCCCTCAATACCCTCCCTTCTCTTAGTAAGCTTCCTTCCCTTCCTATACTACCACCCATTCCCCTTCCCTCTTAGCTATATCTCCTCCTCCTCCTCCTCCTCCTCCTCCTCCTCCTGAAGCTTGCAATCCTATAAAACCAGCATCACTCACTTTGCTAACTCCTTCAGGTCATATCCTTTCACAATATACTCTGGGTTGGGCGCTAAAGTCAGCATCAGCAGCTTCCCTTCCTCTTCATCGCCACCTTCGTTGTCTTCGTCAGGAGTTACTTGCGTCTGCAGTGGTCTCCTCCTCACTGTGCCTCGTCGCCTTCCTCCTCTTAGTTGGCCTTTCCTCGTGCCGAAAGTCCACCCAGCAGACCTTTGAGTGGGTGCCGCTGTCGTTGTTGAGGTGGAGGTGGAGTTAGGTACAGCGATGGTGGTGGTGGTGATGGTGGTGGTGGGTTCTTCAGTAGTAGTGATAGTGGTGGTTGAAGCATCAGTGGTCGTGAAATAGTCCTGAAAAACGGTAATTACACTTGGTTATAGGTAATTATCTCCCTCATTTGCACACCTGTCGTCACCTCGTCACCTGTAACTGATAATTATAAAAAAAAAAAAAAAACATCGTATGACATTTAGTAGTAAAAATAATATATGTGACCCACGTGACCCCTATGACCTCTACCCTTTGACCTTGACCCCGCCTCACCTCATCCTCGAGGGGCTGCACTGTGACCTCGTACTCGGATCCTGACTCAAGGGTAACGTAGTCGTTGCCGAGACTGTGGGAGAGAGAGAGAGAGAGAGAGAGAGAGAGAGAGAGAGAGAGAGAGAGAGAGAGAGAGAGAGAGAGAGAGAGAGAGAGAGAGAACAAACAAAATGCATTAGGAAGGTAAATTGATGACGGTGGCAGTCCTCCTCCTCCTCCTCCTTCTCCTCCTCCTCCTCCCCTCCTCCTCCCTTCTCTCCTCCTCCTCCTCCTCCTCCTCATCATCATCATCATCATCATCATCATCATCATCATCATCATCATCATCATCATCATCATCATCATCATCATCATCCCTATCATCATCTTCCTCCTACCTTTCGTCATCCTCCAGTAGCGGGATAATGGTAGTTGCTTCTTCATCATCCTCCATCAGCTCTGTCGTTGCCTCCGTCATCGCCTCCGTCGTCACCTCCTGTTCCTCCTCCACCGCTGCTCGTTTGGTCACATTATGTACCTTCTGATCCAGCACCAGTCGCAGCACCTGTAGAAGGGGAGGAAGGGAAGGGGTTGTAGTGTTATGACCTACATTAAACACTTCCCTTTTAGTACTACCATGTGACCTTCAGACGGTTTTGTGTATATTTATCCCTTGAATTTAATTGGATGAGGTTGTGTGTGTGTCTATAAATAATGAAGGTCAGGTTTTCTGCATTGCCTCGCTTCCAGTCACTTACACTCTCTCGATATCTGCCAATTATCTTATTTTTACCGTGGAAAACTGAACGCACTGACATTCCTCTAGCTATACGTACAGTGAAGTCGAACGGAAATAGACTGAAACACGATCCAATCCTTTAATTTGACGTGAAGGGAATCAGGTTCTAGGAAATGTCTGTATGAACGTTGTCAACCTTTCTCTATATATATACTCTTGTAATATCTTCAGTTCTTGATGCATTGTTCTTTAGAGTGTGTTCAGGAAGTAAATTCATGTCTTTATGTAGGAATTAATGAATGATAGATAGATAGAGAGATAAATAGAGGGTGATACTTTTTATATTGTAATTGTTATTGGTATCATTGTTATCTATTTTTTTATCTATAATTTTTTCTTTGTTTAGTCCCCCTCCCCCCCCCCACCCCCACCACCACTCGTACTCACACCACATACACTCATTACGTACACCCCTTCTATTAACGTGGAATGACCTCACTTTATACTGTACTCGAAACACAAAGCAGTTTTACATTTCAACTATTTACACATCATAGTCTAACCTTTCAACCTTACCTGCCTTCATTCCTTCATTCCTCCATTTCATAACCTACAATATCACTGTTGAATATATAGAAATGATCTCATCTATGCATATCCACAAAAACATGTATATATTATTATTATTTTTTTTTCCCTCCTCTTATCGTGACCTTCAAATCTCTACTTGACCCCGTGATTCTTTCTTCTCTTTCTTGTCTTTACCTTTCATCACCCGCTCAGTGAAATTTTACCTCAATGCTCACGTCATTTCACACCAGCTAAATCTCCTCCTGACCTTTGCAATACCTGTGTAGCATTTAGAAGACCATTCGTCACGTTTTTCACCGCTTAAGCCTTCCCTCCCTCCTCCTCCTCCTCCTCCTCCTCCTTCTCCTCCTTCTCCTCTCCTCCTCCTTCTCCTCCTTCTCCTCCTTCTCCTCCTCTATACCCAACTAAAATAATCTACCACCACACCCTCTGTACCCTTTTTCCACACCTTTCTCCATCCCCTCCTCCTCCTCCTCCTCCTCCTCCTCCTCCTCCTCCTCCTCCTCCTCCTCCTCCTCCTCCTCCTCCTCCTCCTTCTCCTCCTATTCCTTTTTCTTAGTTGCACAGTATCCCCCCCTTCCTCCCTTCCTCCCTTCCCCCTATTCCCCCTATTCACCAAATCCTCGACCTACCTTCACCCTCTGCTCTTCTCCCTTCTCTCCCTGTACCACCTGTTCCACACTTTATCACCCTCCTACACCCTATTATCTCCCACCTACACTACACACCTACGTCCTCCTATAATCCACCTGCCATCCACTCGTTTCTTTGGGCTTTGATTGTTCTCCACTTGTTATTTTCACTCCCTCATTCCTTCCTCCTCCTCCTCCTCCTCCTCCTCGTCGTCGTCATTGCCTCCTAACTCCTCAATAAAGCAAGATATGAAGGCGTTTCGTAATTTTTTTTTCTTATTTTGTTTTTCATTTGAACGTAACTTTCTAGGGATTTCACAACAACGTGCATTGAAGCGAAAGGAAGGAAGGAAGGAAGGAAGGAAGGAAGGAAGGAAGGAAGGAAGGAAGGAAGGAAGGATGGATGGATGGATGGATGGATGGATGCCAGTGGAATTATTATTACTATTATTATTATTTTTTATTTTGTTTAATGTTTGTATTCGTTAGTTTCATTTCTTCTCATTTTCGTTTATGGATTGCTTTGAGTTGAGTGACCTTTTCTGGGCATAGAGGAAGGTGAGGGAGGGAGAGATGGAGAGGAGAGGGAGGGAGGAATGGAGGGAGGGTTGAAAGGCGTGGCATTGACTATTTTTCAAAGGGGTTGTATGAGAGAGAGAGAGAGAGAGAGAGAGAGAGAGAGAGAGAGAGAGAGAGAGAGAGAGAGAGAGAGAGAGAGAGAGAGAGAGAGACGAGAGACGAGAGACACGAGATACAAGAGACACAAGAGACGAGAGACTAAATAAAAAGAAATAATATCAAAACACTAAAAATCATCACATAAAAATAAGAAATAAAAAACATCAATATAGGAATTCAAAGATGAACAAAACAACAACACATTCTTCCCCTTTCTCCCCCTTTCCTCCCCTTTCCTCCCCTTTCCTCCCTTACTTACCTTAATGAGGGTAGTTAGATCTTCCCTTTCCTTGCCGTGACTAGGCCAGCGCCAGTCCACCTCGAGGCCATCTAGCTGGTGAGTGGCTAGGAAGGTGGAGGCGGCTTCGGTTAGGTTAGTCACCGCCTCTTCTGAAGACGTGAGCAAAGAAAACGTATCCCCCTTCACCCTCGTGCCTCCCAGACTTGCTACCACCTTCAGGCTTGGGTTGACTGCCTTCAGGGCGGTGTAACTGGTGAAATCTGAGGCCGCGCGGGGAGAGAGAGAGAGAGAGAGTTGGTATGTGAGAGTTAGTGAGAGAGAGAAAAAATATAAATTAAGAGAGAGATGAAAAGAGAAATAGAGTGAGAGAATACAAGTGAAATGAACCCAAAAGAAAAGGGAGATGAAGGTTAAATCAAAACAATATAATCACACAGATACAGGTACAAACAGGTATAGTCAGGTATAGCCAGGTACAGGCAGGTACAGGCAGGTACAGCCCATCCCACGGCCACCTCTCGGCCTTTCTCACTGACCCGCATCGGATGTAAACTGAAGGTCGTGGTCGAGGCTAACACTCTCCACGACAAGGACGGTGCACTGGCAGGCCTCGAGGGTGGCTGGGGGCGTGTGTGTGGAAGAGTAACACACTACCTCAGCCCGCGGCCCCACCTCGCCACACGCATCTGTAAGGGAAGGAAGGAGGAACGGTGGTGTTATGGGGTGTATGGGCTTAATGAGTGTGAGTTTGTGAGGACGAGAGAGGAGGAGACAGAGCGAGGAAGATGAAACATGTATATAGATCAGTACACATATATAGATGCAAGAATAAACATAGACTAGTACACATTTAGTTGTAAGAATTTATACAGACTAATAGACAAATATATCAGTCCACACACATATAGATGCAAGGATATACACAGATAGTACACACAGATGGAAATATATACCATACAAACAGACAGACAGACAGCTAATACTCACAGGCTGTGGCGAGGAGGGCGTAAAGAGCTGTTAATATCGCCAACATCGTCAACTCTGGAATGAGAAAGAGAGAAAATATAATATAAATAACGTGTTTCTCCTAAATAAGGGATAAGAAAGTTTTAAATTAGCTAGTTGTGTTTGGTTATAGAAATGTTGATGTGTATTACTGCTTCTACTACTACTACTACTACTACTACTACCACTACCACTACTACTACTACTACCACTACTTTCATTAATAGTCATAATAACGACAACAATACAAAACTAATACTAATACAGGATAATACGTATAACCTTCCAGTGGGTTTAGAGAAAGCATTCAAAAAGGTGGCAGTCAAGATTGTTTACCTGTGACCAGATGTGCAAATCACTTAATAGGCGACGATCAGGTAGGATTGAAGTCAAGGAGGCCAGGGGGGGTATAGGGGGGCAGGGGGGTTGTAGGGGGCAAGGAGAGGAAGGGAGGGAGGGTAGGGGAGTGTGTTGGGGGGGGTAGGGAGGGTAGGGGAGTGTGTTTGGGGGGCAGGGAGAGGGGGAGGGGGGAAGGGTGGCAATACTGGTCTAGTTCGAGTTATGTTTTTGTTATTGTTCTTTGCTGTTGTTGTTTTTGTTCTCGTTGTTATTTATTAGTGTGTGTTTTTTATTATTATTATTATTATTATTATTATTATTATTATTTGTTCACAGTGTCTTGTTTTGTTCTTGTTTTTTTCCTTTTGTTTTTGTTATTGTTATTATTATTATTATTATTATTATTATTATTATTATTATTATTATCATTTAGTATCATCACACAAGGCTTAATTCCACCGTAGACTTCCCATACACACCCATACACACACACACACACACACACACACACACACACACACACACACACACACACACACGTACACACACACACACACGTACACACACACCTTGCCCTTCTCTCCACTTCATTTGCATACATTTACATCAAACTACAGAGCCTCTAGCCACACGGTCCACTTAAGGGAGTCTGCTTCTTAATCGTGGTGTTGCAATTGG
>JAPQNM010000033.1:6374427-6381577 GCA_029783475.1 Metacarcinus magister
TAATAATAATAACAATAATTCCACCACCACCACCACCACCACCACCACCACCACCACCACCACCACCACCACCACCACCACCACCACCACCGTTACCCTCCAGAACAGGTGCACACAATCCATCACAAAGGTAACCCAGGATATAGTGTCACATCCGGGAGTGTGCTGGGTATTCAGACAAGAACACGCAGCACACAGGTATCCCAGGGAGCTTGTCAGACAGGTACCCGCCCCCACTACCACCCCCAAAACACCCATCACCACCCCCCACGAACACCTCCACCCTCACCCTTCCACCCACCTGTCCTCACCCAACCTGTCTAACCAGTAACCACCTCTTCCTCTTACCTATCCACTGCACACTACACCTCCACCTACACCCAATGTTTATTTTATACATACTAACTATCTACACCTATGTTTACTCTCTTCTCTGTGTACCTTTAAGACTACACCTTTAATTATAGTTGACCTGTTACCTGTTACCTGTCCCTCCACCTCACCTGTGCCACACCTTAGTCCCACACACACTACACTTACATCTCCGGAAAGGTATACACGAACTTCCGGTGTCGTGTGTGTGTGTGTGTGTGTGTGTGTGTGTGTGTGTGTGTGTGTGTGTGTGTGTGTGTGTGTGTGGGTGTGTGTTCAAGGCTTCATCTGCCTCCGTTATGTCCTGTTTTGATCTATTTTTAGGGAAAGGAGGAGGAGAGAGGAGGAGGAGAGGAGGAGGAGGAGGAGGAGGAGGAGGAGGAGGAGGAGGATATATTCAAAGGGGGAGGACAAAGGGTTGAGAGGAAGGTCAGGCTTTGAAAGGGAAAGTAGTTTAAAGAAGGAAGGAGGGCAGGACGAAGAGGAGGAGGAGGAAGAGGAGGAGGAGGAGGAGAAGGAGGAGAAGGGGGGGTAGGGTTAGAGGGATCAGGAAGGTCATTAGAGGACCCGTTTAACCTGTAGGTCACCGGAAGACAGTGACCTTGAGTTTGACCCTCGCCAAGTGATCCAGACAGGTAACACAAGGGTCTTCTTCACCTCTCCTCTCTCTCTCTCTCTCTATCTCTCTCTCTCCTCTCTCTCTTCTCATCTCTCTCCTCTCTCTCTCTCTCTCTCTCATCATATCTTTATCCTAATCACCATCTGTCTCCTTTGTTTATTTTTTTGTTGTTTTTTCTTCTCGATAAAAATATTGTGTTGATTTTTTTCATCTTATCTTTTGGTTTCTTAGTCCTTGTTCGTCCTTGTCGTTTTCATGGTTTTTTATTATTATTTTTTATTTATTTATTCATTTTTTATTTATTTATTGCGTCATTTCATCACTTCTTATCTGCTTCTTTAATTAATTTTCTCCTTCCTCTCAATTTATTATTATTATTATATCATATTCGTATAGTTGCAAATTTTTTTTCCACCATCACCATTATTTTTTTTTATTATTTATTTTCCTTATTTCATCTTCATCATCAGTTTCCTTTTACATTCCATTTCCTCATTTGTCTCTATTTCCTGTTTCCTTCAATTCCTCCTCCTCGTAACGTTTATCATGTTACCTCCATTACTGTCTCCTATCTCTCTCTCTCTCTCCTTTCTTCCCTCCCTTCCTCCTCTCCTCCCTCCCTCCTTCCCTCCCTCTCTCCCTCCCTTTTTTGACCTTGGGAGAATAGATCCTTAACGGTATAAGATTTATCATCAGTAGAAATGGGGAGGGAGGTAAGTAGGAGGGAGGGAAGGAGAGAAAAGAGGGAGGGAGGGAGGTAAGAGAATGTAGGAAGGAAATCGTTAGTGGAGGAAGCAAGGTAAAGACGCATTGAATCGTAAAAAAAATAAGAAAAAGAATAAAAAAAATGAATAAAGAATTTTGAAGTTGGAATAATAATATATAAAAAAGATGAATGTAAGGTGAAGGGAAGAGAGGGAAATGAAGGAAGTTATGGTACTGGATGAAAGAAGAATAGAGAGAGATAGAGAGAGAGAGAGAGAGAGAGAGATAGAGAGAGAGGGAAGGTAGAGAGGATAGGAGAGGAGTAATATAGTTCTCAAATAGGTCATGGTGTGTGTTCGTTTTGTGTGGTGTGTAGTGTGTGTGTGGTGTGTGTGTGTGTGTGTGTTTGTGTGGTGGTGTGTGTTGTTGTGTGTGTGTATCAGTTCATTTGGGCAAACTTCACACACCCAGTGACCACAATACACAGCCTCAAGCCTCATTATGGTGCGTGACTACGTCTTCTCTCCGTCTCTCTCTCTCTCTCTCTAATCTCTCTCTCTCATCAATCATCCTCCCCACCTCCCCATCTCTCCACTCTCCCAACCCCTTCCTCTCCTCACTTCCCAAGCTGCCTCCTCTGCTCCCACTCTCGCTCAATCTCAGTGTCCTTTACTGTCCTCCCGAACCTCTCCGTGTCCTACTCTCTCTTCTCCCCCCACTCCCCCCCATCTTCCTCACTCCTCTCCTTTATCTCCACCTTCATCTCCCCTTTCTCTCTACTCTCTCATCTCTCCTCTCACCCCCTTCTCCATCGTCTGTCAATCTCTCATCTCTCTCCGTAATCTCCCTCCCCTCCATTCTCTCTCCATCCTCTCATCTCTGCTGTCTCTCGCTCTCTCATCTAGTCAATCGCTTTCCTCTCTCTCTCTCTCTGTTCTGTCTCTACATAGGTAAATCAACTGGGCGCATATCCGATGTGACGATTGTGAGGCAGAATACTTAGGAAGAGAAGACAGACGGTCTAAGAGAGAGAGAGAAGAGAGAGTAGGAGAAGAGAGAGAGAGAGGTGAGGAAAGAGAAAGAGAGTAGTAAGAAATGATAGACAACATACATGAGTTCGGAAAAAATAAAACTAAGAGAATAAGAAGAAGAAAAGAAAAGAAAAGAATGAAAAAGAAAGAAGAAAAGAAGAAGAACCAGCAGTGAAAAACTAAATAGTAAAAAACTAAAAAATAGAATACTCACTCTGTACCTTTCTCATCCACCTCACCCTCACGTATCCCTTTACATCCAACGTATGACTCATCCACTGCGTAAGGGGGTGATTGCATTCACCACATTCTCCCTTTTTTTTTTTTGTTCCCCTCCTCAACTCCACACAGTGGATGAGGCGGTTTTTGTTTTGTGAGTTTTCTTAATGTTTCGTTATTTTCTTTCGTCTCCATATTTTCCCTCAACGTCCTTGTCCTTCAGTTAGGCTCAGTTATTAAATTTATTTTGTTAATCACGAGTTTATTATCATTACTTATTTTCTTTGCTTCAATTTCCTCTTTTTTTTTTTGTCGAACTTCATATTTATTTTAACGAATTATTGTTTATCATTTGTTTGTTTATGTATATATATTTTTATACCTACTTTTGCTTAGATCGTCCCGTACATCTTCCATTTTTTTGTTTTTTATAATATACTTAATTAATTGTAATTACCTTCAACTGGCATTATTTTTTTCATTATCTGTTACCTCTTGTATGGATTTACGAAGGGAAAAGAAAGAACCTTTCGTATAAGTCTGTTTTTGCAGCTTCCTTATGTTCTTAGTGTGTTTCTTCTCTCTGTGTGGATTTAGAGCAGCGATTCCCACCCGTTAGAGACCCGAGAATAAAAAGCAGGAGAGGGATGGAGGGAAAAGAGTTGTACGGGTTATTAATACTATTTTAACCTGAAAGTAGGTTTGATTAGTACTTACAGGTAACTGGCTGGCATTGACACTCTCCATTCAACTGCTCACGATTCAACCTTTAACGTTTAGGTAATCATTTCATTCACGTTAAGGCAGTGATGGAAAACACTTTGTTCTATTTCAGTCAGCTTTAAACTTTTTCCTGATCGTGTTTATATTTATTTATGTATTTGTGAATGGAGTGAAAGGTGAAAAATAAACTGCATAGTACAGAGAGAGAGAGAAGAGATAGAGAGAAGAGAGCGAGGAGAGAGAGCGAGCGAGAGAAGAGAGAGAGGAGAGAGAGAGAGAGAGAGATAGAAAAGAGAGAGAGAAGAGAGATATAGAGAGATAGATAGAAAGCCTCGATAACTGTGCCCGCGGTCCTTTGGGAGGCGGTGGTATTTCAGCGTCAAAACAAACGATGTTGCGGGTAACAGGGTGTTGTGTTAATGACTCATGTCCATCCAGGTACAGAAGGAGGAGAAAATCAGGGAGGGAGGAGGAGGGCAGACATGGAGGAAAGGAGGAGGGAGGGATGAAATGGGAGGAGGAGGAGGAGGATAGGCTGATTCAAGATGTGAGGAGTAGAAAGGCAAGGATGGCTATGTGTAAATTATCTCTGAATTGAAGAATGTTGACGAGTCTAGTATTTGTGTGAGGAGGAAATGTGAAGGATTGAAACGGACGCATATTGAGGAGGTATTAGGAGGGATTGTAGAAAAAATTTTGACATTGTAGAGGGAGGTAAGTAAGGATATAGGGAGGGGAAAAGACAAGGACGATATGCAATCCTTCAACTATTTTACGTGACCCTGATTCCTTCGCTTCCTCCTTCCTCCTCCTCCTTTCCCTCCTCCTCCTACTCCTCCTCCTACTCCTTTTTTTTCCTCTTCCTTATATTCTACTAAACCTCCCGTCCTTATCTCTCTATTCTCACGATATATGAAGGCAGGACGCATGTTCCATTTGTTCGTCACTGAATTCAATGAGGTAACTATGATAACAAAGCTCAACAATATCATGGATTGATAATTTAGCGAGATAATGTAGTAGTAATAATGTAGTAGTAAGTAGTATTTTAGTAGTAGTAATAAATAGTATTAGTAGTATAGTAAGATAATGATAATGATATCCTGAGAATAACTTTAATATATCCTCAAAAGAAGGAGAGATAACAGAAGCGGAAAACAATTATGAGATCAAGTATCAAACTTTTTTCCCCCATTTTTGTCTTAATTACCAAACTTTTCCTATTTGCATTATTTTTATTATCTTTATTATTGACATTAGCCTATTATTAGTATCTTTATTATGATTTATATTATTCTATTCATCATTCCTATTATTATCTTTATTACTATTTTATTCTTATCATTCATTTATTACCTATGTGCATTATTGTTGTTGTTGTAGTTGTATAACACACCACCACACACACACCCACACACACACACACCCCCACCCACACACACCCCACACACCCACACAACCCACACCACGCACACACACACACAACACAACACACACACCCACCACACACACACACACCACGCACATCCGGGTCCCAAAGTCAGATGGGGAGCAAGAGTGCGGGAAAAGCAGGCACCCACGCACTCAACAACACACACCACACACACACACACACACACACAACGGACACACACGGGGCGGGCACAGGCACGGGGCACGGAGTTATTAGGGGCTCCGGTCACCACAACACAACACACACCACACACACACCACACACCACACACACCCACCACACACACACACACACACCACCACACACACCACACACCAAACCGGACGTAATGTAGAGCGTCGGGCTTGTAGTGTGTAGGTGGCGATAGACGTACCTCTAGCTTTAAAAAGCCAACTAACCCTCTCTAGCCCAAGCTGCAATGTAGCCCAAGACAAGCAAGCCCAGCCCAGCCCAGCCCCAGGAGCGTGGTCCAACCCTTTTCCTGCCGTCCAGATGTGTGTAGGAACCACTTTTTTTTCAATAACACCATAAACCGGGTTAAGTTGTGATAAGGGAATTTATTGCCTATGTGTTTGACAAGTTGTTGGGTTGTTATTGTTGTGTTGACTGTTTCAATCCCCCCCCTCGTATTTTATTACTCTACTAACTGTTCTACACTACATTGTTACTGGTACTATTAGGTGGCTAAATTTCCAGCCATCTCTTCTCCTTTGTTTTGAGAGGTAACTGTGTATAATTTTGCTTCACTATCAACTATCAAAGAGAAGCAATTATAATATCTTTTAAACAATGTATGATTATTTTTTTAATGCTATGTTCACGTTGCAAGTATTGGTGTGACTCCTTTCATTCTGTCTGTACCTGTTATCAATTTAATGTTTTTGTGGAGGTTATATGTATTAATCTATCATCTCGTTAGCTAGCTATCTATCTATTTCAAGTACGGTCTATCTGTCTGGTTGTCTGTCTGTCGGTCTGGATGGTTTCTGGTCGCACTGTCTGTCTACTCATTCTGTGCGTCAACACTGAATGTATAATTTTTCTTTGGGTTTTTTATTTTTTTTTTTTTTATTTTTTTTTTTTTTTTTTTTTTTTGTTTTTTTTTTTTTTTTTTTTTTTTTTATTCCTTTCTATTAGCCGTTGTAGAGACTTAATGGGGTACTCAGGTGGTGTGTGTGTGTGATGTGTGTGTGTGTGTGTGTGCTTTGTGTGCGTGTGTGCGTGTGTTGTGTAACGGGGACCTGAAATGAGCCATCGAAGAAGTGACCTTACTGGACCTCCGTTTCATGTTCGAGAGCGAGAGAGAGGGGGGCAAGGATATGAGGAGAGGTTAGAGATAAGAATAGAGAGAGGAGAGAGAGGAAAGAGAAACACAGCAGAGAGAGAGAGGAGCAGAGAGAGAGAGCAGAGAGGAGCGAGAGAATGCATGAAGGTTGAAACTCGGTGGACCAGAACAAGTATTTAGATTAGGGGGCTTGGCAAAGGGAAAGAACACATACCAGGGGAAAGGTTATAAAAGAATAGGCTGAACGATAGGTTGAGAGAGAGAGAGAGAGAGAGAAATCAGAAGAGGATAGGAACAGATGCTAGACGAAGGGTCACTGATGCTACTTGCCGCCTTCCCTTACCTAGAGATCCTCCTATCAGACTCGACAACCATCCGCAGCGAAGCTCGGTGTGTAATACCATAATGAATTAGGCAATGTAGAGAAGGAAGAGCGAGCTCTGAGAAGAGAGTCTACGCGAGACTCGCGAGCGTATCCTTACTAGATGAGAGATAGAGCGACGCATCCTCTCAGAGAGCGAGAGCGCGCTCGCTAGACAGAGAGAAGATCAGCGACGCGAGAGAGAGACGTCATCATACGAGCGCTCCGAGCCTCCACCCGCCTCCGCACTGCGCCATCTCGCTGCGGTGCCCGTGGTTCGTCGTTTGGGAAATGTGAATAAATACGACTCTTTTACTCCTAACCTCCTCTGTGTACGATAATAAAAAGACTTATTAATGAAAGTGCCAACAAAAAAAATAAA
>JAPQNM010000033.1:6389177-6401677 GCA_029783475.1 Metacarcinus magister
GAATATATATGTCGAGTTGTAATTCAATGCGAACGTTTGTTTTAGTTTAGTCGAGCCAGATGTTGTGTTTTGTTATCGTGGAAATAAGGATTGAGTTTCGTATGCAGGTGGCACTTCAAACACTGATTACAGGTGAAGGGCTGCCTGATTGGTCATCTGTCTCTCTCTCTCTCTCTCTCTCTCTCTCTCTCTCTCTCTCTCTCTCTCTCTCTCTCTCTCTCTCTCTCTCTCTCTCGCTCTCGCTCTCGCTCTCTAATATATTGATTTTCCCCCTAATTCCCTAAGCCTAACCAGTCTGTTTTTTCCTTATAGTTCGCTGACCCTCCATAGTATCTCCTAACAAGCCATTTCCATACTCGTAACGAACACCATCATTAAGTATTAATATATGTCTATCTAAGGAGGAAGATATTACCAAGTGTCTGAATTTTAGTGCGTCGTAGGAATTAAATAGATTCAGGTGATAAATTTCAGGTGTAGTTAATCTTTTTAGTGGTTTTGAATCTGCATTTTGAGGGGTTTATTCACTTATATTTCATTTATATTGATTCGATATTATTGGCGTCAAGAGTAACATCGATTTTCAAAAGATAAGAAAAAAAAGGAAAGAAATACGAGCCCATTTTCTGTTGTGTCTCATAGAAAACTTGGGATTTGAAAGGGAAACTAAACTGCAGGGAAGGAGTAGCCGGAAGCATGACTCCTGCCAAGATAACCTTCCTTCATGTCTCCACTGACCCTCACCTTCCTCACCACAACGCATCACCTCCTCTCCTACACGTTGTTCTTCAAAAGCCACGTAACGGAGCAGCGGGGAGGGGAAGGAAGCGTCTAAAATGATTAAATAAATTTCGATAACTCTTCCCTTGTTTATTACTCAGCAAGATGTGAGAGAAAGATACTGTGATTAAGAGTGTAAAGTGCAAGTGTGTGTACGTCTGATGAGCTAGATAAGTACAAGGACAAGGACAAGGATACAGCAGACGAGCAAGAAGAAAAGGTCACTTGTCGAGAGAGAGAGAGAAAAAAAAGAAATAGAAAGAAGGAAATGTATTTATTGCGAAACGAAAGATGAACTCAGAAAAATGAATCAGCTTTATTAAAACTGAATGGCTATTATTTATATCACTACTACTACTACTACTACTACTACTACTACTACTACTACTACTACTACTACTACTACTACTACTATCACTTTTACTTCACATTTTCCAACATTTTGTATATACAGTCACCAATTCTTCGTAACAAAAAAACACAAACATAACAATCACCATAAAACCATCAACATTCACCGTTTTCTTTTCATGCAAGCTAATATTTCTAAAGAGGGGGAGAGGGAGAGGGAAAAAGAGAGGGAAAGGGAGAGGGCAGCCTAGCCAATGCACTCAATTATTGCAGTCATCCCTATCACTACTCTCATTTTCTGCCTCTTCTTTGTTGCCTCCTGTCGACGGGTTACAGCGGGTCACACATAATATTAGGTTCCTCGCCCATGCTAGTAGGTCCTGTGTATGCACCAGTAGGAATGTATTGTGTTGGTCTTATTGCAGAATGCGCGCTTGTATGCTTTCTAGACCAGAACTCATGGGGGGCAGTGATTGTGATTGTGTGTGTGTGTGTGTGTGTGTATGTGTGTTTGTGTTTGTGTGTTTATGCTTTTACCTTCGTGTTGTTGTTATTGTTTTTGTTGCTGTTTTTGTTGTTGTTAGTGGTGGTGATGGTGGTGATAGTAGTAGTAGTATATCTCTCTCTCGTTCTCTCTCTCTCTCTCTCTCTCTCTCTCTCTCTCTCTCTCTCTCTCTCTCTCTCTCTCTCTCTCTCTCTCTCTCTCTCTCTCTCTCTCTCTCGTTGCGTCGTGAGTTACGTGGACATGAAAGAGCCATCAATGTGTGCGTTTCACCAGAAGCACGCACGAGTGTGTGTGTGTGTGTGTGTGTGTGTGTGTGTGTGTGTGTGTGGTGTGTGTGTGTGTGTGTGTGTGTGTTTGTGGTGTGTGTGTGTGCGTGTGTGCGTGTTTGTGGTGTGTGTGCGTCCTTCCGTCCGTTATGAAGGTAGTTTCCCATCATTATAGAGAAGAAGAGTAATGCCTCACGGGATGATGCAACTCTCTCTCTCTCTCTCTCTCTCTCTCTCTCTCTCTCTCTCTCTCTCTCTCTCTCTCTCTCTCTCTCTCTCTCTCTCTCTCTCTCTCTCTCTCTCTCTCTCTCTCTCTCTCTCTCTCTCTCATACTTAATCAAACGTACAATAATTTAACACCTGGCCTGGAATGTGCATCCTTACCTGCCTCTTATTAACCCCCCGCCAGGTAACACCATCCTCAGGTATCGTCTCGCCTTGATTAGTATTCGTATCCAGTCACAGGTAATACACACGTGCTAATGGGGAGGGAATTATTGGGGGCAGCGTGAAGTAATGAATGACTAATGGTATGGTTTCTCTCTTTTTTTCTCTCTCTCTCTTTTTCTCTCTCTTTCTATCTTGTCCTACCCCTCTCTCTCTCTTTCTTTCTTTTTCTCTCTCTTTTTCCCCTTCCCTTTCGCTTCCCCTTTGTGTTCTTTATACCTTTTATTTTTTATTGTATTTTTTTCTCTCGATCTCTGTCAGCATGGTTACCTCTTCTGCCTATTCTTCTTCGTTCTACTTCTTCTCGTCCTTGCCTGCCTCCTCCACCTTCTCCTTCACCTACTCCTCCACCTCCTCTTCCTCCTCTTCAATAGTGTTATAGTCATTCTTCAAACATAGACACGTGTTCAATTCAATCCTCCTCCTCCTTCTCTTTCTTCTCCTCCTCCTCCTCCTCCTCCTCCTCCTCCTCCTCCTCCTCCCCCTCCTCCTCCTCTTTTTCCTCTCCTCGCCGGATGTGATTTCTCTTGCAGGATGGCAACACTGCGGGGGAAGATGACCAAAATTGGCACCACTGTCCTCTATGAGTCACAATAGAGGCAGGTGATATGGTGTGTGTGTGTGTGTGTGTGTGTGTGTGTGTGTGTGTGTGTGTGTGTGTGTGTGTGAGACATTTTCGTCACTCTGTTTAACTTTCGTAACGCATCATTTTTTACTGTCATGGTTGCTGCAGTCTTGTGGGTGTGTGTGTGTGTGTGTGTGTGTGTTTGTTTGTATGTGTGTGTATGTGTGTACGTACGTCTTTAAGTCAATATACACATGGAGAAGATAAGAAGTATAAGCTACACAAAACAAGACACTCGCTAAAGATAAAGAATAGATAAAGACTTGAAAGAATAACATTGAAAGCATACAGATGATAATAATGATAATGATAATAATAATAATAATAATAATAATAAAAACAAGTATTGCATCAGAACGGAGATCATATTATGTCATTTATTATTATTTTTTTTTGTGTGCCTTGAACGGGAAAAGATGACACAGTTTCCACCACTTAACTTCATCTCTTGATCTAACCTCAAATTGCGTTCATAAAATAATAATAATAATAATAATAATAATAATAATAAAAATATCGTCTTTTAAAATCAAGTTTGAAGAATGATGTAAGTGTGTTTTTCTCTCTCTCTCTCTCACTAACTCTTTATCTATCTTATTTTTATTTTTTTATTTGGCACCATAATTGGGAAACTATCGTGGGTGGCTAGCTATAAGAAGTAAGAGGTTAGGAAAATCCAGCCTTTTGCTCATTCCTACAACGTGGACAATTTCAAAAGGGCGTAACCTGTCCACGAGGCACAAAAAAAAATAATCATAGTTGTAACGGTCTATTTTAGGTTTATCTATTATATTTCTTCAGTCTGTTGGAATTAAGGTGGAATTTAAAAGTTTAATTCACTGCTATGGTTTGTGTGTGTAAGGAAGGTTGAGTAGATAAAGGAATAATGAATTGAAAGATAAATGAAAGTGACGTTTGTGTAGTATGCAAATAGAGGTCCTTGATGAAGAAAGAGAGAGAGAGAGAGAGAGAGAGAGAGAGAGAGAGAGAGAGAGAGAGAGAGAGAGAGAGAGAGAGAGAGAGAGAGAGAGAGAGAGAGAGAGAAAGCAGAGAAAAAGAGGGAACACAGATAGACAGACAGAGACAAAGAACCTAACTAAACCTGCATCTCTCTCTCTCTCTCTCTCCTCTCTCTCTCTCTCTCTCTCTCTCTCTCTCTCTCTCTCTCTCTCTCTCTCTCTCTCTCGCTCTCTCTCTCTCGGCCATGAGTCAGGCAGAGAAGGGATCGTGACGTCATAGGCCTAATTGCATGACCCACTTGAAGCTTGCTACGCCCATGTGAAGCAAGGTCTGCCCACGCCCACAGCCATACCCATATCGCCACGCCCATAGCATCTTCACCACGCCCACGATAACCTACTTCGTTTGGTAATCATTTTATCTGCTATACAAGGAGGAGGAAGAAGAAGAGGAGGAGGAATAATGATAATAATAATGATAATAGTATTGATAATCGTAATAACAACAACAACAACAACAACAACAACCACACACCACACCACACACACCACCCTACATTCCCTAACACACTCCTGGGCAGCCACACGTCATAACCTCACCACTCCATCATACTAATACCCAACCACACGTCTTATCTCTCCCTAATCAGTCATCATTGAAATACCAGATCGCCTCGGGGAGCAGTACGACACTTTGGGCTGCAGCAGACGAAATCTCCCGCTACTTTCGCTTGCCAGACGTACGATAACACAAGGTCGCTGTGTCCCCAGGTTGTACTGTGATGCTAATGCCTGGCAGCTAACCAATGGGAGTGTGTATATATGAATGGGAGGATGGGAAGGTGATTGCCCTAAGGTTATTTACACTGGCTTTTGTTTACTGAGTGTTTCCTTTAAGCCCGCAGTGTTAAGTATATGTTAATTTATACCGTGCTTTTAGATGTGAGTAAAGTATTATTATTTATCGAACATATACGTGGTGATAAACATGTATATTAATGTGAATGATTTATTTATTACTTCCAGGAATAAGTTACAAGTATATTAAAATTCGTAAGAAAGTTGATTGAAGCGCAAAAACAAGAAATAATAGAATAATAATGATAATAATAATGTTTCCTGTTTACATTTTGGTAGTTGTAGTTGAAGACGATGTAGTTTGAGGCATGTAGGTTATGGGGTGGGAAGGGAGAGGCTGGGGAAGGAAGGGGAGAGGCTGGGGAAGGAAGGGGTGAGGCTGGGGAAGGAAGGGGTGAGGCTGGGGAAGGAAGGGGTGAGGCTGGGGAAGGAAGGGGAAGGAAGAGGTGAGGCTGGGAAGGAAGAGGAGAGGCTGGGAAGGAAGGGGAGAGGCTGGGGAAGGAAGGGGAGAGGCTGGGGAAGGAAGGGAGAGGCTGGGATGGGAAGGGAGAGGCTGGGAAGGAAGGGGAGAGGCTGGGGAGGGAAGGGGTGAGGCTGGGGAAGGAAGGGGGGAGTGTGGGAAGCGTGGGAAGGGGTGGAGATGGGAGTGTGTGTGGATAGGTATCTAAGAAGCGTTGAAATTTCTCGCATCTCCTTGTGTGAATTTTGCTTGTCTTGTTTTTTTTCGTTTTTGTTGTAGTAGTAGTAGTAGTAGGTGTTGTGTTGTTGTTGTTGTTGTTGTTGTTGTTGTTGTTGTTGTTGTTGTTGTTTTTATTAATACTTATACTTCGATTTATATAACAAAAAATAGCATCACGAAGAATCATTTTACTTCTATATATATTACTTTTTTTTTTATGGAAATCACTATCGTATATAATTTCACTTTTGTTCTGCAGTATTTCACGTGCCCTTCTTGCCTCAGCCCAGCACCTTCCTCTCTCCCCTACTCACCTGCAAGTCACGAAGAGAGAGAGAGAGAGAGAGAGAGAGAGAGAGAGAGAGAGAGAGAGAGAGAGAGAGAGAAAAAAAAAAAAGGGTTGACTCTCTCTCTCTCTCTCTCTCTCTCTCTCTCTCTCTCTCTCTCTCTCTCTCTCTCTCTCTCTCTCTCTCTCTCTCTCTTTTAGTCATCCTCTTCATCAGCTTCACAAAAACAAAACAAATAAAAGTGAAACGAAAAAATTCAACACGATTAACATAACAATACAGAATACACATATTTAACTGTTCTCCTCCTCCTCCTCCTCCTCCTCCTCCTCCTCCTCCTCCTCCTCCTCCTCCTCCTCCTCCTCCTCCTCCTCCTCCTCCATTTCCTTCCTTCCTTTCCCTCTCATCTCCCTCTTCCCCCATTGTCATTATACCTCTGTACACACACACCTTCCACATACATTCGAAAAATATAAAGTTTACATAAGCAAAGTATAAAGAAAGAAAGAACAGAACAGGAGACGATAGTTTATTTATAGGTATATATATAAAATTTGAATTGAAATAAAAAGGAAACTAAAAACAAATGATAGTTTAAATTTAATATAAAAAAGCTTTAATTTCTTCCTAATCTATAAGAAAAACTACAAAAAAAATGAAGAAAATAAGCATTAAACTTATTCCATATTTGTTGTGTTTATGATATTCAAAATTTAACGGATTATTTGAAAGATATTTTGTCTCGTGAAATAACTAAAAAAAAAAATATGACCTGTGAAGATGAAGAAAAAAATTAAAAAGAAGAAGCAGCAATAAGAAGAAGAAGAAGAAGAAGCAGCAAGAAGAAGAAGAAGAAGAAGTAGCAAGAAGAAGAAGAAGAAGATAAAGAAGAAAAAAGAGCAAGAAGAAGAGTTAAATAAAGAAAGACAAATAGATCAACGTTGAAGTAGAGAGAAAAGTGTTCCAGATTCTGACAAGCAACCAACCCTGCCAGGCGTACGATTTGAAAGAGAGAGAGAGAGAGAGAGAGAGAGAGAGAGAGAGAGAGAGAGAGAGAGAGAGAGAGAGAGAGAGAGAGAGAGAGAGAGTTACCTGAAATTACTTTGAACTATACAACTTAAACCACATCCAACATGACCATGAGAGAGAGAGAGAGAGAGAGAGAGAGAGAGAGAGAGAGAGAGAGAGAGAGAGAGAGAGAGAGAGAGAGAGAGAGAGAGAGAGAGAGAGAGAGAGTATGCTTAAGGTGTACAGTAAATGTCTGGTTCGTGATGTATACCAGTGGATATTACGTCCGAGGGAGTGAGGGGAGAAAGAGGGAGTGAGGGGGGAGAGGGGAAAGGGGAGGGAAGAGAGACAGAGAGGGGAGGGGGGGAGGCCCTTACTTTTTTGTTGTGGGGGGAGAGGTGGAAGAAAGGGGAGAAGTTTGTTTATGGAAATGGAATTGCAAATAGAAGGAGGTAATGAGAGAGAGAGAGAGAGAGAGAGAGAGAGAGAGAGAGAGAGAGAGAGAGAGAGAGAGAGAGAGAGAGAGAGAGAGAGAGAGAGAGAGAGAGAGAGAGAGAAGGGAAAGAGGGAGGTGGGAGGGAGGGAGGGAGGGAGGAAAGCAGGTAATCTAGGCCACCACACAAGCTTGTCGAGTCAACAAGAACACACACACACACACACACACACACACACACACACACACACACACACACACACACACACACACACACACACACACAAGTAATGAGGAGTAAAGATTAGGTTGCGAGTTTCAATTTCCCTCAGTGACTTGGCGATCCATAACCATTAACATTAAGTATTAAGAGGCGTGCTGCTGCTGCTGCTGCTGCTGCTGCTGCTGCTGCTGCTGCTGCTGCTGCTGCTGCTGCTGGATACAAGTCATCGTGTAAAGTTTTCAACATGAATTCAATTTTTATTTGCACATTTTTCATCGTCAAATGTTTCACCTCAACGTTACATTATCAATCGTATTAATTCCCTTTTATTAATGTCAAGGAATGAATAATCTGTCTTTCAACTCTATATTTACTTAATGTCTAGATTTTAATTTATTGTTTCCTGTGTTTAAGGAGTATAAAGTCACTCAAATGTTTCGTGTTTCTGGCTAACAAACGTTGTGTGGAAGGATAAACAAAGAACGTTTACCTTCCTTTCCATACTCAATGGATGTTATCTCTGTGTGTGAAAACGTTGAGTTGCTTGATGGTGAGCCTCACACTCTTGGTTTGGGAGACGAAACAAGTGATTCCTTCAAGTGAAAGTACTTGTATGTAACCTAATTTTCTCATCTTAACCTTATTTTTGTACAGTGCCTTGCTGCTTTGACAATACCCAGCTGGTAACAGAGTATAACAACCTGAAGGACTTACCAACTTATTAAAACTGATCAAGTGTTTATTGCCTCAACGAAAACGGATGATGCTTGAAAGTTATTAACGACTTAATTTACATTATTAGCACACCATTGACTCTTGCTAATAATATGTCACAGCAATACCAGTTAATGAAGACAGTTATGACTCCTACTTGAGTTTATTGTTTGAGTTCTCTCTCTCCCTCTCTCTTGAAGCTAAGGTTGTGTGTTCTCGTCAAGGGGGATTAACCTGCTGCTCTCAAAAGTGTGGCGTGATGTAACATAATGAAAGGAAACATGAACACACAAAAAAAAAACCTTCCTCTAACCCCAATCAAGATATTCATGACTTCAATCACTCATGCAGAAGGAACTTATGATTAAAAATGAGTGGAAATTAGCCTTGTTTTCCCAGTAGAATAATAATTAGTTTAGGCAAAGGTGATTCATTATTGTAGGTCACTTTGGCAAGAGTAATTCTAACTTTTATTGATTGATTTCCTTGCATTCAAATTAAGTATGTTGATAAGTGAGAGGAAGGCCGTTCACTTTACTTTCCCGATGCATTATTCTCACTACTAATACTGGTTCAGGATGATAATTAGTATAAGTTGGTTAGAAAAAAAGTTGAAATTCACTCCAGGTAATTATTTGCTGCATGTCTTGTATTGAAATTGTTTTTGGTTGTATATATATTGGGGGGGAGGTAGGAAATCTTCAACCTGTGTGTGTGTGTGTGTGTGTGTGTGTGTGTGTGTGTGTGTGTGTGTGTGTATGTGTGTGTGTGTGTTAGTGAAAGGTTTGTTTTGCCTATTAGTGGGTCATACTCCAAACAGGTTGGCTTGACTAGATAAACTCCCTTCCCTCCCCCCCTTCTCCTCTCCCCTCTCCCCCCAATCACTGTTCATCCCAGGGGGTCGTTAAAACTGATAACATAAGAACATTCAAAAAGAAAACAAATATATATGTTCTAATACAATGAAAAAATAATAATAATGATAATAACTGAAACTTTCCCAAAAATAACACATAACAAAACAGAAAATTTCCTCTTTCTCTATTCCCAAAATACTTCTTATTGTAACACGTAATTCCTACCTACACGTAGCACACAATCCACCTTCTCCATCATACAATACAATACAATGATAACCCTTAATTAATGACAGTAATGAAGGCTCAGGTAACAACAGGTATAGGTAGCCAGGCAGGCAGGCAGGAATGGTATAATTGAATGTCGTCCTTCTTGTTTAATTGCCTCAGTCTCCCTCATTGAAACAAACTGTATTTAGGAGTGAAAGAAAATGTACCTCAACGCAATGGACAATGATTGCTGTTGGTAATGATTATAGTAATGAGACTCAAGGATGATAGGGTGGTGATGATAATTAAGATTCTCCTCCTCCTCTTCCTCTCCCCTCCTCTCCCTCTCATCTCCCTCTCACTTCCTCTCCCCTCCCTATCACTTCATTGGAAACAGACCTGAGAAGAAAAAAAACCTTCCTCCTTCTTCTTCTTCTCCTCCTCCTCCTCCTCCTCCTCCTCCTCCTCCTCCTCCTCCTCCTCCTCCTCCTCCTCCTCTTCCTCCTCCTCCTCCTCTTCTTCCTCCTCCTCCTCCTCCCGCCCTGAGAGGAAAGCGAGGAGTCACCCAAATGAAAGAAAGTGTGGCTAACCTTCTCTACTTGTTGCTGTGTGTGTGTGTGTGTGTGTGTGTGTGTGTGTGCATGGTGGCGTCCCCGACCTGGTAATCAGAGGTGAGGTACTGACCCTACGAGGCCACTCCACCCCTCCACCCCTCCACCTACACTACCACCTCCACCACACTACCACATACTTCCCACCTGTATACTTATCCACTCTATGATCCACTTGTGCTCTATATATACTTTCTTCCACTCCTCCACTTCTCTCTTCCACCTCATTACTCCCTCCACCTCTCCACCGGCACATATTTTTCTTCTCTCCACTCACCTTGTACCTTCTCTCTCCACCCTTCTCTCCACCTGTCCATTTCTACTCCACACACCTCTCTCTCCACATGTTCCATTAGGCTTGTGACCTCCACCTCTATTCTTCCACTCTTCAACATTTTTTCCTCTTCCTCCTCCTCCTCTTCCTCCTCCTCCTCCTTTCTCTCCATTTTTATAACTCCTAAAAAACTTTCCTCCACTTTTTCCTCCATGTCACCCCTCCACATCCCTTCCACTTCTTTCTGCCTCCACCCTTCCTTCCTTTCTTTCCTCTCTTCCCTCCTCCTCCTCCTCCTCTTCCTCTTCCTTTCTCTCCCTATTCCTCTTACATCTATTGCGTCTCACCTTCCATACTTTCATGTACTACTCTTACCTCCTCCTCCTCCTCCTTCTCCTCCTCCTCCTCCTCCTCCTCCTAAGAGATGGTAAAGTTCCATCAGATTGGAAACGTGCAAATGTAACACCAATCTTCAAAAAGGGGGACAAGTCACAACCCGGAAATTATAGGCCAATCAGTCTGACATCAGTTGTATGTAAATTAATGGAGACAATCATTCGTGACAATGTGGTGAAATTCCTTGAAGACAACGATATAATAAAACCATCACAACATGGTTTTCGTAATAAACGTTCATGCTTAACTAACTTATTAGACTTCTTCCACAATGTTTTTGACGCGTACGATGAAAGCAGAGCAGTAGATGTCATATATCTGGATTTTCAAAAGGCTTTTGATAAAGTACCTCATCAACGATTGCTTAATAAACTAATGACTCATGGTATCTCTGGTAGCATTTACAATTGGCTTCTGGACTGGCTCTCTGAACGTAAGCAGAGAGTAGTCTTAAACGGTGTCTCCTCTCAATGGTTAAACGTTAAAAGTGGCGTACCACAAGGCTCAGTGCTTGGTCCTGTCTTATTTTTGATATATGTTAATGACATAGATGATGGGATCACTTGCAAAATATCGAAATTCGCTGACGATACGAAAATTCTCAGCAAAGTAACTACGACAATTGACAGAGAAGTCTTACAATCAGACCTAGATCGACTAACGTCTTGGGCCAATAAATGGCAAATGAAATTTAACGTTGAAAAATGCAAGGTACTACACATCGGAAGAAATAATGATCACGTTCAGTACTCAATGAATGGTAAATCACTTTCTACAGTAAATAAAGAAAAAGATCTGGGAATCACAATATCAAACGATTTAAAACCCAGTCAACATTGTTCAGAGGTAGTTAAAACTGCTAACAGATTGGTCGGCTTTATTGGGCGTACTTTCGAAAATAAATCAGAAAAAGTCATATTAAAACTGCATAATTCACTAGTACGACCCCATCTTGAGTATTGCGTACAGTTTTGGTCCCCATATTACAGAAAGGACATTGACAAACTGGAAAGAGTCCAGCGAAGAATAACAAAAATGATTCCAAGGCTGAAAAATAAACCTTATGAAGAAAGACTTAAAGAACTAAACTTATTCAGCCTAGAAAAACGAAGGATGCGAGGGGATTTAATTGAAATGTTCAAGATAATCAAAGGATTCGATAATATCAATGTAGAAGATTACATTACTTTTGATCGATCAAATATAACAAGACGACGTCATTCTTTTAAGATTACTGGTAAAAGATTCACATCAAACGAAGCCAAGCATTTCTTTTTCAATCGGATCGTTAACGTTTGGAACTCCCTGCCCGCCAATATCGTCGACAGTAAAACAATTACTACGTTCAAAAATAGACTTGACAAATATTTAGAAGCCAATCCACAACTAAAATACTATCCGTTAACGTAGCAAACTTTGAGTAAGTTCATCCTGATGTACCTAATTTACGAAATGTCGATTCAAAAGACGTCGCTAGTGGCCTGACATCGCTTGCCAGGAAGTAGTGGTAGCAGTAGTGGTAGTGACAGTATGGTCTTGGTTGGCCTTCCTTTCCCTGCCAGCCATGGCTGGGGAGAGAAGCCTTCACCCTTACTATCCTGTATCCTACACTCTAGAGTAGATAGTGTAGTCTCACAAACAGCCTCGTAAGGGCCAGCAGGCCTGTTGTTGTTTGTTCTTCCTATGTGTTCCTATGTGTTCCTCCTCCTCCTCCTCCTCCTTCTCCTCCTGTTCTCATTTCCATAAAAATAATGGTCATATTTTCTCCACATCCCATCTTTGCACACACACACACACACACACACACACACCACACACACACACACACACACACACACACACACACACACACACACACACACACACACACACACACACACACACACACACACACACACACCCGAACGATATTTGTCAAACTGGAACGTTCATAAGTAATAACATTCAATCGGCCGAACGAAACTTTAAGGAAACAACACATAATGACGATATAAATTGTATTGAACGAAACTTTATG
>JAPQNM010000033.1:6404177-6411677 GCA_029783475.1 Metacarcinus magister
AAGGTCTCTATGGCGCACTTTTTATGGGTTGGAAGCTGAACTATGGCATCAGGGGGGGCGGGGGGGGGAGGGGTGGAGGGAAGGAGGGGGGAGGGGAGTGGAGGGGGGAGGGTGGTGGAGGGAAATGGGGGAGAGGGGGGGGAAAGCGGTAAATGAAAGTCAGCAACAGCCGCTATGAGTTAAGGAGGAGGAGGAGGAGGAGGAGGAGGAGGAGGAGGAGGAGGAGGAGGAGGAGGAGGAGGAAGGGGAGGGGGAGGAGGAGGGTGAAGGTCGGGGAAGCAGTAAGGGTGAGAAGTACAGCGTATAAGGGTGTGGTTCTAAACCTTAACGTCTCCCCCATCCCTTGCAGCTCTGTCTCTCGCTCTCTTTTTCTTTCTCTTTCTCTTTTTTTTTCTTCCTCTCTCTCTCTCTCTCTCTCTCTCTCTCTCTCTCTCTCTCTCTCTCTCTCTATCGCTCTCTTTTATTTCTATTTTCGCGAGACCCTGATACATGCACGCACTTCCTCTCTCTTTATCCCTGTTTTTGAAGTAATTTTTGGCGGTAATTTTCTTTGTTTTTTTTGTCCCTCTAAGTCTGCCTGGTTTGCCTCTAAAAGGGAAAGTTATGTAGCGGGAATAAATGGCACATATCCGTCCGGCCCTTCGCGAAAATGGAAACCCGTGAAAAATTGGGCGAAACATGAACTGTATTCGTATATTCAAGCTTGCTATTTTATTATTATTATTTTTTTTTAGTTGAGTTTTTTTTTTCTATCATTATCATCATCATCATATATTTTCTTTTTATATTCTCTTTCTCACCTATTTATTATTTTTTTTCATGTATGTATTCTTCGTTTCCATTATTTTGAGTATATTGTGAAGGAAGAGAGAGAGAGAGAGAGAGAGAGAGAGAGAGAGAGAGAGAGAGAGAGAGAGAGAGAGAGAGAGAGAGAGAGAGAGAGAGAGAGAGAGGTAGGTACAGGTAGGTCGTCGTTTGTGGATGAGCGGTGGTTATGGGTTGTGTGGGGAAGGGGAACAATAGGGAGGAGGAGGAGGAGGAGGAGGAAGGAGGAGGAGGAGGAGGAGGAGGAGGAGGAGGAGGAGGAGGAGGAGGGATACACAAAGAAGAGGAAACACACAGTAAATACGATGTTTATTCCACCAGTCAAGGCCCGCTTCTGGTTCCTCCCCCCTTTCTCTCTCTCTCTCTCTCTCTCTCTCTCTCTCTCTCTCTCTCTCTCTCTCTCTCTCTCTCTCTCTCTCTCTCTCTCTCTCTCTCTCTCTCTCTCTCAGGGGAACAAAGGGCACTGGGCAAAGATTACACGTTGCCTTAATGATTTTAGAGTCCACCGATGTTAAAATTTTTACTCTCTCTCTCTCTCTCTCTCTCTCTCTCTCTCTCTCTCTCTCTCTCTCTCTCTCTCTCTCTCTCTCTCTCTCTCTCTCTCTCTCTCTCTCTCTCTCTCTCTCTCTCTCTCTCTCTCTCTCGTGTGCCATCTTGACCTAGATATGGGGATGCGAAGCTCAGTTGATCTCACGTGTGTGTGTGTGTGTGTGTGTGTGTGTGTGTGTGTGTGTGTGTGTGTGTGTGTGTGTGTGTGTGTGTGTGTGTGTGTGTGTGTGTGTTGTATGAAGTCATCTATAAAGGTGACTCATATATCTTGGGTCTTTATTGTTTTTATCTTACTTACTTATTACGAGCAAATAATAATAACAACAATAATAACAACAATAATAATAATAACAACAATAATAATGATAATAATAACAATAATAATAATAATGAACAATATACCATTTTATACGATTTTTTTTTTAGATGAAAGTCAAAAAGGGCGGGAGAATATTTATACTTTCCTCCCTCTCAGCCTTCCCCTCTGGCATATAGAAAAAACCCTGACGCGTGTCTCTCTATATACTAATACAACAACAACAAGAAAATAAACAAAATACAACATGGATTTAGTTGTCATAGCAAACAAACAATTTAGATGTTCAAGTGTATAAGAAGAAATATGTAAATAGGGTTTTTTTTTTTATATATGGAGAAAGAATGAACAAACCTAGGAAAGGGTGTGTGTGTGAGAGAGAGAGAGAGAGAGAGAGAGAGAGAGAGAGAGAGAGAGAGAGAGAGAGAGAGAGAGAGAGAGAGAGAGAGAGAGAGAGAGAGAGAGAGAGAAAGGAGACAATAGAAGGGAAAAAAGCGAGAAAAATGCATTGAGACAGAGTAGGTTTAAAAGACAAAGATTGAAGAGGAGAGATCAAGGGAATGAGAGAGAGAGAGAGAGAGAGAGAGAGAGAGAGAGAGAGAGAGAGAGAGCGAGAGAGAGAGAGAGAGAGAGAGAATGAAAAAAAAAAAATAAAGACAAGAAATAAAAGTAAAAAAAACAAAATCTGAACAAGGAAAGAAAGAGAGAAAAAATAAAGTAATACAACCAAACAAAATTTCCAAAAATCTTTCGATCATGAATTTACCTCAAAAAGAGAGAGACAGAGAGAGAGAGAGAGAGAGAGAGAGAGAGAGAGAGAGAGAGAGAGAGAGAGAGAGAGAGAGAGAGAGAGAGAGAGAGAGAGAGAGAGAGAGAGAGAGAGAGAGAGAGAGAGAGAGAGAGAGAGAGAGAATGAAAGAAAGAAAAAAAAAGAGCCAAATACTGATTTTACACACACAGGATTTGCATTCTTTCTTCGTCCCTTTGATAAACGTTCTTACCTTCCTCTCAGTCACCTCGCCCTTCCCCTCCCCCCCCTTCCCTCCCCTTCCCCTCCCTTCCCCCTCTCTCTCTCCACCTCCTCTCCCACCTCTCACTCTTCCTCTTCCTCTCTCCGCCCCCTCGCACGCCATCTGTCGAGGTGCAAAACGGACATCAAGCAAATAGAGCGAGCAAACTTGATCGAGAGAGAGAGAGAGAGAGAGAGAGAGAGAGAGAGAGAGAGAGAGAGAGAGAGAGAGAGAACGGAGAGAGAGAGAGAGAGAGAGAGAGAGAGAGAGGTTGGCGTGAAAATTTCAAAACTAAAAACAATATTGATTGATTGCATCCACACATGCATGCAACTGAACACACACACACACACACACACACACACACACACACACACACACACGAATTTCCTCCACGTCCACATCTTTTTCCTTGTCTTCCTCCTCCTCCTCCTCCTCCTCCTCCTCCTCCTCCTCCTCCTCCTCCTCCTCTTCACGTGCCGGCAAGTAAAGGTTTTGTAAGTGCCTCGCCCTCCCTCCGCCTGCTAATGAGTGGGCCAGGTAGAGCCACACACCTGGCTGCCCCCCTCCCCCCCAAACTAAGTGCTGTTGGGGGGGCGGGGGGCGATGAGGTGGTGATGACGGTAGTGGTGTTTCTTTATGGTGTGTGTAATATGGTGGTGGTGATGGTGGTGGTGGTGGTGGTGGTGGTGATGGTGGTGGTGATAATAGTAGTAGAAATAATGTGGGTTTTTTTAATAATATTGTTCTCGTTGTTATTATTGTTATTATTATTATGTTCTTGTTACTGTTATTATTGTTATATTACTATTATTATTATTATCACATGGTTTTTTTTATTTCTAGTTATATAGTTATTGTTCTGTTCAGCTCACAGCCTCTACTCACTCGTAAAGGCAAAGATAAATAAATGTGTGTTGGAAATGAAGTTTAATACATGCAAGTCATTATTAGGGAGAGAGAGAGAGAGAGAGAGGGAGGGTGGGGTATGTGTGTGTGTGTGTGTGTGTGTGTGTGTGTGGAAACGGGGGCAGACTATGGTTTTACTTAACTGACCCGCTGATGTGGAAAGAATGAGGGTGAGAGTAAAGTATTGAGAGAATTTATGAGTCTAAAAGCTGATGGTGAAAGGGTAAGAGGAAGACCAAGAAAATAATGATGGAATGATGATGTAAAGGGAGCAGAGCAGAGCAGAGGAGTGAGTTACAGTGAACGAAACATGCAGTGAAAGGCTTATATGGGGAGGGAGAGGAAGAGTAATGTGTAGAGGAAGAGAGAGAGGAGAGAGGAAGAGAGAGAGAGAGAGACTGGATTGGTAACTGAGATATGGAACTGCAGGAAATATGAGGCGACTGAGACTGTCTACCACTCACTGAAAGACCAGTTAGGGGCGTGGCTGTCAAGGGAGTGTTTAGAAAGCAAATGTCAACTTAGAAGATATATGAAGAAGAAGAAGAAAAAAATGAGAGAGAATTTTTGAGTATGAATATTTGTAGTGTATGTATATATGTATGTGTGTATGTATAAGTGTGTGTGTGTGTTATGCATGAAATTTTGATACAAGATGATGATGTGAATGACTAAGATAATGGTTTTGATCGTGGAATAGTAATGATATTGAAGACAAGCTGCAAAAGGCTGTGTAGTGTGTTAGGGTGAGGGGCGGGTAGGTAGGTAGGTAAGTAAGTAAGTGTGTATGAGTGTGAAAGTGTGTGTCCATGTGTGGTAGTGTTGCAATTATATCTGAGGTGTTCTTATTATTTTATGTTTTTCTTAAGTGTCATTTTGCATAGAGGTAATAACATTAGTATTGGTGTGTGTGTGTGTGTGTGTGTGTGTGTGTGTGTGTGTGTGTGTGTGTGTGGGTGTCCTATGAGTAGCCAGTGACGTCACATGGGTCATCTTTCTTGCAGGTGTGACGTCATGGAAGGCCATCATCCCGTAGGAGGCCTTGACAAGGTAAACCACACACACACACACACACACACACACACACACACACACACACACACACACACACACACACACACACACACACACACACACACACACACACACACACGTGCCCCTTCTTACTTTAACCACAGTGCATCTTGAAAGAGAGAAGAGAAGAGAAGGAGGAAAGGAGAGAAGAAGAGAAGGAGAGAAGGGAAGAAGAGAAGGAGAGAAGAAGGGAAGAAGGTAGGGAAGAAAAGAAGGAGAGAAGAATGGAAGGAAGAAGAGAAGGAGATAAGAAGGGAGGGAAGAAGAGAAAGAGAGAAGAAAGGAAGAATATAGGAGGAGGGAGGGAAGGAGGGAAGGAGGGAAGGAACGAAGAAGGGAGGGGAGAAGGGAAGGAAGAAGGGAGGAAAGGAGGAATTTCTTTAGTGGTGTGGTAAGAGGTAATGACTGAGGTGAGAACTGAAATACTTTATGTGGGGTCAGAGAGAGAGAGAGAGAGAGAGAGAGAGAGAGAGAGAGAGAGAGAGAGAGAGAGGGAGAGGGAGAGGGAGAAAGTCACTGATCACCTTCACAACAAAAACAATCGAGTGAGTAGATAAATAGACGAACAAATAAACAAACAAACAACAAGGGCAGCCAGTCTAGGTAGCAACATCATATGGTAGAGAACACACGTACACACACACACACACACACACACACACACACACACACACACACACACACACACACACACACACACACACACACACTGACCATGGCCTAGACTAGTTTACCTATTTAAAGAGTAGTAATTGAAGTTTATAAGGATAGTTTCTTTATTTCTTATGTTTCTTTCTTTATCTATTTCCTTATTTGCGTTCTTAATGATCTTACTCGAAAAGGGGAAAAGTTTGTTGTAAATGTGAATTGTTTTTATTTTCCTTTTATTTTATTTTTTTTCCAAAGACTTATTGTTGTTTTTTTTGTTTTCCTTATTTTTTTTTAATTAGAAACGTGTTATTTTATTTAGTGGAAAAGGAAATGTGATGTGAGATTGGTTTATTGTTATACTGTGGACGATGTGGTGAAGTTTCCAGTAGTAGTAGTAGTAGTAATAGTAGTAGTAGTAGTAGTAGTAGTAGTAGTAGTAGTAGTAGTAGTAGTAGTAGTAATAGTAATAGTAGTAGTAGTAGTAGTAGTAGTAGTAGTAGTAGTAGTAGTAATAGTAGTAGTAGTAGTAGTAGTAGTAATAGTATAGTAGTAGTAGTAGTAGTAGTAGTAGTATAGTAGTAGTAGTAGTAGTAATAGTAGCAGTAGTAGTAGTAGTAGTAGTAGTAATAGTAGTAGTAGTAGTAGTAGTAGTAGTAGTAGTAGTAGTAGTAGTAGTAATAGAAACAGATGGGTAATGTAACTTTAACTACTGATCATTACACACACACACACACACACACACACACACACACACACACACACACACACACACACACACACACACACACACACAGACACAGACACATTATAGGATCATTATGGAAAACCTTGTCTGTATAATCATGCGGTTTCCAGCACACACACACACACACACACACACACACACACACACACACACACACACACACACACACACACACACACACACACACACACACACACACACACACACACACACACACACACACACACACATTTTCCCCTCTAATAACCAGCTATTAATAGGCTTGGGGTGAAAGTGAAGGCAGTAACCAACCCTCTTTCGGGAAGGAGGTCGGTCTGCCTCTCCCGCCTCTCAAGAATCACCTTCCTGGACTTAGAGATACCCGACCAACCTAACCTAACCTAACCCGACCAACCTAACCTACCTACCCGACCAACCTAACCTAACCTAACCTAACCTTACCTTACCTTACCTTACCTAACCTAACCTAACCTTACCTTACTTTACCTTGCCTAACCTAACCTAACCTAAACTAACCTAACCTAACCACCGACCTACCCCGACCAACCCCCCGACAAACCTCCCGACCTATCCCCGACCAAATCCCCGACTAATCTCCGACCAAATCCCCGACCAACCCCCGACCTACCCCCGACAAACCCCCCGACAAACCCCCGACCTACCCCCCGACAAACCCCCCGACAAACCCCCGACCTACCCCCGACCAACCACTCCTGACCAACCTCCTCTTACCTGAATTTTAACCCCACACACACACTCTCAAAACCTCTTTCTCCTCTTAGTCAACTGTGTTTTTTTTTTACTCTTTCAGTGAATTCGTCTTAAAATTAATTCAACTTTATTATTTCGCCTCTTAATTATTTTTTATTCCTTATTTTTTCTTCTATTTTTTTTCCTCTTGATAAAACTAGTTCCTCTTTTTTTTTCCCTCTTGGCAGACTTTTTATTTTTTTTTGGAGACCTTTTCCTCCTCCTCCTCCTCTCCTCCTCCTCCTCTCCTCTTCTTGACATGGCTATTCCTCTTCCTAAAGCTCCTCTTGACAGACCCATTCCTCTTCCTCCTCTTCTTGGCCCTCTTCCCTCTGTTCCCTTGTATGATTAATGACCCACCCAAACCGCTTCTCTCTCTCTCTCTCTCTCTCTCTCTCTCTCTCTCTCTCTCTCTCTCTCTCTCTCTCTCTCTCTCTCTCTCTCTCTCTCTCTCTCTCTTTCTTCCCGTCCGCTGCCCACCTGTCACTCATGTATGTATGTATGTTTGTTTGTTTGTTTGTTTGTTTTTGTTTTGTTTGTGAGAAAGTTTCCTAATCGTATTCTGATGTTCTTTGTCTCTTTTGTTTTTTTTCCCTTTTTTTTTCCTCTCGTTTTTTTCCTTCACGCAGTCACCTAATTTTTTTTTTCTTTCTTCTTTTTTGATGGGTAAA
>JAPQNM010000033.1:6429177-6431677 GCA_029783475.1 Metacarcinus magister
CTCTCTCTCTCTCTCTCTCTCTCTCTCTCTCTCTTTTTTTTTTTCTTTCTCTATCTCTTTCTTTCTTTCTTTCTTTCTTTTTTCTCTCTTCGTTATCCCATGCAACCTCTCTCTCACACAAAGTCACGTCTCTCTCTCTCTCTCTTTCTCTCTCTCTCTCGTTTTCTTCCTCCCTTCTTCTCTTCTCTTCTTTTCTCTCTCTCCCTTCTTCTCTCTCTCCCTCCCTCTCTCCCTCCTTTCTCTCCCTCCTGGTCACGTCCTACTCTTTATTTCTCTCCTTAATTGCTTCATGTATTCTCTCTCTCTCTCTCTCTCTCTCTCTCTCTCTCTCTCTCTCTCTCTCTCTCTCTCTCTCTCTCTCTCTCTCTCTCTCTCTCTCTCATCTCCTTAGTCCTATGCCTCTTTCTCTCCCTCCCTCCCTCCCTCCCTTCCCCCCTCCCCCCCCTCTCATCTCTGCCCCTTCCTACGCCCCTCCCCCCCGATGATTAAGGTCAATGTTACCTCCCTCCTCCCTCCTCCTCCTCCCTCCTCCCTCCTCCTCCTCCCTCCTCCTCTTCCCCCTCCCCCTTCCCCCTCTCCTCGTGGGGGGAAGGGCGTGTGTAGGTGTGGGTGTGGGAGAAATTGACACCCAAGGCTTCTGGAGGCTAAGGAGGAGGAGGAGGAGGAGGAGGAGGAGGAGGAGGAGGAGGAGGAGGAGGAGGAGGAGGAGGAGGAGGTTTGGTATATGCGTGAATATTTCTTTGTCTTCAGTTTCGTTTATGTGGTATGTGAGAGAGAGAGAGAGAGAGAGAGAGAGAGGAGAGAGAGAGAGAGAGAGAGAGAGAGAGAGAGAGAGAGAGAGAGAGAGAGAGAGAGAGAGAGAGAGACAAGAGATATTACTCCACCCTCTCTCTCTCTCTCTCTCTCTCTCTCTCTCTCTCTCTCTCTCTCCTCTCTCTCTCTCTCCTCTCTCTTCTCTCTCTCTCTCTCTGTCTCTTTTGCCGTCCTTGCTCGTCACCGAAAGTATAGCAAATGCCTTGTCACCTCCTCCTCCTCCTCCTCCTCCTCCTCCTCCTCCTCCTCCTCCTCCTCCTCCTCCTCCACATTCTTACCGCAAGTCAAGATGCTCCACTGATTCGAACAAACGAGTCCTTTTTTTCTGTCTCATTGCCTGCTGTGATTGGTTCGTGGCGAGTCCAATGAAGCCTCGTGAACCCGAAGCACGACCAATGAAGCTTCGGAGCGGAACGAACCAATGAGCGAGGAGGAGAAGGAGGAGGAGGAGGAGGAGGGGGATGGGGAGGGGGAGGAGGGAGGTAATGGAAAGGGAGGGAGAGCAGGAGGTGTGTGTGCGTGCTTGTGTGTGTGAAAAGAGAGAGAGAGAGAGAGAGAGAGAGAGAGAGAGAGAGAGAGAGAGAGAGAGAGAGAGAGAGAGAGAGAGAGAGAGAGAGAGAGAGAGCAAATTTTCTTTTTCTTTTTTTTCTTTTGCAAACACTTACCCTGTGGACATTTTTCTCTCTCTCTCTATCTCTATCTATCTCTATCTCTATCTATCTATCTATCTATCTCTATCTCTCTAGCTATCTCTCTATCTCTTTCTCAATCTCTCATTACGTACTAGACCTAAATTTCAACCAGTCACTCACTCTTTAATCTGTATATATAAATAATTCTTCACCCACACACACACACACACACACACACATACTATTCCATACATTACCTTTTATAACGAAACTCTATACAAAGTCTTAATCATCTGTGCATTCATACGTTTTCTACCACCAGTCATCATACAAATACTCATTGCTATTTTTCATCCTTATACTCACACTTATATTTACATTTAGTGGTTGAATTTGATGTTGTCTCTCCCGGTGAAATCTTGTGGGAGAGGAAGTGAGAAGCTGCAGCCATGACGTCACAGCACATATATTTCAAAAAAGTGATAATAATGATAAATTCTTTCTCTCGCATGATATTAAATTCTCCAACACTTATATGCATTTTAGTTTATTCACAAGGTTTTATATATTGAAGGAGAATTATTTATTTTTCTCTTTTGTTTATGTGTTTGTTGAAGAAGATAAGTTATGGTGATTATTGGAGTGAATTTTTTTTATTGATTATTGAGAAGGTAAACAATAATATAGATTTTTGTTTTGTTTGATGACGTAACTTTTGTTGTTATTCGAAGGCAGGATCGAGAGAGAGAGAGAGAGAGAGAGAGAGAGAGAGAGAGAGAGAGAGAGAGAGAGAGAGAGAGAGAGAGAGAGATCAGATCAAGGCAAACTGTTTATCAAACCGTGACGGAGAAAATAAAGAAATAATGTTATCTGTTTTTAATTTTTTTTTTTTATATATATATTTAGGTAACTCGATCACACACACACACACACACACACACACACACACACACACACACACACACACACACACACACACACACACACACACACAGACTCATGTTTCTTCATTACGTATAACTAACAAAGTCACTCCTTATCTCTCTCTCTCTCTC
>JAPQNM010000033.1:6439177-6441677 GCA_029783475.1 Metacarcinus magister
ACAATAAAAAAAAACATCAAAACAAAACAAAACAAAACAAAAAAACAAATAACAGAAACAAAACACAACACAATAAACGAAACATTACACACAGAGAGAAAGAGAAAGGAGAGAGACAGAGACAGAGAGTGAGAGAGACAGAGAGAAAAATCTAAGTAATGTATATAATTTTCAACCTCCTTGCATTCACCTTCCCTTTTTTTTTGTACCTGTTCCTTGGAGTGGCAGCCCTGAGGTAGCTGTAGCACAAGTAAGGCCGCACAAGAAGGGGCACGCAACCTAAACACATTTTTCTCTTGTTTTATGCATTGACTTTACATATTTATTGATCTGAATCTCGCCTTCTATTTGCATGTCTCTTATCCACTTCAAAGCAAAGAAAAAAAAGCTGAACGATTGACAGAACGTTGATTATACGTTCAAAAGGTGGATTTAGGTGAGGTTTGGGCTTCAGTGAGCGAGTGAACCCTGCATTCGAAGCCTCTGAAGCTTCACTCACTGCGCAGTTTCGCTCCCCGGCCGCTAGGGAAAGTTATGAGAGTGTATATCGTTGTTCTAACCAGACTGTGAGGTGAAGCAAGTAAGTGGGAGTGTGTTAAGGGACTGTATAGTGTGTGTGGTGGTGAGTGGTGGTGGTGAGAAGGTTTTATGGTGGGTATGATGTAGTGGTAATGGTGATGTTATGGTAATGGGCAGTTGAAATGGATGGGCTTGTGTTGCGTGGTGATGGTGGTGGTGGTGGTGGTGGTAGTGGATTTTGTCTTTTTTTTTTTTTCAATTTTCTCATTATTCTTATTATTCTTTCTCTCTCTATATCTATCTATCTATCTCTCTATCTATTTATCTCTAATACGTGATGCACCGCCCACTCATACATACATATAAATAATGTTAAGACAAACTATATGCAAGATTGGAATGGCTTATGGTTTTCAAAAAAGTAAAAAATATCTATGATATTTCAGCACAACTGTGTTATATTTGTTGGGTATCTATCACATGAAAAAAAAATATATTTATTTTTAAAAAATATACCATTAAACAAAAAATCGTGGCATCTAAACTAAAATCCTAATCAAACAAGGTTCTTTGTCTATTAATGGGTAATTTTATTGGGAATATCTAATATCTTTTTCATCAACATTGGTGAAGTATTAAATCCACCATAATGATTATTATTATTATTATTATTTTTTAATCAATTAATTTTTAAAAAGGAAAGTTTCCGGTAAAATTACTTGAAACTTATCTGAAAGTATTACATTATTCCTATGTACAACATAATTTTAAAAGATCAAAGTCAATTAGCAATTCCCCGGGTAGAAAAATTTACGAATATACACCTTAGGTTGAGATTAATTTTACAAATCCACGAGAGTCTGTAAGATTGTTGAACGTGTCGTAAGACTTAGTTATGAACTGCTTTCAGCTGTTAGTCATTACAAGAATATACGTGGAGATTAAGAATATATGTGATCCTTACGGGGTAGCAAGGAGTGTGTAGGAGTATACGTGGGTTACTGATAGCTATCATATCCTCTTGATGGAGCTTGACAGTGCACTAAAAGTACTGCTTTACATTTTTTAATGAAAATAATTAGCTTCCATAGCCATTGGCACCGATGACAGTCAGTAGTGAAGGTTTTGATCGGCCCGTCATGACAGAATGGGTCTCTGTATACCTAATCATAGTTATCCTTATCTTGATGCAGTAGCAGTGGAGGTCAGAGGAAGGCAATGTAAGCCACAGGAGTATTCAAACACACACTGCCATCCTCAGCCCTTCTGTGGTTAAATGACGTCGATTACGTATATATATATTAAAAATAATGAAAAAACAAACTATACGCAGGATTGGAATGGGATATGGTATAAAAAAAATTGCATGATATTACAACACAACTCTGTTATATGTGTTGGGTATCTATCTTATGAAAAATCTTTATTTACAAAAAAAAAGTCATGTAAACCACAAGAGTATTGAAACAGACTCAGCCATCCTCGGTCCCTCAGTGGTTTATTGACTTTCTATTTTCCATCGCGTGATCATCTATTTCAGAAGATGACTAAGAGGAGTGTTTGCAAGACGGTGAGTAAGAGAAGATACGGCAAGGTGTTGAGCAAGGGGGGGGGGAGAGTGAGTGAGAGAGAGAGAGAGAGTGAGAGAGTGAGAGAGAAATCACTTACCCTCAAGCATCTTCTCTCACTCTCTCTTTCCTACTCTCTCTCTTCTTCTTTTTTTCTCTCACATTTTACCTCATCACCATCCATCCATTAGTCACCACTCTCACCACTCTCACCACCACCTGCATCACCACCACCACCACCACCACCACCACCACCACCACCACCACCACCACCACCACCACCACCACCACCACCATGGCCCTGTCACTCACGACCTTACTGACCGTGACGAAGAGTTAATGTTGAGTGACCTCCTCCTCCTCCTCTTCCTCCTCCTCCTCTTCCTCCTCCTCCTCCTCGTCTCTGCAGCCTC
>JAPQNM010000033.1:6446677-6479177 GCA_029783475.1 Metacarcinus magister
CCCATGCAATTAACCTTTGGTTCCTTTCACACCTTCCCCTTACCTTTACATTACCAGACATACTACACCAATTGGCTATATCCTCATTTTCCTCCTAAACGTCCATTGTTGTGGTATATCCATAACTCTATACACACACACACACACACACACACACACACACACACACACACACACACACACACACACACACACACACACACAAGCCAAATTAGATGATCAACCTAGAATCGTATATCACGTATAAAAGTATGAGTCCAAGTTTGCTTTTAGACATCATTGTTTTTGTGTCCATTAGAGTTTGCCATATTAAGATTGCGTTTTCTTTCACCTGCAACTCTCAAGAAAAAATGGAACGCTCACTCACTCAAACTAGGACAGACTCGTGAAAAGTGGAGCTCAGGTTACGAAAGATAAAAGTGATGAAAGCAAACCCAATAAGCCAATTTAAGAATAATGTTCCATCGTTAATATGAATTAGAACCACTGCAATTAACGGAGAGAAATTTCACTTTAAGTTCAACAATTTATATGTATATCTATTTAATAATTCATTTGTTTATTTATTTATTTATCTTTATTTATATGTTCACTTATTTAATCTATATAAGCTATAATTGCATCCAATCCTATTTTTGTTTATGTCACCCCGTTAAAATACATGAATCCACAACGTGCCTGCAATTATAACAACATCGCACGTGTAGTAAGATTGTCTCACTACTCCTGTTCTTCCCCCTAGGCAACGGGATATAGGTAAGCAGCGGCTTCTGTTTGTAATGATTAACCGCAGCGTGAGAAATTGGTGCACGGGCGTGGCTTGAAACTGGATATACAGGACCCCTTATTAACCTGTGTGTGGGGGTTAAGGTAGGGTATCAAGATGAGGTGCTCGGCTACTGAACTGAAGGAAGGGATGATGGGAGTAAGAAAGAAGGTGTGTTGAGAGAGAGAGAGAGAGAGAGAGAGAGAGAGAGAGAGAGAGAGAGAGAGAGAGAGAGAGAGAGAGAGAGAGAGAGAGAGAGAGAGAGAGAGAGAGAGAGAGAGAGAGATAAGGATAAGACAGATAAGAAAAAATGAAGGATGGATTGAAAAATTAAGGAGGGAAGGAAGTTACATTGTATAAGAAAAGAAAGACGAACCAAAAAAAGCAAAGAAACTAAGAAGGGATGGAATAAATGCGAGAACTGATGATGAAGGAGAATGGAAGACCAACATTTGAACATTGTATTGAGCCGTGACACTTTACAGACAGGAGGAGGGAGATCGAATAAGAACGAGACGGGTTTCGAAGCATTTGACCCCTTTACGACTCAGTTACCAAGGAATGGGAGAAACGCAGTACCCCCTAAACACCATTTTCTCTCCCCTCCCTCCAGTTCTCTCCAGTTCTCTCCCTGTTACCTGATGGGGGAAGGAAAAGGGGATTGTGGGTTGGTTAGTGAGGCATCCAATTCTCTTCATTAACCTCCCTACCCTTTCAACCTTGTCTCCTGATCACCCCTTGTATCTAGAACCCTCCCTTCCAGCCTTCCTCGTGTATTTATCACCTCAATGTCCAGTCCAGTGTTCAGCCGAGCAAACATACCGCCAGATCAGATCTTAAGGTGTTCAAATTCTTTTCTAGTATCAACATCCATCTTTGCCCGCCCGACCCCCCGTTCGATACCCTCCGTCTCTCCGTCTCCTACTGCGCTACCAATTAATTAGAAGGGGAGTTAGAATGTTTTTAGGTTTATGATTTACGTGTTTGTTAGTTAGAAACGGGGTTGATGATTAATAGTTTTACCAATATGTATTTAGGGGAAAAAATGTATTCGTTCACTTCACTGACAGCACTCCTGGTTCCTCTCTCTCTCTCTCTCTCTCTCTCTCTCTCTCTCTCTCTCTCTCTCTCTCTCTCAATCTATTTTTTTTCATTTTTTTCACCGTTATTCATTTTTTTTTGTTCTGTTTATGTAAGACGATGTTGCTTTCTTCTTCATTTCCTTCACCGGGCCGAGCAGGTCACCACCACACTCCTGCCTCGTCCATTCATTGTTGGCGGGTTATTCAGCAGCTTGATTTAAGACCGCCCTTCGCATTTCTAAACCTTCTAGCATATTTGTATTTGCTCTTTCTCTCTCTCTCTCTCTCTCTCTCTCTCTCTCTCTCTCTCTCTCTCTCTCTCTCTCTCTCTCTCTCTCTCTCTCTCTCTCTCTCTCTCTCGTAAAGGGAAGGCAAAACAGTCAGCCATGTTGGTAGGGGGAAGGTCAGAGGTCAGCCATATTGCCACTCCCACAGGTGCAGTATTTGGTAGGGGATTTGGCACTCTGCCTGAGAGAGAGAGAGAGAGAGAGAGAGAGAGAGAGAGAGAGAGAGAGAGAGAGAGAGAGAGAGAGAGAGAGAGAGAGAGAGAGAGAATTAGTCTTTCGTCAGTTCTTCGTGTATGTTTATGTGTGTGTGTGTGTGTGTGTGTGTGTGTGTGTGTGTGTGTGTGTGCGTGTGTGTGTGTGTGCGAGGTTTGGGCGGGAAAGGTGAGTGAGCATCTTGGCAACAAAGTGAAAGTGAAGCACCGGTGTATGTAGAAGTTGGCACTCTGACAAGTGAGGCCTTCTTCCCTCCCTCCCTCCCTCCCTCCCTCCCTCCCTCCCTCCCTCCCTCCCTCCCTCCCTCCCTCCCTCCCTCCCTCCCTCCCTCCCTCCCTCCTCCTCTCCAAGCCGTAAAGGGAGGAAGGGAAGGGGGCAGGGAAGGGGTCAACAGGTCATCGCAAGGGGGAGGGAGTCACTTAGTAGAGGAAGGAAAGGGAGATTGAGGAATGAATGAAGGACAGAGGGAGGAAGGGAGGGAGGGAGGGAAGTAAGGTTGGGTGTAGGAAGGTTAAAGGAACGTATGCATAGGGAGGAAGGGAAGAAAGGAAGGGAGGGAGGGAAGGGAGGATATCATACTCTCGAAAGCCAAAGGTCACCACGCCCTTCCCTGACCAACCCGTTTATAGTAAGTTCTGTCTCTGCTTCTCACCCTTCCCTTCCTCCCTTCCCTCCCTCCCCCTCTTCCCTCCCTTTTCTCTCCTATCTACCTTCTCTTCCTTTCTTTTTTCTAATTTTCTTCCCTTCTTTCCTCCACCTCTTTCCCTACTTTATCATCGCATCTTCTCTCTTCTCTTTTACTTTTTCTCTCCCTTCCATCTCTTCCCCTCCCTCCTGCCTCCCTTCTTGCATGCATTTGACTCCGTGTTTGTGTGTAATGTGATGCATGATGACCTGGATGTGTGTGTGTGGTGTGTGTGTGTGTGTGTGTGTGTGTGTGTGTGTGTGTGTGTGTGTGTGTGTGTTTCATTTTCTCTTTTTAGGACACACACACACACACACACACACACACACACCACACATGTACACTGAAAATTATACTCCTGGCGTCCTTCTCATGCATTGAAATGAAGAAGAAGGAGGAGAAAAAGAAGAAGAAGAAGAAGAAGAGGAAGAGGAAGAAGAAGGTGATGATGATAATGAAGAAAAAAGGAGGAGGAGGAGGAATAGGTGGACGACAACAATAATAACAATAATAATAATAATAATAATAATAATAATAAATAATAACAATAACAAGGTCATTATAGATACAACATAAAGGTACATACACATACACACACATACATACACACACACATACATACATAGGTGTGGTCAAACCCATAAACACGCATGAAAACCCTTGTTATTAGCACCCAATCCCCTTCACACGCACCTCACAACTCACCTCAACTTGATTACAGGTGAGAGGTGAGTCTGGCCACGCCCCCACCTGTCACTCCACGCCACCTGGTCACCTGGCGCCGCTGAAGGTAAGCCATACCAGCACTTCAGAAGCACCCCAAGAAACGTGACCCACTTCAGGTTCCCCTCCACGTACCCCCTTCCACTTCACCAGCTAGAGGCGGCATGAGGTAAGAGGTGGTGATGGTGGTGGCGATGCTGTTTTGTTTGTTTATCACCTGGCGATCGAGTTAGAGTGAGGAGGTGGTTGTGTGTGGCGTGACAGCACTGGCTAGGTCAAGGATGCATCGTGCTTTACTCTCCCTACCTCCCTTACCTCTCTCATTAGCTCTAAAACACCCTTTCGCCACCTTTTGTTCTCCCTTCCTACCTAGGCCCTCTCACCTCCCTCCATTTCCTTCACTAGTTCTTCCAAGCGCCCCCCTTCTCTCCGTTTCCTCCCCTTCACTATTTTTTTCTCTAACACCTCCCGCGCTACTTCTCCCTAACGCCCTCTTTCTCTCCTTTCCCTCTGCCCCACCGACCTCTTTCCCCCATTCCGTGAGTGTTAGATGTGGTCTGTGGTGGCTCTCCGGGGTGAGTGGTGCGTTGTGGGGTTATATAGGCCGCCTGGGGGGTGTTGATAGGCGGTGTGCTTTCACTGGAATAGATTATATATCAATGGCGTATTATGAGCCTCTCGCATATCTGGGGTGAATGGTATTTGGTGGCAGATGACGTTTGGTTTTCCTCCTCCCTCAGGGTCTTGCAAGAGATATTATATTGATACATGTGTGGTTAGGATGGATTCTTCTTCTTGCGCTCCTCGTGTCGATATTTTTTTTTCCTTCATATCTCATCGGAACAATTTTGAAACGCTGTGCTCTGGTTTGAGACGCGAGGTTATTTTTTTCTTTCCTCCTCTTGTTTTGATCTTGTCAGTGGCAGACCTTCAGCGGATTGTGTGGGTGGATGAGTGGCGACAAGAAGCTGGGAGTCGCCACCAACACACGGCGACCTCTTGCGTGTGAAAGCCTATATGGAGAGAGTCATTGGCGCCGCCGCTACCACACAAGTCGACACCATAAATAATCCGTATACGACCTCGGATGAAGAGAAATGCATGGCCAAGCGCATCTCCCTCAGCTAATGCACCAGTATGTATTCCGATAACTGTTAGCATGCAGAAAGCGTCCCTGGAAGCAACATCACCCATAAGAGCTTGAAAGGGTCTCGAGGTCACCTTTGGTCACCTCTGTAGAACAACCACCGACGCGGGAAGTTGTACAAAGAAAATGATCACCCTGATATTAGGTCGCCCGTGCCAGCTGAACCTACAAATGCAATCAACTTTTACCAGGGAACATGCGGGCTGGCAGTAACACGTGGTAAGGGAGGCCCAGGTAGTGACGGCAGTGGTGGTGATAGTGCCCATTAGGTGCCGCGGGGTCTGGTAGGCGCCCTACTATACCACGGCAAGGCAGCGGGCAGCACGAGGTCGTATGTTACGTACGTCCGCGCCACTCTGCCGCCCGCCTTTCCATGCTGATCTTGACCGCCGCGTTGGCCTTCCTTTCCCGCCACACATCGTCAATAGGAAGGAAATATTGCTGCGTTTCCCACCTGTGTTGATTTTGTCCTCCCCACCACACCACAGGGACCCCAGGAAGGTGTTAATGGCGAAAAAGACGAGTACAGAGATTGAGTAAATGGACGATAAGAAGAGGTAATAGGAAGGAGGAGAGTAAATGGTCTACGTACTACCTAATGAAGAAAGAGAAACTGAAACTTATGTGCGGAGTATCGCCATGGAACACTTGGAAGCCCACTCGTATACTTTATGAACATATAAATATATTTCTTAGTGTTAGGTCACTATACCTTATTACAGTCTTAAATATGATAAAGAAAGCTTCAGGTACACGTAAGTTCATTAGTTATCACCGCGTTTTCAGAGGTGACCATATGATTTGCCCTCATCGCCATTTTCCTAAGGTGCGACTCAGCATATTACATTCATGGTGGAATGGTAGCTTGCACACCCTTTGAGGCATGACATTATGCAGAACAATGATTATGAGCCTCCCTTTTTGGACAATTCTACTACTACCTTTTGCCTTCACTGTTTGATTCACCTCGTAGCACTGTTACCTGTTCATCATTTCATGTATCTAGTTAAGTAAAGGATGTTTCATAGTGTTACTGGCCGCATATGTTATAAATCATCTTTTTGCTAGTTCACTTTCCTCAAATTGCACACTAGCATCGTAAATTCGTAGTTACTCCTTGATTACTGTACGTTTTCTATCAAGAACTCAGGGCGAGACAGGCATATCTAAATTTTTTTTTTTTTTTATTAACACCTTTACTCGCCCCCCCTTATCTCTCTCGCTCTGGTATATGATGGGCAACAAACGGGTATGCCTGAGCAAGTGGTGGTTATGTAAGTTACTGGTTGCGGTGAGGGAGGGAGAGAGAGAGAGAGAGAGAGGGAAGGGGGGAATGTTGTTGAAATTTCACTCCTTAATTATTGCTTATCTAGTATTAACTTGCAGCTACTTCTGGTTCCAGTGAGAGGCTGTCATTGTTGTCTGGGCTAAGTTTTTTTTTTTTTCCTGCCCAGACCAGTCCAACCTAAGTCCATCAGCGGTCCACTTCAACTTACTCTTCCCCTATCTTGCCCACCCCACACACCTCTACTCAGGTCAACCTACTCACCTATTTCCCCAGTGTTAACCTACCTTCCCTCTCCTGCCTGTATATTGTACCTTCCCCCAGGCTGGCGTACCGTCACCCTTCACCCTCAACTACATCGAACTCTACTCTCAGATATTTCCCAATGTTGACCTCGTTCGGTAAATCTCCCCCAAAAAATATAGGGGAAGGTAATAAGATATATATTCCATTAGATGTGATTCATGGACGGTTTCCCATTAGCTATGGCTAGTTATATTAAGACATTCTTATTATAATCAAGTGGTGCTCCTCTTCACAGCAATTGATGACTGCTTATCCAAACCAATCTGTACACTTGGTTGTAATCTACCCAAGGACAACCTTCACACACTCTAGGCTACAGTACATCAGTCCTCATACTTCTTTTCAAAGATAAACAAACACAGTTTAGGTAATGTATTAGTTTTATAGCTCTTTAAACAAATATGAAATAAAAATGCTGTAAAGAACATCTTATAAATCCCAGGGTACCACACTAAGGAAGTATTGAATGCTCACAAAATAAATGCCACAACTCATGTATAAAAATACCTCATAATTAGTAATGAATCATGATAATGTGCTATATTCTCTCTCAGTCCTCACATCAACACCACTTGTTCTGATGCTTGAAGGTGTAGTATGCGTGACTATCCACTCTGCACACACACACACACACACACATACACACACACACACAATCATGGAATTCTGGTACTGTACTACCAAAATTATTACGTCAACAAAATAATGCCCTGTTCTTGTGCCTCAACACACCTGGCACATCACCACCCATTGCCAGGCACACACTCATGACACCAGATATACTCCGTCAAACCTGAATGCCCCATAATGTGTGTTCAGCTTTACATCACTCGTGTCATCCTCTCAGACAGATATTTTAGTTATTTATGTGATGAAACATTTTTACAGAGAGCGTTTAATAAAATTTTCACTGGAATGTTAAGTAAATGTTACAACACATAATAGTAAATCTGCCTACATTTGCACCACTAGCCGAGGTTTGAGAGGCTGTTGTGTTAGTATACGGTGCTTTTATTTCCAACGTTACCTAGAGCTATGACACAACAGGCCCTATGATGCTCACTACAAGTCTGCATACAATGTGTGTATAATGAACCCATGTGTACTTAGGAACACGTTTGTGATGTCTGAAGTAATGCCGCTGCCTCTAAAGATACTTTCACTTCACTGTTTGAATAATAAGCTTCCTTATCACCTCATTGCTTGGCCTTCATGTAGTCCACTTATATAATTTTAATTTCTTTCTTTTTTGCACTAGAATGGGAGACACTACGAAATGAATGCAAGTTTGTGAGCTTTTCTATATGATCATTATGCCACACAAGGCAGGCATTAGGTAGATTATAGTAGGCAAGTTAGATTGTACCTTTTGAGATCCCACTATTACATGACACATCCTTCCTTTCCCAGTGACAAAGTGTGAATATATTCAGGGTACAAGTGATGCCTCACACCTGCCAGGTCATGGCACTAACAAACTGGCACAAATTATCCTCCTCCTTCTTGACATACTCATTTTTTGATAAGTAAAAACAAATTGACAAATACGTTTCACCAATTTTAAATGATCAACACTTCAAGTACTGCGCTTCTCATATTCATTTTGCATTGTGTTATCTCTGCTTCCAACTGAACACCCATCACATAACTTAACTTAATGGATGCAGTACAGCAATGGGTGATTAAAAATGCTTGAGTTACTCTGAGAATAGAATGGCATGCAAATAACTAGAAAGTATCAATGAAATTATTCACACAGAGAAAGAGATTGGAAGAGTATCAGATTATGAGTGTTGAGAAACTTTACTTTAAACACCAGATGATCAACTCCCTACCACAGACCTGAAGTGTGCGTGCAATGATAGAATAGACATAAACTGTCTGAGCTGCAGCCTTTGGCCATAAGTCTGAGACACTTGACTGCATTTTTGTTCAGTGTTCATTGTGTTTCCTGTAATAAGTTGGCCTTTCGTGTATTCAAGTGTATTCAAGTGATGTAGATAGCATAGTTTGGTATACACTCACTCCCGAGGTTCCTCCTTGATACTGGGGAGGCTGTCTAGCTGGCCGATGGTCTGGACGGGCTGGGCCTGGGGACCCATCGGGCCCGGTACTTGGGCCTCCTGCTCCACAGGGACTGGGAAGTCTGCTTGAGAGGGCTGTGGCAGCGGTAGGTGAGGGGATCCCACAATTTGATGCAGCTGAGGGGATGGCTGAAGCTCGTGCAGCTGAGGAGAGACTTGGGTTGTATTCCTTACCTCACCTCCCTCTTGTTGCTGCTGCTGCTGCTGCTGCTGCTGCACTGGAGGAAAGTGCTCATGTTCAGGATGTTGGGGAAGGTGCTGCTGTTCAGGTAATATCTGCTGCTGCTGCTGCTGCTGTTGTGGTTGTATTTGTGCTGGAAGCTGTTGGGGCTGTTGCACAACTGTCTCCTGGGTGCCAAGCTGCTGCTGTGGTTGCTGTTGAGGTGGTACAGGTGGTGCATCAGGCTGCTGCTGATCACCATTCGGGAATGCAGCAAAGTACCTGTCGTAGTTGAATGGGCGTGTGCCGCTGTGCCTCCGCTGGTGCTGTACAAGACCATCTTTGGAAGTGAATGACTCGCCACAAATGTTACACACGTTATGCCAGTAAGCAGCCTCTCCGCCTCCAGCATGTTTGAGGCGGTGATAGTCCAGACTGGCACGCACTGAGAAGGTTGCTCCACACAGCTCACAAGGAAACGGCCGTTCACCGGAATGTTTACGCTTATGCACCATGAGAGTGTTCATCTTGGGGAAGGTTTCTCCACACTCCCCACAGGTGTAAGGGCTCTCACCATCCTCCCCCGCCCCACCTCGAGCCCGCTTCTCTGCACTCAGGTTATCGCTAAGTGCATAGGCTGCCTCCCACTCATCGCTGTCATACCGGCGCTTACAAACATGCTTGCGTTTGTGGCGCTGCAGGTTACTGCTGTTCATGAAGGAAGAGTCACACTCATCACACTTGAAGGGCCGCTCACCAGTGTGCTTGCGGTAATGCATATCCAGCTGGCTTTTCTTGGGATATGCAGTGCCGCACACATGGCATTTGTACACATTCTTGAAGTTGTGGTCCTTCTTGTGCATGTCAAGAACCACCTTAAAGGGAAAGTCCTTGCCACACACATCACATTGATGGAGTGTTGCTCCACCTGGCTGCTTGCTGGTGGAGGCGCCCGTCGTCCGAGACATCTTGCCTGCCCTAGACATCTATCTGCAGCTCAGTGTGGGGTCTGGAGGAGAGCAGCAGCCATGCTTATCCTGCCAGATGAGTGAGAACGATAAGCAATGATAGGCACAGGAATATAAAACAGTGGTAAAACATTATGTATAAGAACAATTAACTTTATAAGTCCATGGAAGACTGATTATTTTTTTCCTAGCTCTTAAGATATCAGTTCTTCTCTACCTTTCATAGTTTGTTATATCTTTGAGGAACACCCATTTTGACTGACTGATTGACTGGACACCACTAATGCTTGTTATGGACACTTAACACTGTCATTTATCCTTATTGTAGTATATCTGAAACTGATGAAAGCCTTGGTAAGGTGATGGCAGATGTGATTGAATGAATTAACCAGGCTCCTTCATGTTAAGAAAGTTAAATCAATGCTGAACTGAAACTACTAGTCATTGCAAGCACGGTAAATGTCAAGTGTTGCACCCTTCTGAGCCCCGTCATGTTATTTTATTGCTTGGTTCACTTTCCAACGGCACCACTCATTTTCTTAAAATTCAACCTAATCTAAGGTAACTAAATGTAACCTAACATAACCAATTTTAACCTAACAGTAGGGCCTCCGCCCCCCTCGATTCCCTTTCCGGTCAGTTATTGAACATCATTAATATCTCAGGAACTAGTGATTTCCGACGGAAAACCAATACAGCAGTATCTTATATATGCAGAAAGCACCTTAAATAACACGTAGGTGTCCTTCACAGTGAGACGGGTGTAACACTCCAATACTTCCGCAAGAGCCACCCAATCAACATAATTGCTGACACATCCATAACTGTCTTGTCACCTGTATCTAACATTAACATTATAACATTTCTTGCTTAAAGTTTCCGTGCATGGTGATCAGGTGTCCTGTGTTGAGCTGTCATGCTCCCCCGACCCTCACCAGGCAAAAAATGACCTGCCTAGTGACCGACCCAACAGGTGCAAGGGTGTCACCAGGCCAGTCACTCCAGGTGGGCAGGACACCCCTCCGTCAGGACTCCTCCATTGACATTGACACACATCAAACTATAGTTCCCAGACAGCTACGATAAGCCGTTCAGAAGCAGGACAGGTGCCAAGCATAATATAGTGTGTGCCTTGTGTGGGCGCGGGTATTCCCTTCCTCAGTAATACCAGTAATACGCTTCCATAACCTCCTTACGCCCACCTCCTCACCTGTGCTACGGACTAGGCCGGGAAGATATTGTCCTCATATCAGCAGACAGTTAATGGTCATAGTGTTGGGTGTGATGATAAGTCATAAGTGGGTTGCTTTCTGAGGCCATTTTGTTGTGATGGTGTAGCAGCAGCGGCTCAGCTGGTGGTGGTGGTGCTGCTGCTACGGAAAACCAATCATTCCAGGGGTGACCTTCGTGCTGCTAAATAACATGTGTTTAAAGCAGTTCTGTTACGTATATTCTTCTATTGTGTATCATGTTCTCAATATATAATGGAGTAATGCTTCTTGGCGTAATGCAGTGACTGTTATTGTTTCATTTGTGTCAAAGCTTCTTTTCTATCACCATATAGTAATGTGACACTCAAATAACGAACCTGTGCTGCTACTCCTGCGTCCCTGTTGTATGAACTTTGATGAGGCGTCTGTGATATTATCGTTTTACTAATCCCTTTCATTGCATGACAGTTGTGACTCCTTCTGTAGTAGTCTTTAAAGCAAAGTAATGATTGCATGGGCTCTGAATTTTTGCATATACACAGTAGTGAGTAATGACTGTGCAAGAAGAACTTGTGTGATGGTATGTGTCTAGGATATTGAGGGACTAGTAGTGTCATGTAGTAAGTGGGGATCTAGTGTCATGGTAAGTGGGGATGCGGCAGATATGTATTTAGAAGAATTTTCATGGTATACATCACTAGTTTTTTATTGCAATATATATATATAAATTAGATGAGGTACCTGTGGGATTGGTTGTGTTGTTTGTATACCTATTCACTCCTAATAAGCTGCTTAGATCTTTAGTGACTATCGTGGATAATATTAGTAAGCATGATCTATACAGCAATAAATTGTCACCCGAGTGTAATCAAGTATAACAGTGTACCCATCATTGAGTTTGGAAACTATTAAAACTAATTTGTTGTGTTACTTCATTAGGTAGTTAATAATGGATTAACAACCGTGAGCAGCAAAGTACCATTCATCTTAACCACCAGTAGCCTAGGTTGGTAATTAGCCTAAGTTGCATCACAAAGAAAGGTTATGATGGTGTGTAATCTGCCTGAGTACTTTCAAGCAAGAGGATTATGCTTTCGTGTTCAACTTTTTCATTAATTAGAGCATGTCGTGCAACTTCACGCAGGTGAACCACACGTCCGACAGTGGTGCGCGGCGTTCACTGTGATAACTGTTTGTGTATTCCTTCTAGCTAGAAATAATAATAACTGTTACATGTAATTATCTAATATACAGAATAATGTTTCCTATTGATGAAGCAACTAACTGAGTCACCAAATGTTATGAGTTACATTATGGAAGGTGAAGGTTGAGCCACGTGCTGCCTTCAAAGACAGTGTTTACGAGTTTGTTTTCCCGCCTTTCTGGGGAATTATTACTTCCCAAAAACTCATCACAGGTGAACCTCAGAGGTGAAGGAGAGCACACAGTAGTAAGCCGTACATAAAAAGACACACAATGTTTGCATGTGGTCCAGTGACGTGATAGTTGTTCCACAGGTGTGCCTGAGGGCGTGGCGGGACGCTCTACCCTCCCACTTGTCCTATCAGTAGTTATCTGTGTGGCGGCAAGTGGAAGCCTATCGTGTTATCACTTACCATCCACTACACCGGCACTATGTCCGAGGCAGAGGCAGAGGCACCGTCCGACATGGCACCCAAGGAACAGAAGAATTATTTGGGTTTTGACTTCAGTACACAACAAGTGAGTCATGACAAGCCCTAACCTGGCATTCCGCGGGTGGCTTGTGTCATTAACCTCGTACTAAGCTCATGTATCTGCATATTTTTCACTTTATTTGCTATTAAATAGCTACATAGGGGAGTGCATTTGGAAGCTTATGTAATTGTTGGTTATTTATGTAAGTTGGCTATGCATATGATAATAAAATATTCTCATTCAACATGGTTAGGTGGCGTGACCAGTTCTGAACTAATAAAAACATTCTTACCTTGTGGTTAAAAACATTGTGTATGACCTGTATTATCAGTCTCTCTTTCTTTATCAGTTTGGCAAATTTTCCATGTCATGTACTTTTATCTGTTTGTGTATGTCTGTTCTCCTTTTCAACTCTAGTTTCTAAGGATATTTGTGATTTCATTAGTTACCAAGTATTTTCTTCAATCTCCTGTAGGTGAAGGCCATTGTGGTGAGTGATTCCCTGGAGGTGCTGCAGGAGGCTGCTGTGCAATTTGACAATGACCTACCCGAGTACAGGTAATTGGTTAACAACTGTGCCCTTCCTTGTGTAGAAGATATATGATAAGGGTGATAAAAAGAAATGATAGATAATGGTACTTACATACAAGAGAAAAGAGTAGACGCTGATAATGAAAATTCAAAAATAAAGTCTGGTTCCTAGGCATGATAGGATTATATTGCAATGAATAGTATTAACATACAATATATTATTATTCATGCTGAAGATAAAGTTGCAATTGTACATGTCACCATTATTTTTTATACACTTAACTGTGTTGCCAATACAAATTTCATTGGCTCCAGTATATTTTGTGGTGGTGGTGCAAGAATACTATCACCGTATTCCCTGCGGGTTATTAAAGGTGAACAAAAGGGACGGAGCAAGGGGTCCTGGAAGCCCCTCCTACAAAAAGACAAGGCACAGAGGGGGAGGGGAGAGTAACGTCTCCTTGAACCCTAAACGCCTTCTCTTGCCTATCCAACTATAAGGGAAACAAAAGACAGTTGTATAGATAGATAGATATACTTCCTACTTGAGTTAGAATACATCCATCTGTGCGGGAGGATTCATGAATACCTAGATCTCGGTAACATGTGAAGCATCCCTAATCTGTTATGGGATTCATGTTGTGATGTTTGCAGAATAGGATGCACTGTATGGAATGTCTTACTATAGTCATTTAGGTCCTTACAGTAATAAGTGATTGATATCCTATAATTGTGTGTCATGAATATTGGGTGAATGGCTGCAGGATTCACTTCACTGAGTAGTTTTTGATTATATATTCTTTTTGTTTCTTTCTCATGACTTTACCTTCCCTATCTGCAACCACATGTTCAGTAACAGTGATAGGAAAGAATATCCCTTGAGTGCAGCCTTCCTTCACATCCTCCTTACCTTAAACCTGCAGGACACATGGTGGGGTACATGTGCAGGATGACCAGGACTGCACGGTTACAGCTCCTACCATCATGTGGGTGAAGGCACTCGATATGCTCATGGACAAGCTGAGAGTGGCCGGGGCAGACTTCTCAACCATTGCTGCTATCTCTGGTGCTGGCCAGGTGAGGAAGGGATACACAGGTGGTGAAGGATGAGGATTTAGGATGATTGACTGTTTTTATTTCTCTATTCTCTCTGATAAAAGTTTTCAAATGATCTGTGTTATGGAATATCCAGTTTTCAATATGAATTCTGGTACATGAATTGAGAGTTGATGCTCTTTCTCTCTGTGTGATTTATACATAATAGTGTTACATCTTAATTGTGGTTCTTTTTAGAGTCAGTTTTGTAATTTTACTGTTTTCACATTACCATCTATTTATACAAGTATCCAATGGGTGTGCATTGTAGCAACATGGCAGTGTGTACTGGCGAACAGGAGCAGCCAAGAGCCTACAGAACCTACAACCAGACCGCTTCCTCCACGAGCAGCTGGCACAGGCCTTCAGTGTCACCGAGAGTCCCATCTGGATGGACTCCTCCACTTCGGAACAGTGCAACCAGCTGGAAGAAGCATTGGGGGGAATGCAGGTGAGAGGAGGAAGGAAGGCAGTATAAATAATAGGAGGAGGGAAGTGGGGAAAAAAGTCTCCATACTACACTACGATCATACCATCAAGAGCCTTGTTGATGTCATGACTTATTCATGTCCCATATCCTGTTTTTGGCAAGCTTTTTCCTTTCCAGAAACTTGCTGAGACCACTGGATCAAGGGCATACAAAAGGTTTACAGGTCCCCAGATTGCCAAGATATACCAGAAGCGCAAGGAGGCGTACAACAACACAGAGGTAGATTCGAGGGACTTTGTATATGGAGTATCATTGTTTTTAAGATTCTGAGTAAATTTTTTATTGCAACTTTTTATATTATTGCATCGTATTGACATATAACTAGTATAAGCAGGTTTATAGATCCCTTGCCTCTGTTAAGTGTATCTTGTAGGAAATGTGACCAGAAAATTATTATGAAGTAAAAACTATAAACAAGTAACACTGGCACACTGCCTCACCACATCATCCCACTTCAACACAACACCACCGCCAGAACCACCACCACCACCACCCTAAGCCTCCTGCCTTCCCCCATTCCCAAGAGGATCTCCCTGGTGAGCAGCTTTGCGTGTTCCCTCCTCCTCGGCTCCTACGCACCCATCGACTTTGCAGATGGCTCGGGGATGAATTTACTTGACATCAAGACAAAAACTTGGTCCCAACCGTGCCTTGACGTAAGTGAGAACATTTCATACGTTTATGTAATAATTCATTCTGCCTTAAAATAATTTTCTTCTTGCTCTTTTCTCCATAATTGTTTGCCACAATCATCTTGACAAAAAAAAAAATCTACGTATGCAAGCTATTCATTTATGTAATCAAACAATATGTCTGCCACATCCATCCACAGCCTTCCTCCCAAACTGTATGCTCCTTCTTCACCAGGCTTGTGCCCCTGGCTTGGCAGAGAAGCTGGGAACTCCTGTTGCCTCTTCAGAACAGGTTGGAGTGGTAGCAGGGTACTTTGTGGATCGATATGGCTTGAACCCTGAGTGTGCAGTGGTGGCCTTTACTGGAGACAACCCTGCTTCCCTAGCTGGTCAGTGGGAGAAGGGGAGGAAAGGGAGGGAAGGGATAGTAGGATGAAGGGTTTAGTGGGTGAGGTAGAATTGAAATGTATCAGATGTGGCATTATGGATCACTGATGATTGTTAAGGCCATTTAGCCAACCAGCTATTGTTGAAATCATTTTCAGTTCAGCTCTTTGAAGGTTGCTTACAAGAATAAGTGGATAGCAGCACTAATAATACTGCAGGAGTATGTCTAATTTGTGTATCTTTGTACTGATGTTGGCAGGTATGTGTGTTGGACAGGGTGATTTAGTGGTGAGTCTGGGCACCAGTGACAACCTCATCTTGTGGCCCAATGACCCACCCTCCCCACAGGTGGAGGGTCATGTGCTGGTCAACCCCGTGGACAGTGCCTCATACATGGTTCTCCTGTGGTGCGTTGTGGTAGTGTTGGTGTGGCTGTTTTGTTTTTTCGCAGATATATTATGTAATTCTAAAAGTTAGTTTGTAATGCAATGAATTTACTGATGTGAAGTTTATGAAAGCCTTTTCCGTTCAATACTATTTTTATGTGTAATTCAAGAGTAATTCTATAATCTTTACGAGTTCTCTTCTTTCATCCGTTACCCTTTCCTAATGCACACTTTTTGCCCCTACAGCTTCAAGAATGGTTCATTTACAAGGGAGAAGATCCGTGATGGGTGTGCTGACGGCTGCTGGGACATCTTCAATCAACTCTTGGACATGACGCCTCGAGGGAACTTTGGCAACATGGGTGAGATATGATGAGATTCATCCTCATTTTCCCATCTTCCTGACTTTTTCTTTTCTTTTCAACTTCTTTTTCTTGAACTATTTTATGTCTACTTATGTTTGCATTTCTGTCTTTCTCCTCCACTTCTGTATCTTTTTTATTCTTAACATAATTACTTGTTCTTGTAGCTTTCCTTCATCATTGCCATCTCCCTTCTCTCAACTCATACAAATACAAATACCACATTACTCCCAAATTCCACCATCTTTCACCACTGTTTCACACCAACCTTTACCATATACAGTAGAACCTGGTAGTACTAGTGCACCATTATATGAGTAATTTGCTTTAAGAACTGAGACTTGTGAGTATTTTGTGTTGAAATATGAGTGGAAATCTGCAGTACGAGCGAGCTTTATATTAGCCGCCGCTAGTCAGCACTGAGCTCATACACGCTCCCACCAACAGTAACAGACTCCGTGCTCACAGTTCACATGTTCATCTTATTGAGGTAATATCGCGATAATTTTGTTCAAGTGATTTTTATCCGTTTCGTGTGTTTGTTTTCATTTTGTGCTGATTAATTGTGTTAGCCATGAGTCTGAAGAAAGTTAGTGCAAAGTATAGTGCTGATGAGAAGAAAAATTTCATTACGATAGTTAAAAAGGAAATAATTGAAAAACAAGGGAGATAAATGCATGTAGTGGACTTACACGACAATACGATTGATTCATGTCGACGATGTGCACTTTTTCCATTTTAAAAACCCATAAAAATTATCTTCACTTTCAATAGGAAAAATTGATTTGTAAAACTAGTAAATATGAACTGTCATGGAACAAATTAAAATGGTACTGTGAGGTTCTACTGTAATTGTAATGTTCTTTTCTGCTTAACATTACTTGACCACGTCCTTTCTCTAATATCAAACTGAAATAAACTGCACTACCTTGATGCCTCTGCAGGAATGTACTACCACCTGAAGGAGATCATCCCTGAGCTGGAGGGGTTGTTTAGGTTCAACAAAGCTGGTGATGCTGTTGGGAGGTTTACCAGCACGGAGGTGGAGGTGAGAGCTGTGGTGGAGTCACAGTTCATTGCCAAGAGGATGTATGCAGAAAAACTTGGGTATAGTGTTGGTGAGTGACAAGGAAAAATAAATAGTAGACCTTGTATTAATTTCTGCCATTTAGGGTTGATAGATACTTTACTCTCCCATCCCTGTGTGCGTTTTTTTTTTTACCCGTTGCTTCCTGTACTGTAGGTGGTGAAGGGCGGCGGGTGCTGGCAACAGGAGGTGCCTCAGGGAACACCTCCATCTTGCAAGTATTGTCCGACGTGTTCAACTGTCCTGTCTATACCATGGTTAGTGTACACCGTGTTCCATTCTCATGCCTGTCTCTTACTCAGTGTACAAATCAACCATACCTTCTAACACTAATAACTCCTTTCCTTAACCAAAGCTTCCCAACTCAGCAGCTCGGCTAGACAAGAAAGGACTCTGTACTGGCAGATCCTCATCCTCCTTCCTTATTTTTCTCAGGAGGTCACCAATTCTGCTGGTTTAGGCAGTGCGTACCGTGCCAAACACGGCCTTGTTGGTGGTCAGTACCTGGAAACCATTAAGAGTCAGCCCTTCCAGTTGGCATGCGAACCCAACTCTGATGCCTACCAGGTGTGTCTCCTTGCCGTGATAGTTTCATACATAATCTATAGACTGGTATATATTGATGCAAACCTTATCATTCTCCCGAACATCAATGGACTCCTCTTTCTTTTTAAATATACTCTTAATTTGAACAGCCTTTCACATTTTCTTCTCTTGCAGATATACACTCCAATGGTAAAGCGTTTCCAGTCTCTTGAGGAAGTCATCCTTACAAACAAGAAGTAACCTCAACTTACTCTTCACAACTCTGCTGAGCTGATGATGTGTTGGGGTGAATGCACTCTACCACACCTGTCAAGTGTTGTGGTGGTATCTTATCCGTTAAGTCATGTCTTATTGGCAGCTATTACAGAAGCTGTGAAATTTGTTATTGGTTGTTACATTTGCTTAGAGATTTTATCATGTGCATTTATTGTTTACTTGAGCTTTTGAAATTATGTAATCATTAACTTTTTAATAGTTTATTCATCAGTTAGTCAGAGTATATCTTTCCAGAGGCAACTTGCAGCCTTTCCTCAGGTTGAATAATACACTAAGTATTTCAAATCAAGTGCCTCACATTTCAGATTATTAGAGTTAAGGGCTTTATGCAAATTTAACATTCCACATGTATGGTGCTGCTAGTTATTAGTGACCTTTCCAGGTCTGTGTCTGCCGTCACATAAGCTCCTGACGCTACAGGAGCCGCACAAACATTGATAAAGATAGGCTAAGTAAAAACAAAAACATTTAAGGTTTCTTGTACTTTTATTTTGTTAGTTATGTACAGAGGGAAGGATGGTTGGTTGGTTGGCAGACCTGCAGAGCACGTCAGGCATACCTGGTGCATCCACCTCAAGCAAGGCAGCCACAATCCCACATTTTTTAAGGTAGCAGTACATTGGATGAGTTTACTTGCTTGTTGTAATTGTATACTTTTTCACAGTAGGTTTTTGTGCACGTAGCCATCCCAGTATTGTGTGCCTGTCACTATATTACAAACCTGAGGTGGTGGTAGTTGTAGCCTGTGTAACTGTCTGTAGGTCAAAGGTACCATCAGAAGACTTAACCAGTTATATGATAACCTATTATATGATAATTTCCAAAATGTTCAATTTACCTGTCCCATCAAATTCATAAAACATGATTTGTAATGTTATTTTAATACTTAATTATTTTTAGCCAGTCTATCAAATTCCTGGATAAAAACAAAACAGTTCTGTAACTGATGTTTTTGTAACTAGTGGGTTTATTTAATGTCTGTAAAACACAAATAATCCTGAGGGTAAATAGTAGATCATTGACATGTGTAACCAATTACTTGCTTCAGAAAAAACTCAACTATTTTAACAATACTTGGAGGAAGCAACAGAGGTCTTAAAGTAACAAGATATGTTCCTACTAGATGTCCGGAGTGACCGGCTTAGTATTCACATCCAGTAGGAACGTATCTTGTTACTTTGAAACCTCTGTTGCTTCCTCCAAGTATTGTCAAAATAGTTGTGGGAGTTTTTTCTGCTGCAACTAAATGGCTACACATGCACACGATCCACTATTTAACCTTTATAATTTGTTTTATAGACATTAAATAAACTGGCTAGTTATTAAAAACATAAGTTACAGAAATAAATAAACTAGAGCTCTCCTACAAAAGGAGGATAGTGTCCCCGTTAAAGTGGAATAATAGCTGGGTAAATATTTAAAAAGTTAGGTATGCCAAACCATACTTACCCATAATTATACGCATAAATGCGAGTGCTAATTTCCTTCTACTCTTCTGCCCTTCCTAATTTTTCCAAGTCTGATACACCAACTTACGAACCCTTTTTCTTGAACACTTTACTACTCATAGTAATTGCACCCCAGTATATACTGATGGCTCCTACCAAGCGTGTTCTTACAACCGAGCTATACGCTATTCTCTTTGCCTTGAGAAAGCTGCTTTCCCACCAATCTTCATCCTTTGTAATTTTCACTCAAAATTCCCTCCTTTCTACGCTCCCTCTATACTATTCACCCTTTAGTTTGTGAAATCCAAGAGTGGCTATTTTGTCTCTATGCCCGTAAAAAATGTCTTTTTGTTGGGTTGCAAGCCGTGTTGACTCACTGGCCCATTCTGCTACTATATTAGGATGCCATCGTTTCACGAAAGTCCCAACCTATGATTATTTCCATTCTTTTCGCTTCTTTCTATTTAGCCATTGACAATCCTTCTGGTGACTGCACTTACACGGTTATGTATTGGACACACTAACCTCACTCACTTATATGACACACTACACCGACCCTTTGTATGACTTGTAATACCCCCTTCTCTGTTTTTCTGTCCTTGTTATGCTGCTGCACAAGCTACAGCTTTCCCTCACTTAACTCTTGTCTCGACCTCTTCCCCTTAATGATATACTTACAGAATCACCACATTTCCACTTAAGACAACATAATATCTTTCCTACAACAAATACACATCCTTCATTTTATGTAATCCTTTGCTCTTTCCCTCCCCATACTTTGCCTTGCCATCACCGCTACTATACCGTCTACCTTTTAGATTAACATAGCGCCATATGACCTTAGATGTCTGGCACTTGTTTCTTTTTGCATTAACTAACTAACAGGTTAAGTGAACAGTTATGAGGCTACAACACTACCACATTCAACAGGTCTGTAATATAATGGATCACCTGCCTGACCAGATACAATTTAACTTTTCAAAAAAATGTCTTTCAACCCAAATGCATTACAAATCTTATGCTCTTAGGAATAGCTTTGTTAGATAGTTGTAGTTCACTGCATTGCCAGAAAACCCACTACAGTTTTAGTACACAATCACATAAGCATTGCTTGTGTCACTAGATAGATGGTTGTTATTCACCAGCAGGACTCTCAATCACCCTAATCCAAGCCCATTGCAATAGCATTCCCTGTACTGGGTGTGCCTTGACCAACTGATAGGCATTGGTGGTTGTAGTAGAAGGATGATTGTGAGGGAGATTAGTGGTGGTGAATGCATGATCAATGACGCGGTCTTGATGACCCTTGGATCGTATCAGTGGCATTAAAGGGGAGGACTTGAGTTAAACATGAAGCGGGAAGGGTAAACTCCAGGTCTGTTGTTGATACGACCCGTCCTAATACAGGACCTAAAAGGCCTACGCCAATGACAACTCCCATGAAAAAGATTACATGTTGCCTACCCGCGAGTTGTAGGTTAAAACCTGCATGTACTTGTTTACTTGCAATAAAATAGAATCAAAACTTGCCATCCAAGCTGCCATAGTCAACCTTTGTTGGTCAACTATTATAACAACCAGTGCAAAAGGGAGGGAAATATGAGTAAAACAAAGCTGCCAGTAGTGGACAAACTTTCCAAAATAAATAATTCCACAAGTTTCTCTACAGAAAGAAAAATGCTTTAGTGGCCTGGTTGGCTGGCTAGTGCAATAGGTAACCAGAGAAAGTAAACTACATCACATTTACTCCATAGAATACTTAATCTCTATACCTATGGAAAATACATGCAAAAGCAGCTTAAAAACATTTACCCACAGCAATAAACCCTTTGTAATACATTGAAGCAATTTATTAATATGCGGCATTACTGACGTGCAAAAGCAACTTAAAAATAATGGTTATGAAGTAATGATTGGAAACATTATTTTTGTACACTTAAAAATGTTTGCACAAGCTTAGGATGGGAATCGAGATGGCCCTTGGTGCCTAGATTTTAGTACATAAAAGAACTACCTGTTGCAAGTGTTTAAGGATAGGACACACACTTCCCTATCTACTATACAAACACAGGATATCAAACCCTGCTGCTGCTGCTGCTTCATGCATGGTTTTAGACTAATGCTACATTCCATTATTTCTCACTTTCGTCTTTACTTGATGTTAATAATATTACATAATGAAACCAGACAACAAGCAAATTTGATGTCCTATAGTAACCACCACCTACAAAACACAACTAATACCTTAACTAAGCAGAGCTGGGCCACTGTGCCAGCTGCTGCAGCTGCTCCAAGTCCTCCAGTGGCACACACTTGAGATTAGCTTTGTGCTGCAGATATTAAGTAAATGTTTTTGGCAAAAACTTTCCTGCAATACGTAATATTTGTTAAAAAGAGCATTAATAAACTTAATATCAGATATATTTTGTAATTGAAATTTAATGTTTCCTATACAGGAATTTTTTTTTTTTAAATGCACATAACTTTAGTAGCAGTACCTTTAGGCCAGAAAGTATCCACCTTCCAGGTACTGTTGGGTCCAGAGGGCTCAGGAGAACTAGTTATTTGCCCAAATATTCTCTGTAATGGAATCTTCTAGAAACCACAGAAATAGTTCTGTTAGTAACCTAAAGACACAAGGTGTTCATAACTTATTACAAGATAAAGTAAGGTGAAGAACAATAACTTTCCTCACAGTAGAAATTTAACTTTATTGGTGCTATAAAAAATAGTAGCAGCAACAACTCAATGTAGCCGGGTGGGCGAGGTGGCAGCAGTAACGGCAGCATGAACATTCATGAAGCACACCACTCCATTTGTGAGCCTGTTATATAGCAAGAGTAGTTACGTTTTAGCACACAGCTGAGCCGAGCACAGTATCGGTGTGCAGACCCACATCACTACACCTGTACTGCCTGCTGCTGCTGCTGCTGCCACATCATAACTCACCAATAACTGGTAATGATTCATACTTAAACAAATTATCACAGATGTGTCAAATTTCTTTTCTGTTAAATCTAGGAGTCTGTTATCAGCTAGAAATTATGCTAAGCATACCGACTATTGTTAATGCCCTTTTCTACAAATATATTCAATTATTTACATTTATGTATATAAATTTTAAATAAACCTATCAAGCAAATAATGTTTTGTATCCCTAGCTTGAAATGGCTTACCTCATGGAATGTATCAATAAAACTGTACCAATATACAGTCCCTGGGAATCCCTACAAGGCTCTCCCTAACCTTAACACTGATCCCTGTGGACTGTACCAATAAAAACTATTGAATGTGTGTTTTCTGATTAGGAAACTCCACATTAGTATGAATAAGACAACACATGAGGGACCCTTTGGGAAGAGCTTAGGACAATGCATCAAAGTAATTATGTTGATACAAGAAAAGTTCAATGCATTCAACTTTAACTCAAGCTCGTCACTTTATACGAGTGAACAATTGAACTGCTTTGTGAGGGGTGGAAAAAATAACACTAATGAAGTGTGCTACAAAAGCACTGTAAGGCCAGAAATAGAAATCCTTGTGTTTGGAGAAGGAATATTGCTTCCATAACCTGACTCAACAAAACAAGACTACCATCACAAGAAAAACAATGCAGATAGAAAAACCCAAGCAGAGAGGAGACTTTTCGGAATGGCCTATGGTAGCTGCAGGTAAAGGTTCAGATAGAATCAATTGAAAGACAACATTTCCAAAGAAGGGTGACACTACAGCAACAAATACTCTCTGACAGGTTGAGTTAAAATTTGAGCAACATCTTAAAAATTACAAGCACACTAGCCTGTAGCAAACCCTGCAGGAGTGGTAAACTCACAGGTACCAAGGAAGGTTAGTGGAGGCCGGGAGGAGGCACCATGTAGACATCCTTGAAGTAGGGGTCAGTCAGCGCCTGTTTGGCTGTCACTCGCTGCCGAGGATAGTAGGTCAACATGCTCTGCAGATGAAGGTAGATGCCAGATGAACAACTTTCACACATAATTTAGTCTCAAAAAGCAAGAAAATGTGTTGGATACACTAATCCTTGCTAGTCTATAAATGCAAATGACGGGAAAAAAACTGAAAGCCCTTTTCACTACACATGTAAACAAATAATTAAAAGAGGAAGTGAGAACAAGTCGTCATTATCTTTTGCTAAAGTAAATATAGTATAACACAGCAAGATACAGAGCCCAGTCAAGGTCAGTCCACTCACCATCAGAAGTTTCCTGCCCGTGCCATCCAGGCGTGGGATGAGCTGAAAGAGAGAGGTGTTGGCATCTACCTCCCATCGTGGGAAGGTGCTCTTGTAATCTGGGAGCTGAGTCACCCCTGGCCACTCCTGTTCCCCCGGGGTGCCAAGTGTACGGAAGATGCGGAACAGTTGGTCAATTTCAGAGTCACCCGGGAACAGAGCCTTGGTGGTGAGCTGAAACAGGGAAGTCAAGAGGTAGTGTGCAAATCAAGGTGCAACACAAGCAAACAATTACCACCTTACAAGATGAGTTAAGGTACAAGGGTGATGATTATTGACCATCTACATAAACATGGCAGAGGAAATAACAGAGGGTTTATACTTGAATGAGAATATACAAAATCAGGAGAAAAGGAAGGAAGCAGGTACAATACTTGAGAAGATTAGAGTTTCACTACCCACCATCTCTGCAAAAATGGCTCCCAGACTCCACATGTCAACAGCAGTACAGTAGTTCTTGGCGCCCAGAAGGATCTCTGGAGCACGATACCAAAGGGTGACAACTTCATGTGTGTAGGGTCGCACTGGCAGGCAGAAGGTGCGGGCAAGTCCTAAGTCAGCTAACTTGATGGCTCCTGAGGGAAAGAGGAAATAACATCAGTGTGTCTCAACTCAAACAGAAATTACATCCATCTTCAAGACTTTCAGATTTTCCCAGCTGCCCTCCACCCTCCACATGACAAGATCCAGCAAGGCACTGTACCTTTAGCATCAATGAGTAGGTTCTGTGGCTTAAGGTCGCGGTGAAGGATGCGGTGAGTGTGGAGGTAGGAGATGCCCTTCAGGAGCTGCTGCATGTAGCTGCACACCAGGTCCAGGGGAAGGCCCATGCGATTCTCATCAAAAAGTTTCTTGAGATCCTATTGAAAGTTATAGTTCATCTGATTACTGTATTGTCATTATACAAACAACAATATTCTGTGTGCTGCAAAAGAAGAATTAAAGTTAAGGACAAAAACTGGGAAATATTGACCTAAGAATACATACTTTTAATATCTACATTTAAGGGGGGGGGGAGAGGGTACCTGTCTATAGATACCCACACCTTAAAGGGTAATGGCTCAATATTCAGATAAAGAAGGAAGGTGAAAAAAATTAAACTGAGGTGCCTGAATGCAGCTGTAAAAAGATGCTTGAGATATGTAAAATTATGCATGAAAAGGAGTGATATCGTGGTTAATGGAAAAGAAGCAGTAAAGAAAAGCAGGTTTAAAAGGCATTGATTCAGGCAGAGGATGCAAGTTAAGGGTGTAGCATTTTCAAGTATGAACAATAGGTTGTGGTGGGAAAGGTAAAGTGTGAGGAGGATGCAGATGAATTCACATTATTATTGAGATGCTACATAAACTTTTGACAGTTCCCCAGATAGCCGAGTGGTGCTGCCTGTATAGCTAATCTGCTCTAATGGAGATCAGAACTTAAGTTAAATTATCTGTCAATATAATGAAAGATGTAGAGGACAGTTCAAGTAAAACTAAGGTGTGACACATGCTGACTGTCCTTGGTTTCATAATACACCCAAGCGATTCACTTCCTTTCCTCCTTTGTATAATGTTAACTCAGTCTTGCTTCCATGTGTACACAGGATCAAACCATGACACTTAAATTCATGTATCTCCTATATTCCTTATCTTTCTGCATTCTACATTTGCTTATATTGTGACATGTCTGGCAAAATACTGATAATTCTCAATACTTCAAATTTCTTTTATATTGCATTGTACTTTACTTTTTGGTGTGAATGGGAAAATATAAAGATTAAAAAATAGATTGTTGGACACAAACCCAGCCTCCCTACCTTGGAAGTATACTCCCTCTAGGCTTACTATGCTAACTCACAATGTAATGAATGGGAAATCATTTTGAAGATAGAATCACTGAAAATGTCTAGAATGCACTTCATCTGTAGGTATGAGTTTTCTTCTTATCACATAACCTTCCCGTATGCTTGATTGTGTGTAATCAAAATAATGGTTACTGGATGAAACAGTGGCACTCCCCAAGAGTTACACAATCATCTACAACAAACCATTACTGTCCACTCAAAAACACTACACTACACACCAACACAACACTCACTATTACTCATTATTGAGTCTACATTACCTTAGGTAGTCAAAAGGTGACAATAGTGAAGATACAGAAGCAGCCTGAAAAGCAAGAAAATTCAGTCTTGTGGACCAGTCAAGAGCATACACAAAGCACAAAGCTATATTTGTTAGTAAGGAAATAACATTTCACTACCAATCATTACACAAACAAAAAAAATTCCATTAAATAGGCAGGCAAGTACGTCCAGCTGATATCTTTTGAACAAAACAAAACACTGATGGTGCTGCACTTAAAGGTGATTAAAGAATCCCCCCGAACAAGGCATCTATAGGCCATATAGTTCTGCTAGGGTTAACGAGAGCGCTACCCCTCTCACCAAGAAACTGCCGTGAGCCAGGATCAAACTCGCAACCTTTAGGTCGCGAGCTGAGCATTGTACCACAGCGCCACTCAGCCCCCTGGTGCTGCACTTACTGCATTGTTACTTTAAGTATAAGTTAACACAATTTCCTGCATTGGTTTTTTGCTTAAACGTCAGCTGTGCTCACACGTGTGAAGCCATCTCTACCTCATTGATGTTGACAAATACTTTTTTTCCCCATAAAGAATCCCAACACTAAGCCATCAAATCTAAGCAGCCAAAAACTTTCCATCTTCACTTGCTTTTAAATTGCAAGAAGGCTCAATCAACTTCCTTCCAGGCACTGCGAAACCTTCTGCTGATAATAATTTATCATGCAAAACTTGGAGGGATAATGCAAGCCATTGAGAACACCTTACACTGTAGCATCCCCCTGTGCCATGAACTGACTACTTCACACCGTTGCATCACATGCACACCTCTAAAAAGCTAATGGAAAGGAGCAGATGGAAGGCAGTAAGAACTAAAAGGTTGACAGCAATGACCAAGAGTAGAGATACAATCATACAAACAGAAAAGTTACATTACAAAAGCATTTAAAAGATACTAACATACAAACGACACAATAAGTGAAACACATGTAGTGCTCCTGATAATAGTTATACATATCAGTGCATCACCCACTACTGGCGGCTTAATAGAGCAACCCCTTCATCTCATCCAATTAATAGTATTACATACAGAAGCCCCTCAGTATCTAAACCCACAAGGCTTGTACTCAACCTGTCTGACTGGCACACCAAAGTAACAAAAACCACTACTCACTATGGACGTTCTTTTGTTAACAAAAAGGAAATGTATAATGCCAAGTTAGAAAGAGATAACATATAAATGACTAAACAAATAAACACAAGCATAGGTATAATAAGCTATAAAACAAAATCAATAAAAAGTGCAAGAAAATATCAATAAAACTAAGGATAGTCTCCCTTACTTAAACCAAAATAAAAATGAATCAACACAAAGATAAGAACACAAAAGCAATCCCCACTCCCACCTACCTGGTTCAGATACTCAAACACCATGTACAGCTTGCGTTCACCATACACCACGTCCAGCAGACGCACTATGTTGTCGTGGTCAAGTTCCTTCAGGAGGGAGATCTCCCGTAGGGCCGTGCTGGGGACACCATCACTCTCACTGCCAAAAACACACTGATGCTTTACCTGAACCCACATGTGAGTGAACATAACTTTACCCTGACCCTTGTGTGTACTGTCATCCCATCTAATGTGTTTCTCAAGTATCCGTTGTAACACCAACTCACAAAACAACACATGTTCAGCTGTTAACCTTCTTCAAAAATTATTTCTAACTGAAGGAGTAAGACATTTGGCACTAAATGAACATCAGGTGACGGCTACAGTTTATCAATACTCACTAACCTGTAAAATAAATCTATTGGATCATTAAAACATTTTTATTTATTAGAAGATTTAAAATTTATTGATGTCTTAGCTGTAATTTACACTTCAGGAATACAGGAAACTCTCTGAGACAAGTAAGGCTAGTACCATTACAATGTAGGCATAACATCACCATAACACTATTACTCTTCAATGTGCTACAGAATAACAACCTAGAACACCAATGCTATTATAACGGCATTGGTGTCCTGTGACCGGCAGTAGTGATCCGCACACCATGCTGCTGTAATTTCCCTTGGTTCAGCCGTGATCCAAGAAACTCAGCTTTTTCTTTCAGTAGATCACGGTCCCTAATTAGGTCATGTAGACCTTCCTGACTCAACAGTTGTGGTTCCGTGCTTTTAGAGTCATCATTGTATTCACTATCAGTTTGGCTTCTGGCTTTGGCTTCAACACAGAAGTAACAGTGATTGATGTGGTCCTTTGGTTCTTGCCAAACCATTGGTACGATGAATGGCAAGCCGGGAACTTGTTTGCCATGCGGCCATTCATTCAGGTGATTGACACATGGCTCACAAGGTACTCTTGATCTATGCATCAGACTTGGACATGGAATGCAGTACAGCAGTCCTGAATACATACAGTGGAGATGAATTACACAAGAGCAAGTGGACTTTGAATAAAAATGAATGAACGAGTTTGTTAAGAGCAAACCATGAGAAGGAAGCCACCAGTAAAGTAGGTAAGACGCTGAGGGAATGTCAAAACAGAGAAAGACAGAGACTTTTTGCCACATCCATCCTCTTGAGGGAAGTGACCAGAGGGAGGATGAGGCATTGAAGATCAAATTTACAACTAGAATACTATCTCAACAGTCCCCTTCCTCACAGTGGACTCATGCATACTCTAATGAGCACCCCAGTACAGGTGACAAAACAGTCTTGCTGCCAACTATTGAGTACTATGCTGAATCCTGTGGTGCTATGATCAATGGCACATACCCACCACAGCAGCCAGCATGCTACCCAACACGCCACCACCAACACTTACTTCACTACAACTACCCATCCATGTGGCTTGATCCACACACCATTCCCCTGACACACTACACTGAGTCTTCACACCACTTAGTAATCCCTCTTTACCACTTGTCTAATCATATGACAGAATTGCAATTTAATCTTTCAGTACACCTTTGCTATCTTATCTAATCAATCCCACATATACACCCAATTAACCACAAACCCAATACCACAACCAGGTGATTCCTATGCTGGTGTGTTAAGATGCTGATAAAGTGTATTCTTGCCAAAGCAGACAGCAAATAAGATAAACTTCCAAATAAAACAATGCCTAAGAGCTTTAAAAGACTTAATAAAACCTATCAGAGTCATGTACAATGCTTGGAAAAAATATATAAGAAACCCACATTCATATCACTAAAGTTAATCTACCTATCTATCCATATACCTTGGCATATATCTAACTTAAAGCAGGGTAAAAAATACAAGGTGATTAGGATTTGGGGAGACATTACTCTCGTCCCCTTCTGTGCCGCGTCTTTTCATAAAATACAGATGGGTTTCCCAGACCTGTACCTCCGTCTATTTTGGTCACCTTATACGCGCCACAAAAAAATCTAATGACAAAAACAAATCAATCAATCAAATGGGGGGAAAAAAAAAGAATAATAATTGAATCAAACATAACCAAACTGCCTCCCCAGTGTTCATCCTCCATCCTTGGCCTGAGTTGGTTGTGGTGTTGTTCCTGTGTCGTGGCAGCACCAGGTGGTGTGGGTCAGCCCCGCTAGGTAACTAGGACTGTGATAGCTAATGGAACTCGCTATACCCAGCTCTAGTTACCTGGCCAGGTGCCCCTCAAGGCAGGCGGATGAAGAGTCTTCGGGAGCCTGAAACTTGACCAAACGAGAAGTCCAGAGGCTGTCTTCATATTCATGTCTTATAGTGTTCCATAATGTTTGGTTATACTGCAGTGTAATATTAATTTCTTGCAGTAAACATTAACTTCACACTCTTGCTAGTGCCGCTCAATTTTTTCTCTTGTTCTATTTCAAACATATAATGTCAACAATGTCAATGGTGGTGATAGCATCTGTAGTGTTATGGATCCACAACTAAACCAATGATGTTAATTCAATAACACTTCATAATATCTAAAAGGTAGAAGAGGGCAGAGTTTCCTTGTTACATTCCTCAATCACCATTATCACCCGTTATATAAAAGTGAAGTTTAAATATAAAAGTTTATCACAAAAATACCCGTCGGGTTTCAGTTTATTCACATCAAACATGAATAGAATATCCATGCTCTGTTTTCAGAGTGCAACACCTTGCAGACCATTCACGAACAAATGTGAAAGCAAAATGTTGCATCGCAGCGTAACTATTTCCCTCTATATGTGATTTTCATGTTTCATTTTGTAATAAAAAAAACAATTATATCACAAAATCATACATTGAAGGAAACAGTTACACTGCAATGCAACATCTTGCTTTCACATTTGTTCATAAATGGTCTGCAAAGTGTTTCGCTAAAAAAAAGAATGGAAATTATATTCATATTTGATGCAAAAAAACAGAGACCTAACTGGTATTACACGACGTTACAGTTAACCAATCAAATCTATAACTTTAAATAATAACCAAAGTATTATTACAGTGTTTCAATCGCCTTACTGCAAAGCACACTATGTGCTGTAATTTATGAGGTGCCTTCTGCACATAAGACAATGCTGTTTTGCTTTCTGTCGGAAATCACTAAATGATTAATTATGTTCAATATCTGACCGGGGGATTGAAGCCCCAACGTTAGGTTAAATTTGGTTAAGTTAGATTTAGTTCATTAGAAAAAAATGCAATTGGAAAGTTTGAACCAAGTAATACAATAAAATGGCGGGCTTGGGAAAGATTCAAAACTGGAAATTTAACAATACAAATGCATTAGCGAGACAGTGCAGCAGAGCACCTCTATTCAAACACAACGTCCCCTCACTTAGCTTAAACCTGTCTCATAGGGGAACATTGCAACCAACCATTGTGTGGCGGCATCCCCAAGCACCTGCTGTCTCCACCACACACATACTCACCACCACCACCACCACTACCCTACCAGAACACCCTAGTACTGAACAAAAACACAAACATAAATAAAAATAAAATAATTATCAACAAAATCCACAATAATAAGTACCCACACAAAGCCATGATCCTCTGAAGAATCACCAAATCGAACATCTACACAACAGTTAACCCTTGGTGCCTTAAATTAACCCAAACTTGATAGCAAGGACCACTAGGCCACAAAACTGATGCATAGAGGCGGTAATTATAACTCTTTACACTTAAACATGACTCAAATAATAGCCTGGGGTGGTAATGCATAGAAATACACAACATAGGAGAGTAAATCGGTAAAAAAATAAGACCAATGCGTTTCAGTTAGTGTGGCGTAACGTAATGCAACGTCCGCCATCACCACACAGGACTGAACGTACCCTAAGCTGTGGTGAATGTGGTGGAGGCTAACCAAATCACCAACCACAGTACTAATATTAACCTCACCACCCTAAAACTAATAATAATAACATAATACAGCCACATCCCAAGCCATAGCCACCGCACGGAAGCCATAATGATAGTCAGCTATAGCCACACCACACCACCCTACACCACACCACCACCACAGCATCTAACCCCACACCTGCATCCCCCACACCACCTCACCACCCCAACACCACACTCACGCCCCAATAAACACCACCCCACGTGCTGCAGTCCCCCACCACAGTCCCCACCACCACCACCACCACAATGCTAGCCCCACACACTCACTTCTCGAGGCGTATCTTCTTCAACGCCACAATTCTCTTGGTTATGAGGTCATGCGCCTTGTACACGACGCCGTACGTGCCCTCGCCTATCTTCTCGATCTTCTCGTAGGAGGTGAGGGACATGGTGGCGGCAGGAGGGGCAGGAGGGGCTGGAGGGGACGGAGGGAGGAGGACGAGAGAGGATTTCCCGCCTTAACTTTGCGTCTTGGTCAGAGGAAGTGATGCTACGCCTGAAAATATATTACACTTATTCAATATCAGCTCTTCCTCAAGTTTTATTTAAGAATACTATAGCAAATATTTTATGGATTCTATATATATTTTTGTGTCTTTGTAAAAACATGTATGTATAATTATTTTTTCAATGAAACGTGATATATTAAATGTTTTTTATTTTTTATTTCCTTTCATACTTTTGATAAACAGATATTATAAATGCATATTAAACTATAAATATAATTATAACGTGTAAAATTGTATATGATATATAAACAGTTTTCAGGCTTATATTTTGCTAAATTGATCATTTTCTTTCTTACTTTAAGGGTAACTAAAATATTTAATTTTGCTCCTTTTTATCTTAATATAAGTATTTTAAGCAATATCATATAGACTAAACTATATTTATTCGATTAGTTAGACGTAAAAACATACTTTGCTGACCAACTTACTTGTTATTTGACTTGCATCGCATCAATTTCGTTGCAAATCACTTAAGCCTAAC
>JAPQNM010000033.1:6484177-6519177 GCA_029783475.1 Metacarcinus magister
GAAGAAGAGGAGAGTGTACTGACCAGGGTTTTGGCCATCCATCTGCCATCCTGTTGACCTGTTGTTCCATGTAGTGCAGGTGGTGTGAGACAGGCATCCCGTGCATGTTACCTGTTGGCGAGATGGTGCCGGTGTTGAGGTCAGCGTGCGCGTCAACCCACAGCACCACCACCTGCAGGAGGAGGGGGAGGGGGAGAAGGGGTCACTAAGGTCACACCACGAGTAGTAACAGGTCATTAATTAAGGTCACAAGCGATGATAACCTTCAGGATGGACTTGGTAACGATTGTAGTCACATGCTCACACTCAAAAAGTCATAGAAAAAGATACTTAAGTTACGATTTTAAACACTCAGTAGTCATTCCTTTAGTTTATTAAGAAGTCAAGTCCCCTTCGCCACATACAGCATCATCATCATCACCTTTTCTGCTACACTATATACCAAAGACACATTCACTACCTCGTTCTCACCTGGTGGTCGGGGCGGGCAGTAGCATGACCGTTAATGGTACCGATGGCAATGGAGTGATCACCGCCCAGCGTCACGCACAGACGACCTTCCTTCACCACCTGGCTCACGGCTTCTGACAGGCGGCGGTTGTACTCCAGCACGGCGGTGTGGTGACGCTCTCCGCCTGGCCCCAGCTGCATCTCAGAGTCGCTGTTCTCCTCCTTGACGTCCCCGAAGTCATGAATGTCCAAACCTGTGCCGTGTGACCTTGTTTCAGTGCATTGACCTAACCGTTGAAGCGTTAGTGTGTGTGTGAAATGATTAGAATGTCTCGTGGTTATATTTATTTATCTATGTTTATTACGTATGTAAGTGCGTACGTAAAGAGAGAGAGAGAGAGAGAGAGAGAGAGAGAGAGAGAGAGAGAGAGAGAGAGAGAGAGAGAGAGAGAGAGAGAGAGAGAGAGAGAGAGAGAGAGAAAGGGCGTTCACCCGATGTTAGCGTAATGTTGTTGACCTCGAGTAGGAACGCAAAAAACTCATGTTGCATACAGGAATCACCAAGTTTCTTTCACAAGTATTTTTTATGTATTTTCACTCGTGTTATCTTTAATAATTACTTCTAATCATTACTTTACTGGCAGGATTTCTGGCCTTCCGCTTGACGGGTTGCGAAGTCACAACTCTCTCTACATACGTCCATAAACCTCTTTGTGATTACCCATTACAACAAAAATGATGATAATAATAATAGTAATAATAATAATAATAACTGACAACTTTGTGATGAAATTCCGAGGAACGCGTAAAAGCGAAGGTCTCTCTCTCTCTCTCTCTCTCTCTCTCTCTCTCTCTCTCTCTCTCTCTCTCTCTCTCTCTCTCTCTCAACGCGGTATATAAAAACACTTATTGACTTTCCACCGTACGTTTCAAGGACAACCCTCGATCCATATATTATTCTCACGCGTTGGCTCTGATTTTAATTGGCGAGAGAGAGAGAGAGAGAGAGAGAGAGAGAGAGAGAGAGAGAGAGAGAGAGAGAGAGAGAGAGAGAGAGAGAGAGAGAGAGAGAGAGAGAGAGAGAGAGAGAGAGAGAGAGAGAGAGGTTCCATAAAAATAAAGTTAGCACATACTTTGAAGTGGTTTAGGAATGAGTAAGCGAGCTTTTGTACCCCCCTCCCCCTCCCCCCCGCCCCCCCCCGTCATTAGTTGTTGCAGCTACGGCAACTTCAACACAAACACATCCTGATACATGCACTAACAACGACACGGGATTGAAAGATAAGTTATCACAACAAAACCATATTGACTCAACCTGAACTAAAAACCTGAACAAATATCAAGACCCCTTCTCTCTCTCTCTCTCTCTCTCTCTCTCTCTCTCTCTCTCTCTCTCTCTCTCTCTCTCTCTCTCTCTCTCTCATCGTATGACACACTAGTATGAAAACAATATAGATGTAAAAGAACAGAATAATATGATTGATAATGAAACAGATAAATTGAATATATAGATAGGTAAATAAGATAATGAAAAAATACAGATATATATATAGAGCAATGATAAGAAAAATAACTAAAATAACGAGAAGTAAAATTATCAAGGCCACAGGAAACATTGACACATATATGAACGCCAGACAATGATCATAATAACAACGTAGCATGATATAGATAAACGAAGATAAATAAACAATAAATAGAAAAAATACAAATATACATACGAATGGAAAAGAAAATATATTGATAAAACATAAAAAAAAACCCTGTTAAGTAGCGAAGAAAAACCGATAGCGAGATGATAATGCAGGAGTAAGAGGAGGAGGAGGAGGAGGAAGAGAAGGAGGAGGAGGAGGAGGAGGAAGAGGAGGAGGAGGAGGGGAGACTCACCAAGACTTGAGAGGTGATCCAACACTCCTGTTTCTCTGATGACTCGCGGTCCTTCAGTCACCCCCACACGGCGCTGCAGAAGAAGGTACGGTCAGCTGTGTGTGTGTGTGTGTGTGTGTGTGTGTGTGTGTGTGTGTGTGTGACAAGGTTCTCCCTCCCCCTGTCGATGGTGTGATCTAGCATACATTCTCTCTCTCTCTCTCTCTCTCTCTCTCTCTCTCTCTCTCTCTCTCTCTCTCTCTCTCTCTCTCTCTCTCTCTCTCTCTCTCTCAGGTAAGAAGCAGACAGGTAAATGATCAAGAATATAGTAAGTAAGGGTGGTGTCTGGACTCCTTTCCACCCTCCTCCCTCTCCACCTAACTCCATAGTGTTGATCATTGGAAGATAACACTGTTTCCTACTACTGTTCCTTCCCCTGCTTGCTGCTGCTGCTGCTGCTGCTGCTGCTGCTGCTGCTGCTGCTGCTGCTGCTGCTGCTTAGTGACACTGACAGTCATGTTGTTTAAACCTCTTTATTATGAAACCTTCCTCCTGGTTGTCCTTGAACTTAATGAAACCACATACCTGCTTCAGAAAAAATACCAGTTTTGACACACATACACATACACACACACACACACACACACCTCTCTCTCTCTCTCTCTCTCTCTCTCTCTCTCTCTCTCTCTCTCTCTCTCTCTCTCTCTCTCTCTCTCTCTCTCTCTCTCTCTCTCACACACACACACACACACACACGACACACACACACACATACACAAGACATATGTGTAACCTTTCAACACACACACAGATCCCTGAGGCTCACGTTGACCTTGCAGTAGAACGTCGCAATACAACACAACACACCACAACACAACACACAATACAACACAACACACCACAACACAACACACAATACAACACAACACACCACAACACAACACAGGCCACAACAACAACAACACCAGCACCACCCTGACCTGTCCCTTGTCGAAAGCCGCCCCGATAATCCCCACGCTGGCGCTGCTGGAGGCTGGCGTGTGGCAGGAGAAGCATCTCGCCCCTCGCCTACCCACGATGGGGCCGAGGAAGCACAGGGCAGCGCGGAACATGTTTCTCAGGCTGAAGGTGAGACACGTCTGGTCTGCAAACTGAACTGAACAAGTTATTCACTTTCGCTGTATCTCCCCTGCTGCCTTCCTCCCTTACATCCCCCCCCCCATCCCCGACCCGCCCCTCCCGTGCTGGATCCGCAAACAAGGTACGGATTTCAGCACTGTGTTCCTGCAAGGCATCTTAAAGTGCTAACAGGGCTTCTGAGACGTGCAAAGAGACAAGGTAAGGGGAAAGGAGTGCATGTGTGGTATTAAATGTCTGCTGTGGTAGGCAAGGCAAGGTCAGTATAGGGCAGGGGGAGCGGCAGGGGGTGTGTCCCGGCCAGCCAATCAGCGGCTGAGGTGGGAGGGAGGAGAGGACCCAAGCCTGAACACACACACACACACACAACACACACACACACACACATGACACACACACACACACACACACACACACAAACAAACAAATAAACACGCACACATACACACACACTAACGCAACTAACTAACTAATATCTTTTTCTCCTACTTGATCGCCGTAACATTCTCAATACCTTCCCTGCCTCCCCTGCCTCCCCTGCCCGATAGCTCACCTCAGCCTGCGCGGAGGTCACTGTTGCGCCATCACCCAAATAACGAAACACTTGCCCTATAGCAGTGTTTCACCACGCCAGTCTAACAGCGCCATCTATTTTCAACACATAACATTAACACACATCTATACATATATTCAAATACTTATAACGTTGCCCTCAATATATCGATAACGTATTGCATTAATTTGGATTCTGGATGTCGTCTTATCATGCATATATCTTATCAAACTTCAATGTTATTCAAATTTGTTGCAAACGTGTGTGTATTTAGCGTACATTTACTCTCTTATATAATGATTTTCTACTTCCGTAAAATTGACCGAGTCTTTTGGGGAAGGTGATTTCTATGATTAGTCTGCGAAACAGCAAGAACACATATGATACTTGAGTTACAGCTGCTGTGTATACTACTTCACCACATATGCATCACTATATATATGTTACATCATAAATATTTATGTATTTCCACCACCTTTCACCACCACCACCACTACTGTATCTACCATCACCTATCAAAACCACTACTATGGAACTCCACCACCACCACCACTACTACTAATAATAATAATAATGATGATAATAATAATGATGATAATAATAATGATGATAATAATAATAATAATAATAATAATAATAATAATAATAATAATGTAACTTTTTTCAATGGAACTTAGTCAATGTTTCCCTACTTACACATACTTTAACCCAGAAAACCCGTGTAAACAAAAGAACAACGTTTATGGCGCAATTTCATACAATCTACAACTATTTACCGAAGTGTGATGACAGCAAATACTTCACGCGGACACAAGCAACACTCTTTCTACACACCTGTTTTGTAAGTCATTCAATACACTCATTCTAACACTGCCGCTCAAGCACTGTGATCACATCTTACTTAATCGGTGACGTCAATGCTCCAATAAAATTAAATAAATAGTTTCGTGCACCTACTTTGTGAAAAATTAAAGAGTTGCAAAAGGCCAGTACGTAGCCCTACACGAGGCAGTCCCTGTATAATATATAAACTCAACCTATGTCTATCTATCAACCCTATCCATAACCTTAAATCACCCATAAAACGTTCGTCATTCTTCTCTGGATACTGTCTGTCCAATGCCAAATGCAACTTTGATACCTCCACACTTCTACTTTGTACACTCCTGTTGATAAACCTGATATTCGGTTAGCTCGATTTCTAGTTTCAATGCATTGTTTTCTTGGACGGAAATTCAAGTTCACTAAAACCCACAAAATATCTTCCATTATCTGATTTTCTCACTAACTCATTATGTATATTATATCTTTTACGAGGATTCTCTTTACCAAAACTAAATACATTGCATTTGTTAATATTAAATTCCATCTGCCTTTCTTCGTTCAGTTACTCATTCTGCAGGTTATTTGCATCATAACCCCATCTAATAATCTTAGTGCCATCAGTATAGATTTTCAAATATCACTATTAATTCCACTATCTAGATCATTGATGTATATTTAAGTAGCATTGACCCCAAAACAGAACCACGTAGAGCATCACTACGTAGTTTCCTGTCCCTATTCTGATTTCAAACCATTAATTATAGTAACTCTGTTGTCTATTGTTCAGCCATGACATAATTCAACCAAGTATTTTCCCCTCAATACTATATTTAGTAACCTTATTCAAGAGTCTATGGTGGGCACCTTATCAAAGTTCTTCTTTAATCAAACCTAAATATATAATGTCCTAATTTCTATCCCTATCTGTTTATATTCCTTGTATGAAAATAATGGTAATAATAATAGATGACCAAAAATTTGCAATAATGAAATACTGTGGATGACTAGATTATCATATTGATGTAATAAAACAAGATTAAACGTGACAGTAACAATAGTACAAGATGAAGTGTATGATATATATGTATGTCAATGTTGAAAAGTTTCATTACATACTTTCCAATGTTACGAAAAACAAATAAATACAAAAATATAATACGCTCATTCACCAGCAATAAAACAAACAAAAAATGAAACAAAGAATTTTAGAATCATAAGCATGTCTTAAGTTATAAAAATAAAATAGAAATAACATGAAAACACTGATGTGGATTATTTAGCTGCAGAAAATGGAGGTAAATAAAGCCTCGTCCCAATCCCTTACACGACCTACAAACACGGCTTATACGTCCACCTTCAAACATTTATCACAACTTATATATTACATCAATAAATAACTAGAATATATTACTTCATTGTACATCATATTATATTTCCTAATGTTATAAATACCTTAAAAACTTTCCCGTCCTCGCCGTCCCGCACATACGAACACGGCCGCTGCTTCTCGTCTGCTGGCCGGCCTTCCACATTTTAGCTTAATTTCCTCCTCTCTGCCGCTAAGATGTGGTATAATATCATCCCCAGCTTTGCCATCGTGACTGGTGTGCTTGCCGTGCCTGCTATCTTCATGGCCGGCCTTCACAAACTGGTGTATGGCAACGTAAGTGATTGACCTGAAATGTAAGGTTAGGGTCAGGTCACTGCAGCCTCACACTGGCCTTATGGTTATATTATTAGTGTTTGTCTGGGATTGTTTTTTAAAGGTGTTCTTCTAAGGGGCGGTGCGCATCCTTCTCCTTGGCCTCTATTTAACCTTGTGGGATGTCTGATTGTAATGACCTTATTAATAAAATTTTTCATCAGTTCCCTTCGCCGTGGTTGACTTGATTGTTTAAATGTTATACTAAAGGAATGAGGACAACAGGAAATTATTAATAGTTAAGTTAATGTGGTTTGTTGGTTCTCAGATGACAATGATCAAGAATATACTTGTGTTAAGGGACATGCAATGGTTAGGTAAATATTAAGTGTAATTCACAGGTTAGACTACACAAATTATTATCTTCGTACTCTATCTTAACTTGGGAAAACATAAATGAATAAATAAATGTAAGTTGCAAAAATTACCACCAACCATAACTTAGATTTATAAACTCTACATTTTTTCTTCTCCATGAAAAACTTGTACCACCAGATTATCAGACATTTTAATTTTTTTAGTATGCAATCTACTGTAGATAACGTTCCTATCTTTATTACAACAGATCTATGAGCGAGACCTGCAGTTCTCACACCAGCGGTTCATGTTCCTGCGAGACAAGCGGATCGGCGGCAAGGCCTGGAACCCTGTGGTGAGTGCAGGTTGTTGTGGGAAGGATGAAGATAGAACAAAAACATTGGGTTGATAGTGATTGTGTCAGATAGGAATCATGACACAAAAGGAAGTACATATTATAGTCATTTGATGTTTTCTCTTTTCATTAAGAAAATAGTTTTTGTGTGTGTGGATAACTTAATAAGCCTTGTTGCACGTTCTTCCATTCTTTTAATTTACTTCACACCTCTAGCACCCTTTACTTTCTTCTTCACCACTATTACTCCCCCATTCCTCCACCTCCACTAAGGTACTCTGTGTTGCAGGGTCTGGAGGGGATCCCTGAGGAGGAGGCAAAAGAGTAGGCCAACAACAGGAAAGAGTCCTTGATCGAGTGTACATATGCATATTATTGTTATGATTATTTCCTTGATAATAAAGATAAGTAAGTGAATGGCTGGTCTGACTGTCCTTTTATTTATAAGAATAGTATGTATTAGGTTCACTGATCTCAGTATATCCGAAAATTAAGTATACAACAACGAGGATGGACAGAATATTTACTTCAGTAACTGTCATCAGCAAATTGAATGTGGCTTTTACAGACGATGCCATAACCCTTGAACCTTTCCAACTTGAACTTTGAAAATCTTAACATGTTTAATATCACATTAAAAAAACACCTCAACAAAAGGTAGAGGAGCAACAAATAGTAAAAGCTTCCAAGTTTATTTCACACTATGTACAGTCTTGAAGCCCTGAGCTGCGCCTAACAGGAACACTTCAAGAGGAAAGCTGTGCTTGTGCACCACACTTCGAAAATGACCCCAACATGGGAATACAAGAGTAAGACTCAAAGCAATGGGATGCAAGACCTTGCTGGCTTGAACATGTAATAAAATAATGATATAATAAGTATGTTACCAAATACTTCTGCTGAGGAACTGTATTTGAAAAGAAAAAAATAAATGAATGACCTTTCATTCAACTTAACCCGAGACTAGAAGAAATAAAGAAATAGATAATACCTATTACAGCACTGTTGTTAAACACTATATATAAAATCAATTTACATCTTCACATAAGTGATGAAATAAGAAAAGATGTTGAAAGGTATTCTTGTAACCTCTCAATGATGCAGCGCAATGCTTGGCACTGTACTGGCACCAAGTAGAGCCGGGTGTCTTCCAGTTGACTTGCTCAACACTGACTCGTGTAACAAACTCTCATAACATTTTTCCCCTTCAAATATTAGAGTAATCAAAAAGACAAGTACAGTAAAACCTCGATATAACGAACCAATTGGGGCGGGGGGTGTGACGTTATATCCGATAATTCGTTATATCCGAAGTTCGGTAAAAAATACCGAACGAGTTCGCTTTATACAGGGTTTCGTTCATTAAGACATGTTCATACAGAGTTGTTACAGTAGGTAGGTGATAGGTAGCAAGTGGCGAGAGCATGAGTGCGACCAACCCTTCACAGTGAGAGCTAACTGTGGGCTGAGTGGCGTGCACGTCGGGGCGTTCATGTTCAAACAAAGTGGAGAGTTAGGTCTGCTCACCCCACGCCTCGGATATAACGAACTTTGGTTTGTTATATCCGACTTGGTTCGGCCAGGAAATGACGTTCGTTATATCGAGGTTTTACTGTATTGCCCGTTTGTTGTGATGATACTTAACATGTACAGTCCGGACTGAACTGTGTGCCTATGCCATTGATTTTGCAAATATGGATTTTCAGTTATTCTCAAATTCAATGCATCAATATTAGGAACTTGTTTTTCTATTCAAAAGGTTTGGAAAGAGATTGAATGGAGCAAGTCCCCGTGGTATTTGTAAATACATTCCATATCAAATATATTTCAGAGTAAACGGATAAATTCCTTAACCGTTTCTCTGCATTTAGATGTACAAGTAAAACCTTCAGTTATATTAGGTAGTAGGTTTGGTGTTAAGTCAAAGTGTTCCACGGGGCATCCATTACAGAAAGGGGAACTGTGATGCAAATCGTTACAACATAATTTCTACAATTGTCTTGCATCACATTATCAGTAAATCAAACATTTCATACATGGCCAAGAGAAAGTTTGTAGTGCATGATTATTATCAAAGTATCACACTAAGGAGGGTTTACCTTGCTTTAATTGCTATGAGCTGCAGTGATGAAGCTGAATGGCAACGGACCAAGAAGCCTGACCAGGGCACTCCCTCCTTCATAAGGTGTTGTGTCTCCTACGCTAAAGCAGAGTCAAAGTGCCACACATTAGTTTTCATAAGAGTGTTGCTACTAAACTGCACTGTAACCCTTCCATCGATTCTTACAGTTTATCTAGATTATTAAACAAGAGTGAAAGTTTAGCTTTTGACAAACAGGATGTATGGGTGAATCCTACTTAAATATAAAGCAGGGAACCTCCACCTTTTTCTTAGTGTTTGAAATTTGTTCTGTTTAGTGTGTGAAGTGTAACACATCGACTCTCCTGATGTTGGTAGTGAAGCTATAAAGTTGGTTTGTAAGATTTAAGTTTCAAGTCTTCAACTAGTCACTTCCTCCATCCCTGGTCTCAAAAAACCCTTGTATTGGCCTGGTTTGTTCCCGGTCACATGACTATATATACTAGTTAATACTACAGGAGTATGTTTGAGTCATCTTCTCCAACAACTCTGTTGTATCATTCTCACATTAAACTCCACAACACATCCCACAAAGGTAGTAGTTATCCACTTAACTGGTGAAAAAGACACTCTGATCTTGTAAAAACATGGTTAGGATTGTGTACAATTGGTCTAAAAATCTTGCACATAAATGATGGTTAATAATACGTATAAAATGGACATGAGTCAACAACTTTGGAAAGCAGTATATTTCACGTGTCAATAAATGTGTATCTATATATCTATATTTATGAATGTATAAAGAAGCTATAATGTCTTGATTGCCACTAATCTCAGCTTGTGTCAAGTAGATATTACTTTCAGGAACAACCATGACTAAGTTCCGTCCAAAGGAACAACAGCATCCACCCCAACCCTTCCTGTGTGAGTGTGTGGAGCCTCACCAGGACTACACAGTGCAGGCCAACCTTATAATGACAAGTGCACGTCGCCAGCTGCCTCTGAGGACCTCATCACTGACTTGCATATGGAACTCAATCATCAAACATCATCACTAACCATTTGACTCTTAAAGTAAACCGCCTTACTGGACATTTCTGGTACATTAAAATATTCAAGCATCTTTAATATTTCTTTTAGAATATTTTTACCCAAAATATACTCACTGATTATAACCTAGTAATTCCTGTTATGAATATTTTTTTTCTGTAAATAGCAAAATAATTTCATTAGCTCAATCTAAAACAAGTCTACAATTTGCTTTGAAAACATTTAACAAGCACAATGAATTTATAATGAACAGGCAGATTTCTCCAACACAAATATGCCTTCAATCCATTTTGTAAATACTAAGTCACCAATTCTTTAACCAAACCTAACCAACCACACCTTCGTGAACCAACAAACTTGTGGAAGCACTGGTGTGGCCCTGACTGCTGGGGGTCAGGAGGAGGAGGTGGTGGTGGTGGTGAGCATCACATGAGGCAGCACTGCTCCCCCACCTGACCATCACCTGCTGAGCCACCAGGCGGGACACTGCCATCCCCACCCGCCCCCGGCACCATCCCGGCAGCCCCCAGCACTGAAGACAGGTCAGGCAGGACGGGGTTGCCAGAGGGATCAAAGGACATGACTGGCCCCATGTCACCCACCAGGTCCTTGGGTGGCTGACCTAACTCCTGAAGCTGTGGGGAAAGGTGGGGAGGGAGGTAAGAGGTTGACATACATTATAGTTAGAAATATATATTGAGTTTTGTTTTTCATTCGTGTTTAAGGGCCGTACCATAAAACCTTTTGCCAGGCGATCGCCAGCTCTGGCGAAAGGCTTAATGGTACAACCCTAAAAGTGTAAGGGTCTTACCCTTAAACCTTGTGCCAGGGCTGGCGATCGCCTGGCAAAAGGTTTTATGGTACGATCCTAAAGCTGTTCCTCAAGTCAGGATATTCAGATATTCGCCAAGTTAAGGTAATTTCAAATACAAAAACCTGCATTTATAAAATTCCAACCAACCTACTTTTAACCTGAATAAATGAAAATATACATGATAAAAAAAGTAATTGATAAAAATAAGATATCTTCACATATTAATGTTCATTTCTGCCCAACCCGAGCACCTGCTTCCACGCCAAGCCTCGGGAAGACAACACTCACCTTCTGCATGGACAACATAATCTTCTCGAACCGCTGTCCCTGTGCCTCCTCCGAGTCCCCCTCTGCTTCCTCCTCATACAGGTCAACCACCTTGGAACACAACAGTAATTAGGAGGATGTGAATAATTAGTCATAAGTTTCAATCACAACATTAATCATTCCAGGTGTAGGGTAGGGTAGGGTAGGGTAGGGTAGGGTAGGGAGGGGTAGGGTCTATGTGGAGGGGTAGGGGAGGGGAGGGTCTGTATTTGAATGGAGGGGAGGGGAGGGGAGGGGAGGGGAGGGTCTGTATTTGAATGGAGGGGAGGGGAGGGGAGAGTCTGTATTTGAATGAAGTGGCAAGGATATACCAGTTGGCTCATATTACATCATCATCATCATCAAAAAAAATACACAAGTGGTGCCAATGAATCTAAACTTCAATCAAGCTTCCTCTGTCACTGAGCTGCTAATCTTATAGGAAGCCTTCACATTGACAAGCTGTTAGCACTCTAGGCACCAGCAGGGTTCATGCCACCACCTGCCACAACAATGTTCTTCCTGCTCACTCATGCCTGTGTACCTGCTTCATGATGTCATACTGCTTGTTGTAGCGCGTGAATTCCTCCTCCGGCAGACTGGCACGGTTGTCTGCTAACCAGTCAGGGTACTGCAGGGTTGTGTGAAGAGAATGAGAGTTAAGGTCTGTCCACACTATGGATTGTAGCGGCACTCTACCAAACATAACTTACTCATTGGATGAATACTGAGGCTCAGTTGTCTTGTTTCTATTGAGTGTACACTGCTTGCACACTGGTCCTCTTAAATAGCTCAACAAAATTGAAGTTCAAGCGCCATTGAGTATAAGGAGCAACAGTATATTTTATAAGAGTACTGAGGCAGCATCTTTGTACAGTAAACCTTCCAAAAGTCGGAATTTATTTAGTTAGAATTACAGATAAGTCGTGATGACTAGCAAATATTTATTAGAAATAATTTGAAATTTTGAAAAATAATTAATAAGTTGGAGTTGTAATCCCATGACCATAATACATCTTGTTTTGAACGAGCCAGCCAGCAGTCAAGTAATAAAATTTTGGATGTCGTAAGTATTCCGACATGCCGACTTGGATGAATTCTAATCCTCCATACAAGATCTAAAGCTGCGTCCACACTAAGGGTCATAATCCATGTTCTGAGATGGTTAGCGGAGGTGTTGAGCAACAATGCAAGAGACCATTTTGTGGAGCATTTTGGAACTGTTGTACAAAAAGGATTATGTCAAGGAAGAGAAGGAAAATATGGTGTACATAATGACTATCAGTCATGGCGATGATGAGGATCAGCAGACATACTCTCAATGGGAAGTGAACTGCTTGCCAAAATATTACCACTCAATACGAGAACAGAAATAAGTTAATTCTATTATTCTAAAATCACATACCTACATTAATCACTAAGGTTTCAACATTCAAACAAGCTAAGTCTTGCACACCACAAGTTGATATGGTTGTGTGTAGAGGAGAGCATCACACTCACCTTGTCTGTGATATCCTTCATGGGGGAGTACAGCACCTCCTTAGACAGTACATTCTCCAACATGGACTGCATCAGGGGGAACAAGGCTCCCAGTCCCCCCTCACCCCCAGCTGCCCCTCCCCCACCCAGACCCATCGTCTCAAACATCTTGGTCAGGTCATCAGTATTTGGAGGGGTCTGAGAAGAAAGGCAAAAGTCAGGTTAACTTTGGGGAACTGAAGATATAGTGAAGATATGCATAGTCCTGCATACTACATATAAGGGTGGTCACAATAATCTCAGTATGTTTCCCAGGTGTCCTTTTTTGAAGTAGTCAGATGGTGTGCTGTGAAACCCTATCACGGCCACATTGTTATAGTATACCCGTTCCCTCGTTCACGAAGGTTAAGGGAAAGAAACATCTGCAAGAATGTTAAATCTCAAATAATCAAACCTGCCCTTCTCACAGCCAAAAAATTGCATAAAGTATAGTCGTTTCAATTTATTTTTGTTTAAAATACATATGTCTAGAAAAAACACATATCTGTAATTCAACAAAATATGTAATTCAACAAAATAACATTATAAGTATTAGAATTATAATAATGCACACAGCAACCCCATTTAGTTTTTGCTTTTTGAATTGCATGAAACCAAACTCATGAATACTTAATCAAACATTCTTGAGGTATTTGGTTTGTCAACTGAATTCTGACCTGACCTGACCTGAAGCTGCTCATTGTTGTCGCTGATCTGCTTGAGGGTGTCAGCCAAGCACTGGGTGAAGTCTCCATCAGAATTCGCTTCCTCTGCTGATTTGGTTGCAACCTGAGCAAACTGTGCAAACTGTGCAGCCATGGCGGAGAGGTCAAGTCCAGGCACCCCAGGTGGTGGCTGTGCAGGAGCAGTGGACTGTTGGGTGGTTGAGGCTGCTGCCTGGCTCTCTTGGCCTGGGGTGGTTTAATAAGGTACAGTGAGTGCTGATGCCTTTCTTTCAATTTAATGTATAAGGAAACCATTGAAAAGATTAATAAAAATTATCCATACATACCACTACCAAATTATTTATAAAAGATTGATATTCATAATTCACCAGTAACTCTTACCTTCCTGCTGTTGTTGTTGTTGTTCTTGTTGCTGCTGATGTTGTTGCTGCTGCATGAGCAGCCGCATGGTCTGCTCAAACTGTGATGTAGCATTCTGCACAAACTCCTCTGTCCACATGTCCCCTGGCTTAGGTTGTCCTTCCTGACCACCCACTGCAGCCGTGATACCTGCTGCAGTCACCAGGGAGGCTAGGTCAGTGCCGAGGGGGGCTGAGGGGACGGTGGGGGCCTGGGCAGGCTTTGGTGCTTTAGGTTGAATGAAGTCCTGCAGAGCATCTGGATGTGGTGGAAAGAAAGTTTAAGTTCCTCTTTCTTCTCCTTCATCTAAGAGTGAATAGCGGTATAAGTTTAGATTTTGATAAACTTAAAAACTGGTTTCTTTCCTTACCATCGAGTAGGCTGTCAAGCTCAGGGTCAGGCACTTCCTCCACAACACCACCACCACCGTCACTGCTGCCAGCCACTTTCTTCTCCCCTTCCTCAGACATCCTGCTACTCACTCACTCACGATGGTTCTAATACATTGGATTTTGTCTTAGAATCTCAGCTGCACAGGTACAGTTTTGGACAGAGAGTTGTTTAATCTGTTCACAGTCAATCAGTAAGGTTATAAGTACATCAATATATTAACTTACAACGTTTTTAGACAGTATTTGAAGAAAAACATAATTTACTGTTTTGTCGCTGATAATAGGAAACTTTCATAAACAAACTACAGTGCATGGCAAGGTAAGCTGGTCAGGGAATATTTATCTTGAGTGGTCAGCGGACAAAAACAATTGCATAAAATCAGCCTGTGACTGACCACTGAAGGGGCGTGGCAGCATACCTCACCCCCAGCACCGGCCACAAGGATGCACCAGTAGCACCACACTGGTAGGATTCACAAGTCACCGTGATGCGAGGACACCCAACACACACCTGTGCTTCCCTATACTTAAGTTTGCTTTGAGGCTGAAAAGCTAGTGGTGATTTAGAACACCTTTGTTAGAGACACACGGTCACTCCACATGAGGATGATAATTACCAGTGCAAGCTGTAGGACGCGCCGAGTGGTCGTCAGCTGATTGTTTGCACTTGTTTACTTGGGACGCGTCGCTTCGAGGCCAAACGGAGACAGCCATAGAATACGTAAGAGATGTTAAGGTATAACTATGTAAATCATAAGCGATTCTTATCGCTTCCAACGAACATGTGGAGAATAGAATGTTTCATATTTCATGTTTCCTTTGTCTAAGAATACTATCTCGCGGAGGGTAATAAGAGGCAGACAAACATTATATTGCGCCGTTGCCCTGCCACACATCCACGTCAGATCAGACGAACACTGGGGAAAGGCTGCTACGACTTAACTTTCCAGGCAGGTGTTAAGATGAAAGGGGCGAGTTTGGGTCCGTGACTCACCAGGCGAAAGAAACACGTTTATCACTTCTCCTTTGACTTTACTTACAAAAATTCCTTTAACAAGCTGAGGGCAACAGGGGACGCAGATGAACTAACACCACTACGAGGTTACAGAAGAGGCAGGTGTACACAGGGAGACAGATGCTCTCAATGAGCTCAGAGCGGCGTGGTCTTATCGTCTCAGGATCCCAGGCACTTCTCCCTTCCTTCAAACCAAAGATTCTATACAGCTCCTTCCCCGTTCTTCCCCCCGCGGGCTCCTACCCACCCCTCCTTCAGCCTCTCAGAACGCATCGCTAAGCATGCATAACATTTATATTGTGAAGAGGCAGACAAGGAAGCTGTTTGTTTGACCGTGGTTGGGTGATGATTGAATGGCTGTGCACTGTCTCCATGATAAATGAGAGCACCCTATGATATTATTGACACTTAGCTGAGTGGCGTGTTGTTGATCTAGCTGTTGATTCATCAGTTGGCAGCCAGACAGTCTCAGAGGGTGCAGTAGGTACGGTATGAATGTAAAACGGTAAATGAATGATAAAGGTACGGTTTGTATAATTATTACGGAAAAAATGCTAACAGTAAGGCACGGTACGAAAGCAATATTTCTTTTTATTTTGTATATAAGAAAGAGATTAAATAATAACCCCTAGCTAGAAAGCAATACACCACATAGCTCTACCAGGGTTCACGTGAGAGCGGTACTAACAACCTATAGGCACTGTACTACAGAGCCACCTGACCCCCTATTTCGAGGCAAGCACACCTGCACTGAATACCTAGTCAGCCACGGGTCGGTTCTACCAGAAGACTTGGGGTTTAGTCACTGTGGTTAGGGAAATGTGTCTCGGCGCTCACAAGAAGTATCAAGGTAATATCAAGGTAATTTGTATCATCTGTTTCAAATTGTAACCTGAACTATGTGTGTGGATGATGGCGTGGGGCGCGGGTGACCTAGTTTGTCAGTCAGGTTTTGACAGAAGTGAGTTACATAACGCTTATAACACGAACATAAACATTACTTTTTTAAAGAAATATAAAATGATAACTTTAAAAAAAATCTTATTGCAAATTACTTAAAAAATGTGTAAAATAAACACGAATGCAATGCAACTAACTAACTGTTTAGCAAGTCTTGCAGGCATAGTAAGTGTGATAAGTATGATGTCATGTACGAAATTATGGCACATTTCATCATATCAACAGGGTACGGAAGTGTTGTAGTTAATATTTTTTTAAAGGAATTGCGATAAATGAATCGCACGGTACAATAGTGCATGCTGGTCCTGAGACACACATGGTGGGAAGGACAGGCAGGATACCTCAAGATAATAGTTTTTATTTCTATGTAAAGTGATCTACAACATACAACCAACAGACTGATTATAATGTTACTATAATAATAATAATAATAATAATAATAATAATAATAATAATAATAATAATAATAATAATGATAATAATAATAATGAAAAATTATAATGAAATGTTGACCAGCATTATGTAAACCCAACTTTGATATCAAAAGTAGAAAACATTTACTCGGGTAATATATTATTATTTCATTATTAGTTATATGTATATATAAACTTTTTAGAGTGATGTGGCACAACAGATAACAACAACAAAGTAGTATTTGGATATTAGATCTTTTTTAGGACTGAATATAATTTCTCAAAAGAAAACATTATAAGCAACTGACATCAGTCGCTTGTATAGATTCTATATATTATTTAGGGGGTTGGGGGGAGGGGGAGGGCATAGGGGAAAAGAAAGGGGGGAGGGGAGGAAAGAAGTCACATCCATATAAATATCTTGAAATATAAACTGCAACTATTTAAGTCTTTGTTAATTATCATTATTACTAATGTTCCACACGAATAACGAATGCACCAAAAATGGAGAACGAAGGAGCAGCAAACGAAGGACGAAACGGTACACGCGACAACTACGACCAAGAACGTACTACAGGGTGGAGGGTAGTGGTGGTGGTGGTGGTGGTGGTGGTGGTGGGTTTGTTTACACATGGCTATTATCAGTACTTTTGTTTATCATACTCTCACTGGGATGTTTCAGAAGTCTATTTACAAATACGTACAAAATTTACAGGATGATGGAGTGTGACCCAGTACAGGGGTGAGGGGGTGTGTGGGGTGGCGGGTGGGTGGGTGAAGGTGAGGGGAAAGGGAGGGGAATGCTGGGAATTGGGACATGCTAACAACCGTACGATTGTTAGCTGGTCTTTCTTGCTGTTTAAGTATAGGGTAAAAAACAAAAAAATAAATAAACGAGTGGAGGGGAATAAATTTACATAGGAAATTAAGTTATGGAAAGACAGACGTACGACTTACTTACGACAAACGTTTTTTAATTATTTTCCTAAAGGACAACGCGACGGACGCTTTCGAGAAGACACACAATGAATTGATGATGACGGTGATGACAATAATAATAATAATAATAATGATAATAATAATAATATAATAATAATGTGGGTGGTGATGGTGGCGGCACTGGAAAGGGCAAATCACATAATAAAACCATTATTCTTTTCTTCAAAATAACTGGAACGTTCACACTTCATCTATAGTAGTTAGAAGATAACGCTGTGGCCTCGCAGGCACTGTACTACAGAGAGAGAGAGAGAGAGAGAGAGAGAGAGAGAGAGAGAGAGAGAGAGAGAGAGAGAGAGAGAGAGAGAGAGAGAGAGAGTGATATGTGATAAAACTTGATAGTCTTATAGGCTACAATCACCGTTCAGTTCCCGTGGATCAAGAACACACGCACACACGAACACTAAGGCTCACTGATCAAGCCTCGACCTGCCGAGACATCCACCTCGAGAGAGAGAGAAAAAAAAAGAATCCATAAAACCTCTTCCCAGCTCGAACAATTCTATAAATAAAGCTGCACCCCAACCTTCCTTTGCTTGCATGCTTGTTTCTTTGCGGTGGAGTGAGATGAAACACTACAGGCTGGTACAACAGTGAGAGAGTAAAAGACAGTAAAGAGAGTGGGAGTGAACAGTTCTGCCTCACAATGATGGCTGCTGTAGCGTTACAACTTAAACTAATCTGGTAACCATTCCGTCATTTTACCGCTTCAGTTCTCACCTTGCGCCTGTGTCTAGAGGAACAGTCCACGAGGAGGTAAATCACACTTCAAGGCTATTATCTGAGTCCACCGCAGTGATATTAGAAGCAGACCCAGCGCGGCGACCCACACTTGTCTGCCACAAACGTAAACAATGATTGACTTCGAACATTGAATCTCCCACGGCTGTCCAACCTTGATATGGAAACCCTCGCGTCTCCATGAATCTCTGTGCTTCAAGACGCTCAAGGCAAAAGACTGTTCACAGATAAATAACAAAAGAATAGGGTACGAAATGAGGATGTGTGGAGGGATTATAAAAACAGTGCGTTGAGCAAGATTAGCCCTAACGCCCCACGCCATGTTCCACGCCATCTGCTGCTCAAACTCGCGGGTAAAGTTACAAAAAATAACAATGACAGAAAAGCCACATAGTTCCATAGTCTTAAACAATTATAATAACAAAACTACTAATTACCACTAGAATGTAATTAAGATTGTCATACTTCAATTTAGTAGTAATGCTAATATTAGAAGAATTTTATTCGCTCTTTTGTCAATTGCTTAGTATAATATTATTGTTATCGTGATTTTTGGGCTGAATCATTGTAAGCGATGACGCAGTGATTGAGGTGGGGCGGCGGCCAAGCGCTGTGTTGGTCTGTTGTATATTATTTAGGTATTCATTTGATGCTTTTTATTATTCCCCGCGAAATGTGATTCTAAGTTCGAAATGTTTTCCTCGAAGAAGCTGAACGTGACTCCCGCTTAAGACACAGAAGAAATTAAGTCGATTTTATTATATGTATATAAGTATATATTTTGTTTTCTCTCTCCACTCTTGTTTATCATTATCATTCAACATTATTATCGTTATTATTGTTACTTGCTGAGGCGAGTGACTTAGAACAAAATATCCTCACTTTTTCCTTTTCACGACAAAAGGAATCTCGCAACACACATCGAAACAGAACAACACAACAGCACGCCACGTAATGAAGAAAGGGAAGCGTTGGTAACATGTAGAAGTGTAAAGGGAAATGAACTGAACCATAGACGGAGGAACAGCAAAGAGAATGGACGAAGTTATGAGTGGATTTCAGTTGGTCATTATCCTTAACGTTCCAGCGAGGTGGATGAGGACAGTTATCGATGAATTAAACGATAAAAAAAATAGCTTCACCCATAGAAACTATTATTATGAAGAAAAAAAAGCCACCGTTCATCCCTTAACAATGTGTATATAGGGAAAGGGGAGAGAAAATGGAGAGCATGCAAGGAAGATGCAATAAGAAACAACTGCGCATCGCTGAGACCATAAGCAAAATTACGGAGGTTACTCTTCTTTTCACAATAGATTATTATCGTTTGTCTACATTTTCAAAACGTCTCTCACTACTCGCTAGACGTCTACGTATATATATGTATATTATGAAATTTAGAAAAATATCATTATGGAAGAGGTTTACGTAACTCTAAAAAGATTTGTGCAAAGTATTGGGGGAAAAAGTACTCATTGAAGACGACGTAAGTAGATTGATAAATTATCTCTCTTTTGTTTATTTTCCCCGCCATAAAAACTGGATCTCTAAGTCTACTTTGAGCTTTGACTCACTTTTAGTTATTATTATTATTTATTTATTTATTCATCTTTATATATATATTAGTAATGACGAATATAACTTCTCTTTTTTATAAAGCATCAAGACATGCGTATCCTAAGTGTCTTACCAAAAATAAAAAATATGCTTATAACGATCTGGAAGTCACAAATACATTAAAAAGATTTTGATCAGCGGCAAATCGTCACCCTGTCACCCTTAGTAAATGACTAAAAAATATATTATGTAACCCGTTTTAAGTATGGCAATAATGCATTCTCTCTCTTTGTTTTGCTTCTTATTTTTTAAATCTCTAGACATGTAAATATATATAGAAATTTCTCTGTGGAGGAAAGCATGCATGGTTGGGGGAGGCGTAGCATCCCTTTAATGCCTTGGTGAATGCCACGGATAAATGCATCACTGACCACGTGTCGGAGTCTTGATCGAGCTCTTTGGAATCTCAGTTACGTTGGTTCATCAATAAATCACACCAATAAATAAATAAATAGACGAGAACTCAACACTCACGCAGGAGGCTGATGAAAGGTTGTCTTGACGCCCTCTTCCCTTCTCTCCTTACCGTTAACTTGATATGCATATCATCAAGAACGACGCGAATAATAATAATGATAATAACAATAATGATAATAATGATAATAATAATGATAATAATAATAATAATAATAAAGACAAAGGAGATATGCTCACGCTCGCCTACAAAACAACTCAGCCGACACCAAGACGACAAAAACACTGAACGGTCGATACAACACCAACGCGGCGAAAACCGACAAGGGAGGAGGAGGTATTTATGCAAAATATTTCCTTTAAGGAGGGGCGGGGTAATGTACAAGACCAGACGATATTTGTACACGGTATTTACACGAGAATCTTTGAAGTTTGAATCCGTTCCCGACGAGCTTCCGGGCACCACGTGACGCCTGCCCGACGCCGTCACTTGCCAACAAAAATAACAGCTCACACATCCTGGAGCCGCAGCGACGCCCTCCAGCACCTCCCGCCGGCGTCGCTGCGGTCATGCATTGCTGCTGCTGCTGCTGTTCACTACAAAACACTTGGATGGCTTATTCTCACTGTCAGGACTATCTACAGTTATGATCACAAGTGCTCCGTCGGCAGGACACGCCCACAGTGAGTTCCTGTCGCCGCGAGTCTGCCATTCTCCCACTCACTCGCCGGATAAACAGCTAAAAAGTTCATTGGTCCTAGAGCCTCTAATGAAAGAGTCAGCATCACATTGTTGTCCAAAAAAACTTATTGTATTGTCTCATCCTAACGCGGCCGCTGCCTGACATGACAAGACGGCGCGGGAAGGAGGTGGTTTGTGTTTAGATCTTTGGTGTTGGGGTTGTGTCCCAGCCGCCGTGCTGCCGGTTCCAGGTCCGGGCGGGGCGGGTCGGGGTGGGGCGAGCTTCTCGGGGCACGCCAAGTACCGTTGCTGGCGTCACCACTCTCCCAGCTTTCTTCTGTAGGACTCATGTCTCATCTGGAAAATCATTTTTCACCAGACAGAGTCCGGGCAGAATGTACGAGGCGGCCTGCGTGGAGCGTCCACCAGTCCCCGCCCCCCCGGGGACCCATTATCTCCACACTCGCTGGAACTTTTTGAGTGAGACTTTCTTCAGCTTGTGGACGGCGGCGCGGAAGTCAGTGGCCGGGTGATCGTCGTCAGAGAGAATTTCCCCCTCGGAGTGGGCTCCACTGGTGCCCCCCGCGCCGCGCCATGTCTCGTGCATGCTCTTGAAGCGGCGATGGTCTTGATAAGCGTCGTGACCCGCCGCCAGGGCACTTGGGTCGCTGTAGGTCTCCTTGACCGGCCGCCGCTCATGGTGCCGCGAGCGGCTGACGCGGCTAATGGCGGTGGAGAGTGTGTAGGAAAGGGCAGATGCGGCGGCCGATGCGCGGCTGAGAGTACCGTCCAGCGGGGCGCCTCGCTCCCGCAGCACCAGTTTGCCCAACGTCTGCCACGCCGCCTGCACTTTGTAGATGTTCTCGGTGTCGTGAAGCACGCGTCGATCCACGCGTGGACAACGCTTCTTGGCTGAGCTGCCTGCCATCTCTGTCAGTTGGCCATACTCGAGCTCCTCCACCAAAACAAACCGGGTGGGGTCCTCCATGCGGCGCGCCTTGACCAGCGCCTGCGCTAGGATGTCCTGCGCTGTGCTGGAGGTGGGCGCCTTCAGGATTGTGTAGGGAATCTGTGCGGACACATTGTATACACACACTAGGAAAGTGTCCTCCTCCTCCCAACCCTTAGCTTCTTCTGTTATTTCGCCTTCAGCTGCACCACGCTTTTTCTTGGAGATAATGGTGGTGAGCCACGCGCGGGTGCTAGGATCATCTGATGTCTTCTTCAGCACAAACTTGCCGTCACCCTGCCAGTGCGCCTGCGCCTCCAGCGGTCGCTCGTTCATGTCGAGAATGCGCTGTGTAGTGGGATTGTCACCCTTGCGTTGCCATCCTTTTGCCACCTCTTCGATGAGGATGTAGTCCTCAAGGCGCGCACCCTTGCCGATCTTAGCCATGGCTTTGTTGATAACGTCCCTTGCTGTGCAATCCTGCGTGGCGCTGATCACCGTGTATGGCTCGTCGGGCACCACGCCATGAATCTTTACGAAAAATTTGCGCCGCTTAAGCGCCACGGTTGGCGTCACGTCCTGGTGCTCCACATGGGCCTCCTTCAGCGCGGAATCCACTGCGGTGGGATCATGGCCGGGGGACAGCTGCTGTATCTCGTACTCCTCCTCTTCCATGAGTGTGAAGATGAACAGCGTGGATACCGGCAGTGGCTGGTTCTGCTGGTTACGCAGGCGTACGTGACGGTACCCACGGCGGAGGCAGCGCAGTGGCAAGATGCGATGCGCTGTGGTGTGGCCCGTGACCGTGTCTGTGACCGTGAGTCGCAGGAAGGCGAGGTCCTTGAACATGACGCGGATGTTGAAGGTGTCATTCCAAATGGGATTGAAAGAATTGCGCTGCACCACCCTTGTCTTGAACTTGAGGCAGTCCACCGGGATGCCCAGGATCTCCACCTCAACCTGCGGGCTGCCTTGGAAGTTGGCTTGACACACGTACTGGCCAGAAATAATTGACACCCGCAGGTTGAGCACGTGCAGGCCGTCAAACTCCTTGTCAAAAGGATTGAAACGTCGGTACATCATGTGGTTGTAGTCCCACATCACCCTCGGCTTCAGCACGTACCCACAGCGGCCGTTCTGTTCAAACATGGCCGAGTTGAGGTGGAGGTAAGTGTCGTCTGTCTGGTAGTTGAGCGCCGCCATCTGTATCCCGAAGGCCCAGAAGTACAGCGGATTGAAGTTGGAGGAGTCAATTCGCATGGCGGCGGGGTAGGTCCTCATGAGCTGCGTCTCACTGTGCTGCAGAGCGTCCAGTGGCTGACGGCGACACAGCCTCTTGGCCGTGTTTTCGTTGAGCGAGGAGCACTGGTAACACGGGTGCACGCCCATGGCACGCTTCAGGATGGGGGGCTGCAGGATGGGCTCCAGGCGGCTAGGGTCTGAAGCCACCTGGGTGTGCACGAGTATGGGCGTGTTGGTGATGATGGGTGGCTGCACGGTGCTCTTACGGCCGCCTAACTTTTTGACCTTCACTGACTCCCTTGGGCTGGAGAGATTGAAGCCGTGGAACTTGACGGCCTGACAGTAGTTGACGAGGTCTGACAGGTCCTTGGCGATTTGGCTGCTCTGCTTCTTATACTTTGGAGGTGGCAATTCATCCCCCTCCAGGTGGTCATCGCTCTGGGATTTTGGTCGAAAGCGGCTACCCTCAGCACTTGACAGTGACTCAGTCCTCGTACCCATGGACACACTCTTGATCAGTGAGGAGCAGTGCTTGTCGTCCTCAAACAAGGTGTCGTGGGTGCTCAGCTCAAACGGGTTGTGCTCTGAGGGAGGATAGTGTTAGTATAGGGTCCTGCACCTGCCTGCCAGCCTACCTCAGCATTTCCCCTTCACTAAACTCTCACAACCCTCCCAAGATCCTTACCCAATCTTTGTCCTCCTTGTCTAATCCCTTCTGGGCATCACCCTTCCTAATACTAACCCTAGCACCTTCCCTCACCCACTTGTCCCACCCATACACCTTCACACAAACATCCTAACACCGAGTCGTCTCACCCTCGTCATCGTAGTCGTCGTCTTCATCTTCATCGTCGGATTCCGGATCGTTTAAGGAACCCGTGGATGCCGTGCTGATCAGGGAGTTGGTTCGCCCCGGGGAGCGGTTGGAAGTGCCCTTGGAGGAGAGTCCATCACGCCCCACGTCTGCCACCAGCTTCTTGTTCTGATGGTACACACGCGGGTCATTACTAAACACTGCAAGAGGCTATTACACTGGAAGTTTTTTGGTCGCCTTTTATACATACACACACACGCAAACATATACTCTCTCTTGTCTTCATTCCTTCACCTTCCATACCTCCTTTCTTCCCTCTTCCATTCCTATATTCCTCCTCTCTCCAAAGTTCCATCCTTCCACTCCTTCATTCCACCTTTCTCCACACCATCCCTCCAGTGTCCCTTCCTCACCTTGATCAGAATGCGGTACTTGAGCTGCGAGGGGCTGGGCAAGTGTACGTCCTCGGAGAAGTCTGCCTCGAAGAGAAACTTGGTCACCAGCTTCTCGCCAAACACCTGCATGAATATGGTGGCCATCCTGGACTGCTGCAGGAGGGAGCAGTGGTTCTCGATGGACAGGATGATGGGGTAGGGCGAGGTGACAAAGGCACTGCGATTGATGGTCTCCACAACGCTCCTGCATAAGGCACAGAAGGGGATGGTGAGTGGTGATACAGTGTTGGTGCAGCTCAAAGGGCGTGGTGAAGGTGATAGAAGGACAGTGATGGTGATGATAGGGTAGAACATGGTGGTGATAATAGTGATGGAGAGTAGAGAGGAGAGAGGAGAGGGATGGGATGGACACACTTACCTGAAGGGAATCTTGGTGGTGAAGGTGTGACCGTGGTAGATCATCGGGGAGCCATCATCACCGTCCCAGCAGTCCAGCTCAACGCAGCGGCAACCTGTCAGTAGCACCTGCAGGAGGAGGAAGGAAGGAAAGGTAATTATCAAGGTGTTCAGGTGTTATCAAGGAGTCTCAAGGATTAGTTATGGTTATCATGGGAATAAAAAGGCTTAACACAGATCTTCTAAGGATTTCCTGGGACCACTAATACTTTTTTTGCCCTTTACATCCTCTGCTCTTATCCCTCATCCTTCCTCTCCTTATTTCCAACTCTCCTCATTCCTCTATTCTAACCCCTCAAACTTCACATCCATTCCTTACACTTCCCTTCATCCGTCCCTTTCAGTAGCACACACCCCCTCACCTGGCTGTATAGCTCGACGGATGACTCGCCCTTCAGCTGGTGTCCCGTCAGGTAGGTGTTGTGGGAGGAGGCGATGTAGTAGTTGGATAGCGGCATGTTCATCTCATCATCGATGGGTCCCATCTTCTCGTCCGGGAAAGCGTAATTATCCTCGTCCATCATGAATCTTGCAAAGCCCTCGAACGACATGAGATCCTGCGTCCTGTGGAGTATTAGTATTAGTAGTATTATCATTGTTATTATTAGTTGTCAGCTGCTCCACCAATTAACGATCGTAACCTGAGCCTCTAACACCACCTTGGACCTACACACTACTACACTACTAACAGTTATACACAATCATTGCAATAGATGGTCGGATGGTAGTTCAATCGTTATACTAGTTTGTAAGATTGCTGATAGATGGCGGTGTTCAGTTCAGAATTGCGCCGACAGATGGAGCTTGCCAATAGAGGGCGGTATTACAATTAATAGTTCAGAAATCCGCAACTAGATGGCAGTTTCAGTCAACAAAGTAGTTCGAAATCTTGCCGATAGAGAGCGTTATTCACATTTTAATAACACTCGTTACATAGCGACTGTTTGATCGTTCAGCCTTGTTTCCTGAGTGTCTACTTGGGATCCTTAAAGTAACCATCACGTAATATGAGGTAATTACACCATGACAGCCGTAGTGTTGCCAGGTAAACAATGGTAAGCAATTGTACCTGTGTTTCTAAGGGGGAGGAGGGGAGGAGGGGAATAAGGGAAAAATGGAGATGATTGTTATGAAAGAAACAAAAATAAGGGATGCTATAATAATGATAGAGGCACTCACTCTCTCTCTCTCTCTCTCTCTCTCTCTCTCTCTCTCTCTCTCTCTCTCTCTCTCTCTCTCTCTCTCTCTCTCTCTCTCTCTCTCACCTGAGTGCTGGGTCGGGTTCGTGTCTGTAGAGAAGGCTGCGCACCTCCTCTAGGCCACGTGGCTCCCCCTGCTGCTCCTCCAGGAACCGCCTTAACTCCGTCAGCGTCACCACCTGCAAAGGATATACAACTATGAGGCTGCGGCAGGAGGAAGGGGAGGAGTAAAGCAACGACATGTGAAGGGGAGGGAGTGTGGGACGTAGTTAAGGTAGTGAGTGAAGGGTGTAGAAGAATATGAACAGGGAAAAGTGAGGTAGGGAAGAGGGAGAAGCCTTATAGGTGTAAGTGAGGGACAGAGAGGAGAGAAAAAACAGTGGAGGGACAAGGAGGAGTAACAAGGATAGATGGGGTAGGGGTGTAAGGAACATGAGGTATCAGTGATGAGGGAGGTATGAGGTAGTGGAGAAAAAGTAAGAGAGAGAGAGAGACAGAGAGAGAGATAGAAAAAAAATCCCCCCTGCTCACCTGACTCTTGGAGCTGTCGAGGCCGGCACAGTTGGTGACGATGCTGGCCGCGGCGATGGCATCAAAAATCTTCTTCTTGTGGCAGTTGTTCCTGAAGACGAGGAGGTCAAGGGAGGTGTTCCGCGTCAGTAGGCCGAGGGAAGGCTTGGCTAGGGGCGGGGGCCTCTGAGCAGGGCTGGTGGGGGGTGAGGAGGGGCTGAGGCCGGGGTCATCCAGGGAACTGTCGGACAAACTCTTCCTGGTGACGGCGAGGGTCTTAAAGAGTTCCCGAAGGTCGTTTCTAGCACGCAGACTGAACGACTTGTACAGCACCACAAAGTCCGTGAAGTCCAGCTCCGCCGCCTGCGTGATGCTCTCGCCTCGGAAGCCCCGCGGCGCCACCGGCATGAACTCCCCGCCATTGCCCGTCCCGCTGGACCTGCTCCGCTCCCTGGGATGAGACGGACGGTCATGAGCACCACGCCCACATGATGCACTCACGCCCACGGATGGAGTGTTCATATCCAATACATTCAAATACAGTATGAAGGTTTGTTCGTATTTGAATTTGATTTATTGTTACTAGAAATCAAAGTATTCGCATTTCAATACTTAAGCAATTTTTTTTTCAACAAGAAAGAAAACCATAATATCCACGGCAGCAACAAAAATTTAAACAGCCTGACAGACTCTACCGCAGAAATTAGCAGAAATAAGTTCAACGCATTGTTAGAAGACACTTAACAGAGATCCAGTGTACGCAAAAAATTCACAGTATTTATTTTGTATTGGTAATCGTATTATTAGAAGTCTTAAATATTGGTAATAGTATTTGAATGGTTGGTTCTTGTCTTCACTCCATCCGTGTTCGGTGTGCACGTGACACTTAACACAAGCTAAACATAACACAGAGCCTTCATAATATACACTACACAAGAGAAACAAGATCAAAACAACACCGTTCTAAATATACACTTTCTAAATACGAATATCAAATGAAAGTGAACTAAATATATCAAACTACTAAACCAAAGTCTCCCTAGGATACACAAAACACACACACACACACTCTCTCTCTCTCTCTCTCTCTCTCTCTCTCTCTCTCTCTCTCTCTCTCTCTCTCTCTCTCTCTCTCTCTCTCTCTCTCTCTACCTATCTATCTCTGTTTTCCCCCTACCAACCTGTACCCAATAGCCTGCTGCAGGGGGGAGGGAAGGCCCGTGGCAGGATCGTAGGAAGGTCTTGGCACAGCGGGTGAAGGCAGGTGCGGCGTGGTGTGGGAGGCGATGAGGTGGTCGGAGGCGGCGTCACAGGATCGGGAGCGTGGGGGGGATGGGTGGGTAGAGTGGGCGGGAGTGGGCAGGACTGTGCGGCGGCTGGTGTTGGAGAGGGCAGGGGAAGGCATCACTCTCATCTCTTCCATACACTTGGTTCCGTCCTGAAGAGAGAGAGTGGGATGAATGATGATATGTGTGTGTGTGTGTGTGTGTGTGTGTGTGTGTGTGTGTGTGTGTGTGTGTGTGTGTGTGTGTGTGTGTGTGTGTGTGTGTGTGTGTGTGTGTGTGTGTGTGTGTGTGTGATCCAGCTTGTTTCTTTTCCCCTTTCCCTATCTTCCCCATCACGTCTCAGCACTTCTGTTCCCACTTATACATCCCTTAAATCGCTACTCTTCTTCCCTTGTATACCTCAACACCTCCCTTCACTTCCCCTCCATATAACAACACCCAATCCTCTTCTATTCAACCTCAACACTCCCATTAGACAGTCCAATTAAGTTATTCTTCCTCTACACTTCCTCTCATCCCCCAACAAGCCTTCCCATTCCCTCTACCTACATACCCATTCCTCCTGCTCCCCTTACCTTGGAGACGGTGATGGTGGCTTGTGACTTGAGTTTCCTGAGCCTGGTGCTGCCCGAGACCCGCTTTGCTATCGGGTCTTGTGGTGACATGCTCCCCGCCGTGGATGTCCCCCAGTTTCTGCCTCCGAAGATCTGCAGGTGAAGTAAGGAAGGAGTGTTAGGAATGACTGATAAATAAATGGAATCAAATAATCATGATGTTGAGTTATCGCCATTCTCTCCCTTTCTCTTCCAGCCTTCCCTTCCCCCTCACCTTGATGGCCTCGGCAGGCTTGGGTCCGCTGCAGGTCTCGTCCTCGAAGTACAGCTTGAGGTACTGATCCTTGAGCCACGTGAGTCTCTTGTCGCTCACACTAGCCAGGCGACGCTGAGCCCGCACCAACACCTGTACGGGGGGGGAGGGGTTGTCATGGTGAGTTGCAGGTGGGGAGGAGGTAGTCATAGTGAGTCACGCACATACATACACATACACCTTCACTTACTAACCCCACCACACACACACACACACACACACACACACACACACACACACACACACACACATACACACACACGTTAACACACCTGCAGCCCCTGACACCACAGTTTGGCTACAGAAGGAGGCGCCACCAGCACCATGATCCTGTTGTCTGCCAGGTTGGGTCCGTAGATGAGGGTGACGCAGTGCTCCTGGGGCTGAGACACCTCCATAAGATACCTGTGGGGTGGGAAGGACACTGGTTAGAAGTGACAGTAATCGTGGTGGTGATGGTGGTGGTGGCATTGCTAGGAAGGATCAGGAGTAGTAGGAGTTGTAAGGAAGAGGTAATGGAGTGGTAGAAGAGTGGTGAGTGGTGATGATGGTGATGATTGGTGACCTGTGAGTGATGTTACAGATGGTTAGTAAGGAAGTGTGTATTGCATGTCCCTAAAAGTAATACTAATAACCCTAACTAACTCCTAACACAGGTACAAGGTGTGAGGGGCTGGCATACCTGCGGGCAACGGTGGCGAAGTTAGCGTCCCGCACCCCCGGCTCCACCTCCTTCAGGCACGACACCTGGATGAAGCCTTCCTCAGGGGCGCCACCACTCAGCTCAGGCGCCATGGAGTACTGAAGGGCATGAAGGGAAGGTTAGCAGGAGGCTCGGTGTCTTTTTTTTAATGTCTTTTTTAGTGTGAGTGTTTAACTTTCTCTCTCTCATACACACACACACACACACACACACACACACACACACACACACACACACACCATGAGCAGCAGGCCGGGCGACACCATGTCCTCTGGGTTGGCACTGAGTACATAGTCAGGCTGTGAGGAGGAGTGGCCTGCCTTCAGCGCTGACCAAGGGGGGCGGCACCAGGTGAGGGTACCGTTGCTCCGCTCCAGACGCAGGTACACCAGGCAGCTCCTACCACTCTCAGGGTCCCAGTTAATGACAGTGGTGCCGTGGTGGAGGATCTGCAGGTTAGGAGAGGTGAGTGAGGTGGAGAGAAGGTAAAGTTTTATGTACAGGTGTGTGGATGAGGAAGAGATGTATAATAATGTTTGGTTCAACTACTACTACTACTACTACTACTACTACTACTACTACTACTACTACTACTACCGTTCACTTACCTGTAAAGTGTGCAGGTCGAGGCCCACCGTACACCTGGGCAGAGGGATGAGGGTCACACCGTGGTCATGGGCGAGGGGCTGGACAGGGTGGTAGTCCTCCAACTCTCCGTCACCGTCACTGTCCACGCCCCCGGGACCCCCACCACCAGCACCACCACCCCCAACACTGCTGCTCACCACACTGCCCCCAGAACCACACACGTCACCCACACCGCTGTTAAGAGAGTCATTATTATCATTAGGTTAGGTTAGGTTAGGTTAGGTTAGGTTAGGTTAGGTTAGGTTAGGTTAGGTTAGGTTAGGTTAGGTTAGGTTAGGTTATTATCATTACTATCATTATCTTTATCATCCTTTCTCCACGTGTCCGCCCACCTGATGGAGTCCTTGAGCATGGAGTGGGCCAGGTGGTTGGAGCGGGCCACGTAGTGTTGGTGGAAGGTGGCCAGGCGCTCCACTACCTGCTGGGCCTCGTAGATCTTGGCCATGTTGATCAGTCCACCCGGGCCAATCCGAGTGAAGAAACCATCCTCACCACAGTAGTCGGAGATGAACTGGAGGAGGAGGAGGAGGAGGAGGAGGAGGAGGAGGAGGAGGAGGAGGAGGAGGAGGAGGAGGAGGAGTTATTATACATCTGATTTATGCTTAAAATACAAATTAACTTCAAATTTAGATGAAGGTCGTTCTTACATTTTATTTTTTCTTTATATTTTTTATGCAATTACTATTTTTCTTATATTATTTCCTGTATTAATCTTTATCATGTGTTATTATCTTACTATTTCTTAGATCATCATTACCACACACACACACACACACGTACACACCTCCACTTCCTGCCCATCCTCCGCCAGCACCACAAGGGAAGGAGTGCCCTGAAGGATCCTGGTGAGGTCCCGCAGGAAGGAGCCGAAGAAGGGCACCACTCGAGTCTCGGGCATCATGAGGGCACGGTCCAGGGCTGCCTCGTAGTGGGTCCGCGCCTCCCCCAGCAGCGCCGCCGTCAGGAAGTCCAGCACCGGTAGCTGTTCATTCTCTAGACTCAACCAAAACGGCTTCAGCTTCTCAGACCTGAAGGAGAAGGACGAGGAGGAGGTGATGAGAGTGAAGGATAAAGAAGAAGAAGAAGAAGAAGAAGAAGAAGAAGAAGAAGAAGAAGAAGAAGATTTCGCAAGCTCTAATCATAACTATATTGGTAATCCTATAAATATCTACTAACAATCAAACACCTTACTCGATATCCTACAGCTCCTACTTGAAGCTCCTCGAGGTCTAGCTGAGGTCATTCACGTCACTCTCGAGGCATTAAAGAGGGTCCTAGAGGCATGGAATTACCCAAGACCCTGCAGCCTACTCCGATATCCTTTGAATAATGTATATCTCTTCCTATCGTTCATAACAAACAAAATCCTAAATCCCTTCCACTGAGCCAAAGGATCACGTGGCGCTAAAAGAGGTGTTGGAGACTACTTGAGATCCTTAAGTCTTTCTTGGTATCCTTCATTGTAAACAGGAAGTCCTACTTGAATATCCCAATCTCGTCCTCAGGTCACACCAGCTAGCCACAACAAGATGCTGGGAACTCCACCAAAAACTTAGGATCTTTATCTAATATATCCTTCACCTCAAATATATCCTACACTAGTACCCTGAAAACTAGCTAAAAATATAACAACCCACATTACACTTAGAACCAAAGAACAAGATATCGTAGACCTTACTCGAGATCCTATAATCCTACATGATATCCTTCACCTATAAGAAATCCTACACGAATATCCTAATGGCCAGCTCTACATTCAAGCGTTGCAAGGGTCGTTAAGGGTCGTACTTGAGGCCTGTGATGATTTCCATGGCCCCGTTGAAGTTAGCCATCGTCCAGCAGGAGAGGGCCACTCGTAGGATGCATGATAGGATGGCCTTCCGGTCCTCATGGGTTGGCTGCGACACTATCACGTGAGTTATCCAGGAAGATACCTGTAGGAGGACGTGGATTAATTGAAGCAACACCTGAGGAATGCCTAACACCTGTGCTGTCACCTGTGTGTGTGTGTGTGTGTGTGTGTGTGTGTGTGTGTGTGTGTGTGTGTGTGTGTGTGTGTGTGTGTGTGTGTGTGTGTAAATATAGCAATGATTCATCCCTGATACACATACAAAAACCATCGTTCACTCTTCAGTAACTAATCAACTAATTCTTCTATCATTATATTTTCCTCTAATACAATTTTCACGAGGGTCACTTTCTATAATCCTTTGATAAATACTTTTTTTTTTCTGTGTGTCTGGTAGCACAGGTAGTCCCCTTCCTATGACTCATCAGACCTTACCTGCCTCCCAACACCTGGTATTACTTGATTAAAATTACCTGATAAATAACGTGATCCTCCTGCTACTACCTGCTTCTCACTACCTAATCACACTCTTTAATCTCTCTCTCTCTCTCTCTCTCTCTCTCTCTCTCTCTCTCTCTCTCTCTCTCTCTCTCTCTCTCTCTCTCTCTCTCTCTCTCTCTCGGTAAATCCTATTATTTCTAACACTCACGCCACCTCTTTATCTAATCAGTGACTAAACTACCCTCTGTTCACCCTTATCAGCCTCGTGTCGCACCCACTGAAGCACTCTATCACTGCACTACAACCTAACTTCATCACCTACATATATATTATTTTAACTGCAAGTACAAAATAGGGACGCAATGTTTTCTCTCGGTATCAATTCTGTCTGATAACATTATTTTTTTTCTATTCAAGCAGTGTAATATGTAATGAGAAAGATAGGTATAAGTTAGTATTGCAAAGTTTCAGAATGTACCAGTTAAGTTGAAGTAATGAAAGTACAGTGTAATTCTTGCATTAAAAAGTTGGACGCAATTATAAAGATCAACAAGACTATAATTATTTTGTTTGATTTACTTGACAATCGATTTCTTTTTTCTTCTTCCTTCTATCAGTTTGTTTTGTTTTGTGTTTTGTTTCCCTTCACTATCAAGCACTTCACGTTCCTCCCCTTGTATCACTCTCCTTTGTTTCTTATCGAGTACTTCAAAACACATTGCAATTGATCTATTTTTATGATGGAACACTAATTCATCTTCTTTCTGATTCACTTACACATCCACACATTACCATAGTCAACGTTTCTCTCATTACCCTTACCTCTCCTTCCCTAAATCCCTACCTTATCCTTATCTTCTTACACAAATACTCCTTAACAATTACCTTCTATATCCCTCCCTTACCCTTACCTTTCCCTTCTTCCCCATATACTCCCTTTCCGAAATCCCTTCCTTTTTTCTTCTTCCACAAACACCCTTAAATTTACCCCAAACACTCCCTTAACTTTCTCAAAACCCTTCCTTCCTTACCTTCCTCCCATACCTACTACACCTTCCCTTAAACCCTAGAACGCCCTTTCCTCCCATAACCTCACCCGCGCCTAAGAACACCACCCACCACCCACCTCTTTGAAGCGCTTGGTGAGGTGGGAGACAGTGGTTTGCGTGCAGCCCGGTGCTTGAGTGTGGTGGCGTGGCGGGCGAAGGTCACTTGTCACGTGTCTGATGTAGGCTATGGGCGGCACGCGGTAGTAGAGGTCATACTCCACCTCGGTCAGCTTAAGGGCCACCTCCTCAGGGAAGTGGAGGAGCTTCTGCAGCCCCTCAAGCTCCTCAGAGAACAGCATGTCGAGGCCAGACCCAGGACGTCCCGAGAGCTCTCCTGTGAGGGTAAAGGAGGAGGAGGAGGAGGAGGAGGAGGAGGAGGAGGAGGAGGAGGAGGAGGAGGAGGAGGAGGAGGAGGAGGAAAGGAAGTGCGTGTAATAGGAATGGGAAAGGAGAAGAGATATAATTATTACATGCATTTATATGGCTTCCCAATCACCAATATATATATATACTCTCTCTCTCTCTCTCTCTCTCTCTCTCTCTCTCTCCTCTCTCTCTCTCTCTCTCTCTCTCTCTCTCTCTCTCGCTATTCGGCTGCCCCGCCCTTGGTGTACCTGTCCGCCCTTGGCCTGGTAGCCCAACACACCTGCCTCACTGTACCTGGCACTGCTCCACGCCCCTCCCCTCCCCTCCCCCCCTCCCCTACCTCACGACTGTCATGTTATTCTTGCCTGCCTCCGACTTGCAACACCCACCCTTCCCCCCACCCCTCCCCCCACGCCTACCCCCACCCCTACCCAGGTTTCTGATTGACTGTAACACCTGCATAATCTATATATACCTGGATGGATTTTATTTAGAGCAATAGTTTGGTTTATATATGCCACGATATGTTCTGCTACTCATGTTCTTGTTGTTCAGTGTGTTCTACTTCTTTTCTACGTGTTAGCTGACACCTGTGCGGCTGATCAGTGGTGTTTCAAGTGCTTGGTTCACCTGTGTTCACCTGCTATCTGTTTATTTGTATGTTGTTTGTGATGGATGGTTTCTAATGAGTGTTGTGGTAGCCTGTTTGACTTGTATGCTATCATTAGTGCATTAGTAGTGGGTGTAGCCTTTCACTCTATCTTCCACTACCTGTATTTTTTTTTATTTTTTTTATTATTATATTAAAAGGGAAAACAGAAATAAGTAAAAAAAAAATCCCGCTTGTCGCCAGACCCTGTAAAGAGGACAGTAGGAGAATAGAAGCAAGGGGTGGAGATCCAGTTAACATTAGAGGTGTCTTGATGTTATTAATATCATCTTTTCCACGTGTCTG
>JAPQNM010000033.1:6524177-6526677 GCA_029783475.1 Metacarcinus magister
CGACTGGAGTGGCCATTCTTGACATGCCTTCCTCACCTGTTCCTCTTCCTCCACGCATGCCCTTTCAACTCCCTTCCTCCCCTCACTCCCTCCCTCCCTCCCTCCCTCCTATTACCCCACTCTCCTCCTACTCCCCTTCCCCTTCCTCCTTCTCTTCGTCCTCCTCCCTAATGTAAATATGTAATCGTCTTGAATGAAGGGTAAGGAAGGAAGGAAGGAAGGAAGGAGGGAAGGAGGGAGGAGAGAGGGAGGTAGGGAAGAGAGGAAGGAGAGAAAAGAAGAGGAGAGGTAGGGAAGGAAAAAATTTCTTCCCTCCCCCTCCTCATCATCTTCCTTCTTTCTTCTTGCACCTTATAATTATACTAACGATCATTTGAGAAGACACTACGTAAGAGGAGGAAGAGGAGGAGGAGGAGGAGGAGGAGGAGGAGGAGGAGGAGGAGGAGGAGGAGGAGGAGGAGGAGGAGGAGGAGGAGGAGGAGGGCAGAAAATAAAGAAAATAAAGAAAAAACATAGAAAACGAAGGTCAGTGGCAACAGAAGAGACGGCGGCGGCGGTAGAGGAGGAGGAAGAAGAGGAGGAAGAGGAAGAGGAGGAGGAGCAGGAGGAGGAGGAGGAGGAGGATGAGGAAGAAGAAGACCTTGCACGACCATCACCACCCACAACAACAACAATACAACGACCTAAACACAATTAAAACTTTACCAACACAATCATTGACCTGCACACCCACGTACGTACACACACTTACACCCACGTACACACACACTTACACCCACCCAAACACCCACGTACATACACCCATATACATCCCCCCCCACGTACATACCCACCCACGTAAAGTACCTTGATCAGCCTGGCCATGTTCTTTGCCCTCCAATAAGGCGGTGGGAGGCATCGCTGAAGGGCTGCCGCGGGCTGTCCACCTTTCTTATGGGGATCCACCGCCCCGTAGCACCCCCTAAACAGGTCCCCAGGTCCCCCCAGGAAGCTGTCTGAGATGGGTATTGGGTATGCTCTCCTGGGCGTGTCCTCGTCATAGGGCTGGAAGGATGGGCGTCTCGGTACCGTCTCCAAGGGCACGGAGGGCACGGAGAGTCTATCCTGTAGGGGAGAGAGAGTGTGTTAGTGTGTGTGTTAGTGTTTGTGTTAGTGTGTGTGTGTGTGTGTGTGTGTGTGTGTGTGTGTGTGTGTGTGTGTGTGTGTGTGTGTGTGTGTGTGTGTGTGTTGTGTGTGTGTGTGTGTGTGTTGCTGGGCTGGTACACACACGCACGCACGCACACACGCACACACACACGAACTTACCCTTTGGCCAGGAAGGAAAGAGGAAGAAAAGATAGGAAAGAAGTAAAAAACTCAAGGGAAGAGAAAAGAAGGTAGGATCAGGAGGAGGAGGAGGAGGAGGAGGAGGAGGAGGAGGAGGAGGAGGAGGAGGAGGAGGAGGAGAAGGAGGAGGAGGAGGAGGTAAGATATACGAAGGTAATGGGTATAGACGCCGTGGTCATTACCTGTTCGCTCACCTTACACTCGCAGGAAAAGGAAGGTGAGAGAGAGATAGAGAGAGAGAGAGAGAGAGAGAGAGAGAGAGAGAGAGAGAGAGAGAGAGAGAGAGAGAGAGAGAGAGAGAGAGAAAAAAAAACTATTATAGCAATAACTAATCACCCAAACAGACACACCTGAACACCAATAGACAGATAAACAGACAGAACATCCTTAAACAAAAAACATCAATAAAACGAATAAATAAATAAATAAACAAATAAATAAATACAAAATTCCCGTCCACCAGCACATCCCCAAAACACACCTGTCAGTACACACCTGCTTGGCGTCCTGCTTCAGGCGAGCCAGGACACACGTGGCTCTGTCCAGGTACACTTTGCACACACCTGCCAACACCTGTACAGCTTGCCAGGTAGCCCGTCCCAAGCACCACATGGACGGGTGTGGAGGCACGCAGTTACAGGTGTGTGCCTCCCCTCGCCTCGGCACCTCAGTTGACATGACCCTCCGAGTAATACCTAGCTGCCTGCTCACCCCTTTAACCCCTTACCTACCTACCTTGCTGAAAAAGGCTCTCTCTCACCTGCTCTAGTTACTACCTCGCTGCACCGTTAACATAAATGAAAGCAAGGCAACAAGGTGGTCCAGACAAGCCTTTAAGTAGTAATGAATCAAGGGGAGGAAAAAAAAGAGAGAAAAAAACTAGCAGGAGAAGGCTTGGACATTAATCAAAGTAGAAAATGATAAATAACTTGAAGACGTATCGATTAGAGGTGACCTGGGTGGCGGGGAACTCAACACCTGAACTGTGGCTTGGATGTGTGTGTGTACGTATAGATATAGTGTGTCTGTATGTCTGTATATGTAGTGGTATCTGTGTTATGTATGGCTCAAAAGGCCCCCTACATGCACTTCCCCTTCGATATAGAGTGTAAACAATGCACACAACACCAACACAATACTAACTACACTACCATATACTTTCATAGGGTCAACA
>JAPQNM010000033.1:6534177-6536677 GCA_029783475.1 Metacarcinus magister
TTCTGTTTGGGGTATTTTTCTTTTTATCTTTCTTTCTTTCTTTCTTTCTTTCTTGCAGTTAGTCACATTTTTTCATATATATTTTTTTTTTTTTGAACTTATGGAATCACTTCACATATTGAACGAAAAAAAACCTGAAGAAAAAATGATAAAAATGATGATAAAAGAATAACGATTTTTTTTTCTCTCTCTCTCTCTCTCTCTCTCTCTCTCTCTCTCTCTCTCTCTCTCTCTCTCTCTCTCTCTCTCTCTCTCTCGCGTGTCAGACTAGATTGTTATTGGTAGTGAGTGTTGCCAGGGTGGGGGAAAGGAGGGGAAGGGAGAGGGGAAGGGAGAGGGGAAGGGAGAGGGGAAGGGAGGAGGAAGGGAGGGGAAGGGGAGAGGGGAAAGGAGGGGAGAGTATGGTTCTTGTCAGTGATAGTTGGCAGGTTGTAAAACTGGCGTCACCATCACCACCACCATCACCACCACCACCATCATCATCATCATCATCATCATCATCATCATCATCATCATCATCATCATCATCATCACCTAAACCGTCGTCATCATTTTATCATCACCTGCCGTTTTTGCCCCTCCCTCAATCACCATTTCATATCTCTCTCTCTCTCTCTCTCTCTCTCTCTCTCTCTCTCTCTCTCTCTCTCTCTCTCTCTCTCTCTCTCTCTCTCTCACTTGGCAGCAACTCAGTCTGTCATTGGTTACAAAAACAAGCCTTTTGTCCAATCATAACTGAGGTGTGTGTGAGGGAGAGAGAGAGAGAGAGAGAGAGAGAGAGAGAGAGAGAGAGAGAGAGAGAGAGAGAGAGAGAGAGAGAGAGAGAGATGTAAGATCATATTTAAGGGTTATATTGAAGATTGATTTTCTCATTTCTCTTCCACCACTTCTTCTTCTCCTCCTCCTCCTCCTCCTCCTCCTCCTCCTCCTCCTCCTCCTACTCTTCCTCTTCTTCTTCTCCCTGACCTCTCCTCATTTCAATGTCTTCCCTCCTCCCACTCTCCCCTTCACCCCCCTCCCTCCCCTCCCCCCCCCTCCACATTCCCCTTCCTTGTGGGTTTAAACTGTAACTTTCCCTGCAACCTTGTGTGACCCTGACTCTCTCTCTCTCTCTCTCTCTCTCTCTCTCTCTCTCTCTCTCTCTCTCTCTCTCTCTCTCTCTCTCTAATACAGTGAAGATATTATGGTTGAGAAACAAGGTAAAGAGAAGAGGAAGGGAGGAGAGGAAGAGGAGAGAAGAGGGAAGGAGAGTAAATGGGGAGGGAATGAATGAGAGAGAGAGAGAGAGAGAGAGAGAGAGAGAGAGAGAGAGAGAGAAGAGAGAGAGAGAGAGAGAGAGAGAGAGAGAGAGAGAGAGAGAGAGAGAGAATAGCGTAGAAGAAAGGAAAGGAAGATTTAAGTGAAAAGAGAGAGAGAAAAAAAAGAGCGAGAGAAAAAAAAAGAGAGAGAGAGAGAGAGAGAGATGTGAGAGAGGAGAGAGAGAGAAACGAAGCGAAGGTCTTCCAACTGATCCAGAACACAACGCCCCCACCTTCCCCACTCCCCCAATAACCCCCCAACTTTCCCCTCCCCAACATTCCCCTCTCCCCAACCCCCACCCCCACAACATTCCCCTCTCAGCCTCTCCCCCCCAAAAACCTCTCTCTTCCTAACAATGCCACCCACCTTCCCCTCTACCCCCAACAAGCCTCCCTCAACATTCCCCCCTCCTCTCTCCCCCCCCCTCCCCCCCCTCCCCCCCATACACAAACACAAGGCATATGTTTGTTCTTTTCATCAGGACTTCTTAAAGCCAGTCACTAACACAAACAATATCACGTAAACAATATACAGCCTCTCTCTCTCTCTCTCTCTCTCTCTCTCTCTCTCTCTCTCTCTCTCTCTCTCTCTCTCTCTCTCTCTCTCTCTCTCTCTCGTTCCTATGTTTCCTGTTTTAATCTCTGTTTTTTTGTAAATTGTATTGTTGTGTAAAAAAAAAAATATATATATGTTTCTCTCGCTCTATTTTTTTTTATTTTCTTTCTTTTTTTGATTTGCTTTTTATTTTTATTACTTCCTTTCACTTTGTCTTTACTTTGTTTTGTTTTGAAAGAATTGGATCTACTTTTTCATCGCTCGAGGTAGATTACTATGTTGGTGATATTTTTGTGTGTGTGTCTCTCTCTCTCTCTCTCTCTCTCTCTCTCTCTCTCTCTCTCTCTCTCTCTCTCTCTCTCTCTCTCTCTTGTTGTAAATTAAATCAAAGAATGGGTTTGATTATACCAACGTGAGAGAGAGAGAGAGAGAGAGAGAGAGAGAGAGAGAGAGAGAGAGAGAGAGAGAGAGAGAGAGAGAGAGAGAGAGAGAGAGAGAGAGAGAGAGAAGGGGGGGGGGCGGGTGAGGGGTAATGGGGGGTGAAGGTTTAACACTTGCCTCCATCACCCAACAAAAAAATAAGAGAACTTTACATTTTCTTGAGAGAGAGAGAGAGAGAGAGAGAGAGAGAGAGAGAGAGAGAGAG
>JAPQNM010000033.1:6539177-6541087 GCA_029783475.1 Metacarcinus magister
TTTATTCATAGCTGAGTGAGTCTCGTAACTTTATCTTCATATGTAAATTTTCTTGTGGGTATATATATATTTTTTGTTATTTTTATCAGTTTATCTCATTTGTGGTGGTGAGTGTGGTGGTGATTGTGGTGGTGGTGGTGGTGGTGGGGTGGTGGTGCTGGTGGTGGTGGTGGTGGTGGTGGTGGTGTGGTGGTGGTGCTGGTGACTAGGCAAACAAAACTGGAATATGTTCCCATTAATAAAATTTTTAACCTTGAATACAACCAATAATGCAACAAATTAAGGCATCATTATTACCAAATCATTATCATTTCAATCATTAGTAACCCCTTTAGATAAAAATGTACCACATTACCTTACAACCAACTCTACCCGCCACGCACGCCACACATACCAACTAAACACTAGCCAACACACAACAATATGACACACACATCTGACACGACACAAACCACACACACACTCGACACTGGACACACACGTGCACAAACAGTTCATACAGCAACACGATAGGAGACGATAGAAGGGTACGACGAGAAAAAAAAAAAGTGTAGAGAGGGAGTATGAGATGAGGAATGAAAAAATAAAAAAGGGAAAGGGAGAGTAAAGATGAGGATGCCAGAAAATGCCAACTACACAGGACGCCCCACCAAACACGCACCCATTCAAAATACACCTATTATTAAGGCACTTCTATTAACCACACTCGACAACACTCTACTGCATCACGCACGCACGCACCCCACCACCGCAACCACCGCACTGCACCTGTTACATCGCTAGACCAGCACCGATCACCGCACGCACCACCACGCACGCCAACTCAACCTGTGATCCATCCCACTCATGATTGTGTACAGACTTCTTACTACTTCCCCGACCCGCGATTACTCAAATCCCGACTCATCTACTTCTCACGCTTGAACCTATAAGCGCGGAGGGGTATGTGGAGGGTAAAATAGGAATTGACCCTGCCGCGTTCGGAGCCGGACTCGGATTAGTTTTCGGGCCCTTTCAAACGATTGGTAGTAGATTATGTTTTGAGGAGAGTAGAGTCTAGGTATGAGAGGTAGAGTAGTGAGAGAGGAGAGAGGAGAGAGAGAAGATGTAGAAGATAAGAAGAGAGGAGAGAGAGAGTGTAGTTTGGTATAAATAAATTTGTTGGTGTTTCCTTTCCGTGTGTTTTTGTCGCACCACCTTATAAAATTGGTAGGACTTTTAAAAAACTTTTAGTTGTTTCATCTGTTAATTTTAAAATAATAGAGAGAAGAGTGAGAGAGAGAGGAGAGAGAAGAGAGAGAGTAGAGAGGAGAGAGAGAGAGAAGAAGAGAGTGAGAAGTGATAGGAGAGAGAGATGGGTAATTTTATTACCTTTCTCTTCCGCTTATTCCAATTTCCCTCGATCGAGAAACTTGTTTGGATAGAGGTGTTGAGGGCATGTAGGGAGGGAGGGTGGATTAAGAGTATTCCAGGGAGCCTAGGGGAGGGGGGTGGAGAAGAAGGAAATGAGGGATTTAAGTGATTACGGGAGGGATGGGAGGGATAAGGGTAGTAGGGAGTTGCGAGGGAGGGAGGAAGTGGGAGGTAGGAGGGAGGGAGGGGAGGGAGTAAGGGAGGAAGGGAGGGAGGAGGAGGGAGGGAGGGAGGGAGGGGGGGCGTGGTAAGGGAGGGTGTGTAAGTGGTGGGGAGGGTTGAGGGGGAAATAAACAAAGATAATGAGACAAGGGGTACGCGCTTAGGTGCAATTGAAGCAACGGGGTAAGTCCACCGAGTATGGGGTATTGGGGTAGGGGGGAACACGCGTAACAGCTAATATCATAAGATAAAAATGGAGGGGATTTCCCCCGTTGTCTCACATCCCCCCCCCCCCCCTCCCTAGCCCCCGCGCCCCCCCCGCCCCCCCGCCCCCC
>JAPQNM010000033.1:6541187-6543687 GCA_029783475.1 Metacarcinus magister
CAACAAAAAAATAAGAGAACTTTACTTTTCTTGAGAGAGGAGAGACGGAGAGAGATGAGACGAAGAGAGAGAGAGAGGTGAATGTGACTGAGGGAGAGAGATGGAGGAGATGACTGACAGAAGACAGAGAGGAGAGATGAGAAACGAGAGATGAAGACAATGAGACGGAGATTGAGATGAGGGAGAGAGAGAGAGAGACAAAAAAAACGTACGGAAAGTGGTAAGTAATGAGGAGAGGAAACGATAATCCTGCAGAGGAGGAGAGGAGGGAAAAGAGGAGGAGGAGGAGGAGGAGAGAGGGAGAGGAGGAGGAGAGGAAGGAGGAGGAGGAAGATGGGGGAAGGATAGAGGAGAGAAAGGAATGCGATACACGGATAGAGAGAGACAAGAAAAATAAAGTCCCACACACACACACCACCACAAACACCACACACACACACACACACACACACCACACCACACACACACCAAACGAACACACCGGCAAACAACACACGCACACACTTCCCTGTACAGTACCTCTTCCTTGATCATAATTCACATCTCTCTTAACTTACTTAATTATTTACCTAACTCTCTCACCATTTTTTAATTTTTCTCTACCTTTTTATCTCCATTTATAAATATTTTTTCTTAGGGAAACAATTTTTTTCAATTAGAGAGAGAGAGAGATGAGAGAGAGAGAGGTGAGAGACGATGAGAGTAGAGTGGAGGGAGAGATGTGAGAGAGAGAGGAGAGGAGAGAGAGAGAGAGGGATTGAGAGGAGAGGAGGACGGTGGAGAGTGAGAGAGAGAGGAGAGGGAATTAGAGGAGAGAGAACATAAGAGGGGAATTAGGGAGAGAGGAAGAAGGTGGAGGATGAGGAGAGGGAGATGAGATGGGATGGAGGAGGAGAGGAGGAGGAGGAGGAGCGAGGAGGAGGTAGGAGGAGGAGAGGAGGAGGAGGAGGAGGAGGAGGAGAAGTCGATTAGTGGTTCGCAAACGTGATCCCTTAGCTTTGCCCTGAGCACCACAAGAAGAGGGGGGAGGTGGGGGAGGGGGGAAAGAAGAGAAAAAGGGCTGGGGGAGGAGGAGGAAGAGAGAAAAAGAAGAGAAAAGAGAAGGGAGGAAGATGAGGGTAATGGAGAAAAACTGGAGGAGGAAAAGAAGCCACGCACAGATAGGAGGAGAGGAGGAGGAGGAGGAGGAGGAGGAGGAGAGGAGGAGGGAGGAGGAGGAGGAGGAGAGGAGGAGGAGGAGGAGAGGAGGAGGACAAAAACGTAAAAAAATAAAGGCAAGAAAAGAAAATTGGGGAAAAATCGAGAGACGAGAGAGAGGATGAGAGCGAGATTGTGACTGATCCAGTGCTGAGGTTAAATCAACTTACGGTGCATTCGGTCTATGGGAATGAGAGAGAGAGGAGAGAAAATCGACGGGCGTATAGAGGAGACGAGAGATTGAGAGAGAGAGAACGTGCGTTTTTGTTTTTTGCAAAAATACCACAGTATAGCGATATCAATTTGCAACGTGAAGTATGACGGGCAGGAGGAGGAGGAGGAGGAGAGGAGGAGGAGGAGGAGGAGGAGGAGAGGAGGAGAGGAGAGGAGGAGGATAATGAGGAAAAGAAGGAAAAGATACGAGTGTGAAACAAGGAAAAAATGACCCAAAATAGAAAAAGAAGGAGAGAGAGAGACTGATAGAGAGTGAGAGAGGTGAGCTGAGCGAGAGATAGACAGAGAGATGCGAAGGATGAGAGAGAGAGAGAGACGTGAGGGGAGAGAGCGCCAGAGGAGATGAGAGATGACGACGAGATTTGAGGGTGATCAGAGCGAGATCGAGAGACCGACGACTGATGAGAGAGAGAGAGAGAGAGAGAGAATAACCCGCTCACTACACTTAACACTTCCTTCCCTCCCTCCTCCACCTTCCCTCCCTACCTTCAAAAATCACTACCTCGTTACCTCTACCCCTTACCCTTATTGCCCTCACCCATTTCTCTAATTTTCCTTATGGCTCTGATTGACACTGACTCACCACCACCACCTCACCACCATCACTACCATCACACCATCACTACTAGTACCATCACTTCAAGTTACCAGCACCTAGCACACCACCACCACCACCATCACCACCACAGACAGACAGACAGACAGACGTCTATGCGTAAAGATCAATAGACAGACACACTCCATTTTTAAAGAAGAGAGACAGGTTGCTTGCAATTTAAAGATCAAGTACATACATACATATACACACACATAAACTATACACACATACCTAATATACATACACACACACACATACCTCACATACACACTGCTACCTACCCAAAGTTCATTGCACTCTCGTTTATATGGACAGATTGAGTGATTGACAAATTATTGACTGACTGACTGACAGGTAGATGACAGCCAAATAGATCGAACTGATAGAAGAGAGAGAGCAAAAAGTATATGAAGAGATAGATAGATAGATAGAGAGAGATAGATGCAAAGAGATTAGAGAGAAGGAAACATA
>JAPQNM010000033.1:6561187-6566187 GCA_029783475.1 Metacarcinus magister
TACGTCTATGCAACACTGGCTCCATGGTATCGCTGCAACAGTCTCTGCAACACAACAGCGCAACACTCCCTTCCACAGTACTGCTTTAACCCCTCCACACACACACACACACACACACACACACACACACACACACACACACACACACAAGCCGGCGACACACCATCTCATTGTTGCACTCACACGCACTCTATTGCAATACACTTTTCTGCCTCCCCACAGCCGCCTCCACCACCACCACCACCACCACCACCCGCCGCCGCCGCCGCCGCCACCACCACCACCACCACCACCACCACCACCACCACCACACCACCACCACCACCACCACCACCACCACCACCACCACCACCACCACCACCAGTCAGCACTCGACAAAAACTCACCTCGCTATGATGAAATAAGTATAAACAATAATAACAATAACAACATAAATAATAATAATAACAATAACGGTTATAATAAAGAAACATTTCAATTATCATGTCTTTTTTTTGTTTTGTTTTGTTTGTTTGTTTGTTTGTTTACTTGTAGGTCATTAAAACCATGTCACGTGTTGTTGTTGTTGTTGTTGTTGTTGTTGGTGGTGGTGGTGGTGGTGGTGGTGGTGGTGGTGGTGGTGGTGGTGGTGGTGGTTGTGATACTTAATACTACACCAATCTATTGAATGTATGATGATTATGGTGTTAGTGGTGATGACAATGGTGGTGATGACAATGGTGGTGATGACATAGAATAACATACAAAACACAGGTAACAGAAGGCAGGTAAGTTAGTTAATCAATGAGGTTACCTGTTAACTATAAAAAGTGGTGGTGGTGGTGGTGGTGGTGGTGGTGGTGGTGATGACGGTGGTGGTGGTGGTGGAGGTAACAGGTGGAAAGAGGCAATGTGTATAAAGCTAGTGGTGGTGAAGATGGTGGTGGTGGTGGTGGTGGTGGTGGTGGTGGTGGTGGTGGTGGTGGTGGTGGTGCAGCACATGTTAAAGCAGAACTAATAGAATAAAATATAAAGCCACAGACCACAGGACAGCACACGTCACACACTCACCCCCCCCCCTTGCCCCCCTTTTTTCCCCTCACTTCCCCCCTTACCCCCCCCTTTTTCCCCTCACTTTCCCCCCCCTCCTTAATAAAAAAAATAATAAAAAAGTGAACATGGAAGGCTAGCTATAAATGAGTTTCCTTACAAAAAGTGATATAGATAAAAAAAAATAATTTAACTTAAGTGAGGGGAGAAGAGGGGAGAAGAGGGGACTAGAGGGGAGAAGAGGGGAGAAGAGGGGAGAAGAGGGGAGAAGAGGGGAATGTATGCAAGAGGAAAGGAGAGAAAAGGAGTGAAAGATAGAAAAATAGGGCAAGAAAACAAGGAAAGAAAGGAAGGAAAAAAAGGTTTGGAGGTAAGAAAAGGTTTAGAGAAAAGGAAGGAAGGATGGAGAGAGAAGGAGGGAAGGAAGGGAGGGGAAAGGAAGGGTTGAGATTCTAACTTCCCTTAACTTTCTTGAACTAAATTTAAAAATAACCTAATCAGGCCAAGCTCTGCCCAACTTCATTCCCCTTCCCTTTACCTTCCCCATTTCCTCCCCTCACCCTTCCCCCTTCCTCCCCTCACCTATCCTTTTCCGTACCTATCCCTTACCTCCCTTTCCCTTCCCATTCCCTCCCCTCTTTCCTCTCACATTCCCTCTACCTCCCCTCTTCCCCTCTAACTTCCCCTCAATAAAACTCAAATTATTCAAACTAGATTACTAAACTTGAAATCATTTTAGTCCTCCATTCAAAGCAGACATTTGCTCCCCTCAGCCCACTCAGTCCGAGAAGAGGGGAGGGGAGGAGGAGGAGGAGGAGGAGGAGGAGGAGGAGGGAAAGGAGGAGGAAAAGAAATGGAAAAGAAGATGAAAGAGAGGATGCAAGGAAATGCCCAAAAAAAAGAGAGAAGAGGGGAAGGAAGGGAAAATATCTAGTAGGGAGGAAAGAAAATGGATAAAGGGGAAGGGAAGAAGAGAGAGGGGAGGAAAAGAAGGGGAGGGGAAACATGACCCTCCCCCCCCTCCCCCTCCTCCCCCCCCCAACAAAACACAACTAATGATCCTCCACTTTGCTGTAGTTACCTCACTAAATGTCTGTTTAGGGGAGAGGAAGGAAGGAAGGAAGGAAGGAAAATATGGGGAGAGAGGAAGGAAGGAAAGTGTGAGAGGAGAGAAGAAAGAAAGGAAACGATAAGAAGGCTGAAGGGAATGTGGAGAGGAGGAGGAGGAGAAGGAGGAGGAGGAAGAGGAAGAAGAAGAGGAGGAGGAGGAAGAGGAGGGAAATTTTAAGAAGAGGTGGAGAAGGAAAGGAAGAGATTTGGGGAGAGAGGAGACAAGAAGAGGTCAAGGAACTAGAGAAGCAGAGGAGGAAGAGGAAGTGAAGAGGAAGGAGGAGGAGGAGGAGGAGGAGGAGGAGAGAAAAGTATGATGGGCAGGTATGGACTGCGAAGGAGGAAATATGAGAGAAAGAGAGAGAGAGAGAGAGAGAGAGAGAGAGAGAGAGAGAGAGAGAGAGAGAGAGAGAGAGAGAGAGAGAGAGAGAGAGAGAGAGAGAGAGAGAGACAAAAAGCAGGTAACACAATTTATAACTATAGTGTAAAGGCAGGATAAAAAAGCAAGAAGATTCCTCCCCACCCACCCCTTTTTAGCACACTGTAGGAAGGAGGAGGAAAAAGTGAGATGAACACCACGTCAGGAGGGAAGGGGAGAGAGGGAGGGTGAGGGAGTAAGAGTGAGGGGTTGAAGGGAAGTATGATGAGGGGGGGGAGGGGGGGGAGGGGTTGGATGATGAGCCGCGTGAGGAAGGGCAAGACAGGGTGTAACGAACCATATATAGGGTGGGTGAGGGTGGGAGGAGGAGGGTGAGTGAAGGTGTGTGAACAGGTGAGTGTGAGTGATGGTGGCTGAGTGGTGGTGAGGGCGTAGTGAGTGGGTGTTGGTGAGGGCGTGGTGTTGGTGTTGGTGTGGGCGTGGTGTTGGTGAGGGCGTGGTGTTGGTGTGGGCGTGGTGACCTACCTCCACACAGAGCAGCACGGCGCGGTGCACGACGGGGATGTCCACCACGATGTACACCGGCGAGTCGAAGCGGCGGTAACGCGTGGGCGTGACGGAGCTGGAGCGGGAGGAACGCAGCTCCTCGCCCCCCGCCTGCAGGGTGGAGGGCAGGGCGGAGAGCGGCGGCACATCCTCCCCAGGGTGGTAGCGGGGCGGTGCGATGGGGGAGAGGGCGGGAGAGCGGAGTCTGGGTGAGGGTAGGGAGTGTGGCGAGTAGGGTGAGCCGGGGGAGAGGAAGGGGGAACTCTGCCGCTGTGACATTGGTGACACGTGGGAGGAGGTGGGGGAGCAGGGGGAGGCCATACCTCCGGGGGAGTGTAGCGGAGTGGAGGAGGCGATATTGTGGGCGGAGTGAGAGGGGGAGAGGAGGATGGAGTGAGAGGGGGAGAGGAGGGCGGAGGTAGGGGAGAGGTGCGGTGAGGGCGGCAGGGTGAGAGTGGTAGGCAGGAGGTGGGCAGCGGAGGTGGGTGATCGGCCGATGGGTGATGGCCGAGGCACCAGCAGGGTGGACATGCTCTCGAAGGTGACCCGAGGCACCGAGCGGGACCGTTGCCTGAAGGGGGGCGGCGTGGCCAGGCCCGGCACGTCCACCCGCTCGTAGGAAGGCAGGTTCTGGAGCTGCCGCTGGAAGGCCAGGATGTCCTCCTCGGCCAGTGCCAGGTCCTGCCGGCTCTGGGAGATGTTGGGAGTCGAACCAGACGAGTTGATGTGGTCATGCACAGACTTGGATCGCTTCTTGTGCAGACTGGAGAACCTGAAGCTGCGTTTGGGGAAGATGGAAGGTGAACCCGAAGGTGTGGTGGCCTTGGACGACGAGCTGATCGAGTTGTGGGAGTCAGCGGGGCGGAGGCGTACGGGCAGCAGCTGCTGCAGGGTGACGCTGACGTCGGTGGTGCTGATGGCTGCTGCAAGGGTGTCTCGCAGACGGCGGCCACCGCCCCCCGGGGTGGAGGGCTTGCGGGCACGCGGCGGCGCCTCCTCACTGTTAGCGCGCAGCACTGAGGGGGCGGGGCGCGGCGGTCGTGCTGAGGAGGGCGGCGCTGTCTCCTCGGGGCACGCATCGGCGAAGTCCAGCGTGAGGTTGACGCGGCGTCGCTTGCGAAGCGTGGAGGCGTCCGTCTCCGAGGACGAGGTGCGAGAGCGAGCCCGGGAGGAGTGCGACGTCCATGAGGAGCGCGAGGTGCAGGACTTCCACTTGGTGAGGTGGTGCATCGATGTCAGCAACCTGTGCAACAACAACCGCAAGAAGATGACGGGGTGCAGCACCAGCGGCAGCCCCAGCAGCAAGCAGGACAGCAGACGGCCCCCCATCGGCCCCTCCTCCCGCGACGCCCCGCGCCGCGGCCCCCGCATCGCACCAATACCTGAAACAAGGCTGAGGTGAGGCCACTCATCACTGGGGGGAAGGGGGGAGCAGCTGCCGGACTGGGTGTGTTTAGGGCATTGCTGGGGTGATGTGAAGACCACTACAGGAAGAGGATGCGAGAAGATACCTTGTGCTCGAAGGAGTGGGGAGTTAAGCAGAGGCTAGGTCATGGGGCTGAAGGAACACTGGGTCAGCAGTGGATGAAAACCAGGTCACCGAGAGTCAGTAGAGACGTCACGAGGGTGAAGAGTAACAGTTTACATTGAAACGTGTGAGGCCACGAGTCAAGAACAGGTCAGGGTCACGGAGGTCAAGAAGAGGCTGAAGAGAGGGCAGTAGTGAGGAAGGCAACACCAGGTCACGTCATGTCACCAAGAGTCGGGCAGGAAATGTAAACAATGAAATAACAAGAGAGGTCATAGAGGTCAAGTTATGAATCGGAAAATACAAAACCGGTCACGGGGACTAAGAAGAAGTTGTCAAGGTCAAGATGGCGTCATGAGGTCAATGGGGTCATGATGTGAAGAACGAGGTCATGAGGTGAAGAGCAGG
>JAPQNM010000033.1:6578687-6591187 GCA_029783475.1 Metacarcinus magister
CTCAGGTGGGGAAAGTGAAGCCAAGAGGAAGCTGAGGTGAAGTCAGGAAGAAGGTGAAGCCAAGGAAGGTGAAGCCAAGGACGGTGAAGCCAAGGAAGGTGAAGCCAAGGAAGGTGAAGCCAAGGAAGGTGAAGCCAAGGAAGGTGAAGCCAGGGAAGGTGAAGCCAAGGAAGGTGAAGCCAAGGAAGGTGAAGCCAAGGAAGGTGAAGCCAAGGAAGGTGAAGCCAAGGAAGGTGAAGCCAGGGAAGGTGAAGCCAAGGAAGGTGAAGCCAGGGAAGGTGAAGCCAAGGAAGGTGAAGCCAAGGAAGGTGAAGCCAGGGAAGGTGAAGCCAAGGAAGGTGAAGCCAAGGAAGGTGAAGCCAAGGACGGTGAAGCCAAGGAAGGTGAAGCCAAGGACGGTGAAGCCAAGGAAGGTGAAGCCAAGGAAGGTGAAGCCAAGGAAGGTGAAGCCAAGGAAGGTGAAGCCAGGGAAGGTGAAGCCAAGGAAAGTGAAGCCAAGGAAGGTGAAGCCAGGGAAGGTGAAGCCAAGGAAAGTGAAGCCAAGGAAGGTGAAGCCAGGGAAGGTGAAGCCAAGGAAGGTGAAGCCAAGGAAGGTGAAGCCAGGGAAGGTGAAGCCAAGGAAGGTGAAGCCAAGGACGGTGAAGCCAAGGACGGTGAAGCCAAGGACGGTGAAGCCAAGGAAGGTGAAGCCAAGGAAGGTGAAGCCAAGGAAGGTGAAGCCAAGGAAGGTGAAGCCAAGGAAGGTGAAGCCAAGGAAGGTGAAGCCAGGGAAGGTGAAGCCAAGGAAGGTGAAGCCAAGAAGAAGGTGAAGCCAAGGAAGGTGAAGCCAAGGAAGGTGAAGCCAAGGAAGGTGAAGCCAGGGAAGGTGAAGCCAGGGAAGGTGAAGCCAAGGAAGGTGAAGCCAAGGAAGGTGAAGCCAAGGAAGGTGAAGCCAAGGAAGGTGAAGCCAAGGAAGGTGAAGCCAAGGAAGGTGAAGCCAAGGAAGGTGAAGCCAAGGAAGAAAGTGAAGCCAAGGAAGGTGAAGCCAAGGAAGGTGAAGCCAAGGAAGGTGAAGCCAAGGAAGGTGAAGCCAAGGAAGGTGAAGCCAAGGAAGAAAGTGAAGACAAGGAAGGTGAAGCCAAGGAAGGTGAAGCCAAGGAAGGTGAAGCCAAGGAATGTGAAGCCAAGGAAGGTGAAGCCAAGGAAGGTGAAGCCAAGGAAGGTGAAGCCAGGGAAGGTGAAGCCAAGGAAGGTGAAGCCAAGGAAGGTGAAGTTAAGGAAGAAAGTGAAGCCAAGGAAGAAAGTGAAGCCAAGGAAGAAAGTGAAGCCAAGGAAGAAAGTGAAGCCAAGGAAGAAAATGAAGCCAAAAAGAAATTCAAGACAAGGTAACCCTAACAAAAAATAAAAGAAATAAGAAAGAAAATAAAAAAAAAAACAAAGTACACAATACACCCAAATTATGAACACCAAAAAAAAAAAACACAAAGAAAAAGAGGGAAAAAAAAATGAAACCAAGGAGGAAAGAAAAAAAAAGAGAGAAAGAAGAGAGGGGAAAAGTTAGGTAAATCTCATCATTATTCTGAGATAATGATGACGTTCCCCTCACGAATCCACAGGTACTGAAGGTGGTGGTGGAAGTAAAGGTGGAGGAGGAGGAGGTGGAGGTAGAGGAGGTGGAGGAGGTATCATAGGGAGTAATATAACGTTTAAGTGGAAGGTTGAAGGTACTAGTAGTGAGGTGGAGATACTGAGGTTACTGGGGTGTGGCAGGGGTGTAGGTGTGCTGGGGGGATGTGGACTGGGGTGAGGTAATGATGTGGGAGGTGTGGATAGGAGGATGTGATGTTATGGGCGTGGGTGAGGGCGTGTGAGGGTGTGTGAGGGAGGGAAGATGTGCTAATGTAGGAAGGAGAGTAGATGTGTGTGTGTGAGAGAGGGTGAGGGAAGGTGTATGTATGTATGTATGTATGTGTGTGTGTGGTGTGTAAGGGGGGTGAAAGGGTGAGAGGGCTGAGAGAAGCAGGTCAGCGGCAAAACTTTCCTGAGTTTGGTAATCGATCTGGGAATCAAGTTGGCCAATAGTATACCAGGGCCAGGTAGGACGAGGGTTACCTGGAGCCTGATGAGGGGCCTCTCTCTACCTCTCTCTACTTCTCTCTCTCTCTTTTTTTCTCTTTCTCTCTCTCTCTCTCTCTCTCTCTCTCTCTCTCTCTCTCTCTCTCTCTCTCTCTCTCTCACACACGCACACACACACACACACACTAACCTATCAGCAGTGGAGGCCGCCGTGGAGCAGATGGAGGAGGCGGAGGAGGAGCCAGGTGGTAGGAGGTGGTGATCGAGGTCAATACTGAGGTCACCAATCCGATGCACCACAGCGGCGTCAATGACCTTGTTCAGGGTGGTCATAGCGGTGAATTGAAGCTCCTGTACACCAGCTAGTAAAGACGCACAGAGCTTCACTAACAGGCACATGGCAGCCGCGCCCTCCCCACGCCTCCCTGTTGAGCCCAGCACGCCCCCTCCTGCAGCGTCGCCGTCAGGAGGGGGTCCGGCGCCCCCTCCATTGGTGAGTGACACGTTGATGTTGTTGGTGCATAGGAGTTCCAAGATGTTCTGTGGTGAGGAAAGAACGGTGAGGTTATGGTGGTGGTGGTGGTGGTGGTGGTGGTGGTGGTGGTGGTGGTGGTGGTGGTGGTGGTGGTGGTGGTGGTGGTGGTAAAAGGGCACTGAGAACGATGCTACATTATTATTATCATTGTTGTTGTTGTTGTTAGTTAGTTAGTTAGTTAGTTAGTTTGTTTGTTTGTTTGTTTGTTGTACGTAAAGTCTTGTTTGTAGTTTGTTACTGTCGCTTTCCGTCCTAACTTTCATTGTTAAGTGGTAGTGTTATTGTTGTTGTTGTTGTTGTTGTAGTTGTTGTAGACACTTATTATTATTGTTGTTGTTATAGTTGTATTCTCTCTCTCTCTCTCTCTCTCTCTCTCTCTCTCTCTCTCTCTCTCTCTCTCTCTCTCTCTCTCTCTCTCTCTCTCTCTCTCTCCCTTTTTCTATCCTCTCCCTTCTTCCACCTCCCTCACCTTGTCCATCTACAATCGGTCAGGTAAAACAGTCATCAACACACCTGTCAAACTTCACTAATTGCCTGCATATTCCTAACCCACTCACCTGTCTACCTGTCACTCTACCTGTCCCTTCACTCTCCCTGCGTCTGTCTGAATGTCTGCCCACCTGTCCGCTTACCTACTTACCTGCCAATTAAAGGAGAGGAAGGGAGGATCTTAAAGTACGGGAAATATCTTAACTTTTAACTGTAATCTGAGAGACATTAGAGAAGCAGGAGGAGGAAGTAGAGGAGGAGGAGGAGGAGGAGGAGGAGGAGGAGGAGAAGGGAGAGAAAGAGTGAGGGGAAGGAAGAAAGGAAATGTAAAAGGAAGGGAAAGCTATGTTATTATATAGAAAGACGAGAGAGAGAGAGAGAGAGAGAGAGAGAGAGAGAGAGAGAGAGAGAGAGAGAGAGAGAGAGAGAGAGAGAGAGAGAGAGAGAAAGGGACTACAGAAAAGTACAAAGATAATAATTACACATAACCTCAGATCTCCCACACACACACACACACACACACACACACACACACACACAGAGTTAAGGGTTCAAACAAGCTGGTCTGTCTGTCTGTATATCTGTCTGTCTGTCTGTCTGTCTGTCCTTAACCAAGAGTAAACATTATCAAAACCAAACACAATTAAACCTCACTAAAGCTATGAGTCCTACAAGCTCAAACAATATATATTTTTTTCTAAAGTTTCCCAAGGACGTGCACTCCCTTAAACTGGTATTGATCTAGAGTGTGGACGTCCCTAAGTGTGGCGGTGACAGCTAACCACCTTGGGCAATACTTGGGTAGGTACTGGAGAATGGTTCCTAAAGAGAGGGATGAAGAAGTAGAGATAAAGAAAGATAGATAGAGATAGAGGGGGAGAGAGAGAGAAAAGAGAGATATTGTAAGAAGGAATTAAGGAGGAAATAAGGAAAATATATAAAATAATAGTAGGAAGTATAAGACAAAAGAACGGAGGAAAGGAAGGATAGATAAGAGTTTCAGGAAGAAGAAAAGAGTGAGGGAGGGAGGGAGGGAAGGAGGCATCAGGTGGAGAGAAGGAGGGAGACGGAGTACTGATCTAAATTGCCTGTCGATCGGGTTAGACATATTCTCTGTCACCGATTTCCTTCCTTCACTCACACTTTTTTCCCCATTCCTCCTCACTTCTTCCCCGCCCTTCGTACGTACCTTCAGCAGGTGGTGGAGGAGGGAGCTGAAGCAGGTGTGCAGGTGAGCTTCAGTACACCGCTCGTAGAAGTCCAGGACGTTAGCGGCGGAGGCAAGGAGGTGGCGGGTGATGAAGCCTAAACACTCCACGCTGCCGCTCAGACGCTTGAGAAGGGCGATGCTACGCTCAGCTTCCGCTACCGTGGTCTTGGCTGGTGAGGGGAAGGTGAGGGGAAGGTGAGGGGAAGGTGAGGGGAAGGTGAGGGGAAGGTGAGGGGGATTAGTGCCCTTCTTCCCTGAACACTGCGAGGGGTGAGATAGGAGGGATCTAAGGTGGAAGACGAGGGGATTAAAGAGGAAGTCTGGCCTCCACGCGATCGAGTTATTTATTGCTTAGTATTAATTAGTAATGATGTATTGAATTAGTTGAGTCCCTGGTGGAGTGAGTGTCTCTTCCACAAGGATGTTTGGTGGCAAGGCCAAGGCGGTGTGGACGCCCTTCCTGTCTCACACACATACAGACATACACACACACACACACACACGCACACACACACACACACACACACACACACACACACACACACAACCTCAACGACCCTGTGCCTGCCGCCTTCCCTGCCTCACCAGTAACACAGGCATCACCCACCTTCATGCCATCCATTCATCGCCTCCAACATTATCAGCACACTCAGCCCGGCAGCTCAACACCCACCTTCCCCGCGCCTCACAGCCTCACAGCCTCACAGCCCCGTGCGTGCACACTCACCGCCGTCCTCGGAGTCCATGCCCTCCTCGTGCAGTTGACGAATTCTCCTGCGGCTGCCCAGGTGACTCAGCGTTTCCCACGTCAGTTCCTGCGGCGAAAAAATCAGGCATCAGCGGAAGAAGACGCGGATGTGTGATCACAATGGCACACCGTGAACAGTAGCCAGGAAGGGGAATGCCGAGGCAGCAACACTCACCTTGCTGCGGTAGTCTGGCCCCGGGCCCGTGGCAGACCCTCCGCGGCTACGCACGCTGCCCGAGGTGGTAAGCAGTGCTGCGCTGGGTTCCGCTGAGGGAACCCCACCGGCGTCCTCCTCTCGTTCCCCACGCATTGCCCCCGGCCGCCCCGCCCCCACCCGTCCACGTAAGCTGGACGACGCGGCAACTGGAGCAGCGGTGGCGGCCGCGGGACAGGCGGTGGCGGCGGCAGCAGCAGCAGCAGTGGTGCCTTTGTCCCTACTGGCCACGCCCTGAAGGCGCCGAAGCAGGTTGGAGGACTGGCGGACGGGCGCGGCGGCCAGGTCCCGACTGGAGGACGTCACCGGGTCGGGTTCTGGGCGGGCGGGCGGCTCGAAGGTGGCCAGGTAGTCAAGCACCAGCTGCTCCTGAAGCCTGCGGGAGGATGTGGGTTAGCGGGGTGGAGAGGGGGAAGGAAGGGGAGGAAGGGGTGTTTGACCATAAAGGGTGAGGGAGAGAGGATGGCCATGGGTACTCACTTGACCAGGGCAGGCTGCAGGTGTAGGGGCGTGGTGCCGGCCGTGTTGGGGCGTGAGATCGGAGCACCAAACTCCAGTAGGTCAAGCACACTCTCCCAGGCCACGTGCATCTGGCAGGCCGCCAAGTGTAACGGCGTGTTGCCAAAGGTGTCAGTGACGCCCGCCGATGCGCCGTACTTGAGGAGGAGGTAGGTGATGGCGGAGTGGCCGCGCGCCGCCGCCAAGAAGAGCACAGGCAGCGTGTAGAGGTAATCCCGTGTGTACAGGTCAGAGAAGGTGAGTCGCGTGCCCTCACTGCTTGTGTACGTCACCAGCCGCTCACGCGGCACGTCAGGGTTCAGCACCAGGAACCTGGAGGTGGCGGACGGGTCCCCTGCGCCGCTAGCCGCTTCGTGTCTCCTGCTGGAGGCAGTGGTCCCTGGTCTGCCGGTGCCCTCCCAGGTGCAAGGGCGCACGTCGGAGAAGGTGAAGTAGCGGGGCTCAGAGCGGTCCCTCTCCCCGCGGGGTTCTGCCAGCCTTGTGGTGCTGTTCTCCGTAGATATAACTGGCCGCGGCACCAGCAGCCACGACGCTGACCCTGCCACCGTCAGCCGCACCTGCTGGGTGGGGGGAAGGGAAGGGAAGGTCACCATCATCATCATATCATCCCCATAATCATAACTAAAATCACCACCACCACCACAACAACAACAACAACAACAACAACAGCCTGGCCTCGGGACCTACCTGCTGGCTGTCGAGGGAGAAGGATCGCTGCCGCTGGAAGGTCACCTCACTGGACTTGACCACAGCTGAATGTCTCCTCTTGTAGGCAGGCTTGTCCCTGCTGGCGGCGGCCTTATCGGTCACGCCGGGCACCCACGACACCCGCCGCGTGGAGCTGCTGTCCTTCCGCGTCACGCTCTCCTCCCGCGACACCTCGGGCCGCGGGTCCTCCTTGATAATGCTGCGTCCCTCCGCCGCCCCTGGCGACCTGCTCTTTTCCTTTACCCTCTCCCAGCTGGCCATGCCCCGTCCAGCTGCCGCAGCCGCCGCCATCGCTGACTGATCGCTGCCTATCCCCGTCCTCAGCCGCTCCTCGGACGCGCCGTTCCTCAAGGGGCGAGCACCGGCGGCCATCTTCTTTGCAGAGTCACTGCGAGCCTCGAGGCCATATGGCTCCATCCGATTGTCTTTTCTGGCGGCGGCAGTCAGATCGGCGCGGGATCGGCCCCGCTCCTCCTCCCCGCGTACCGCATCCCCAACCCCGAACTGGCGGGCCAGCGGGCGGGGTCGGAGCCGCACCTCCGGGTCACAATAGGGGACGGGCGGCGGCACGAAGTGGATCGGCGAGGCGGCCCGTGGGGAGGGCGCGCGAGGGCTGCCCCGGTCACACCCCGCCAGCGGGGAGGAGGGGCGGGAGTAGGACCTCGGAGAGCCCGATCGGGGCGAGCAGCGCGGGGAACCTCTCGGAGAGCCCCTTGGGGAGGCTCTGGGGGAAGAGCGGGGAGACGGAGACCCCATGAGGGAGCCGTGACCTGTGTTGAGGGAGCGACGGTCCACGCTGAGCACGCTGGTGGGGGACACCCGCTGCCGTGGCCCCGGGGCCGTCCCCGCCGTCCCCCCGCCGCCGCCCCCCAGAGACAGCACGCCCCCCCTGTTGGGCTCCACGCCGTAGCGCAGCAGCAGCCGCACCACGTCCGTGGCCCCGTGGTCCACAGCCAGGTGCAGGGCGTTGGTGAACACCCCCGGCACGCCGCCCCCGTCCGTGTTGTCGCTGCTGCCATCACTGCGGTGGTCGAACCTGCCGACACCCGCCGCCTTACTCACCCGCCCGTGCCCTGCATCCACACCTCCTGCCGGGGAGTCGCGGTGGAGGTTCCTGGTCCGCCACGACGCCCGCCGGCGAGGAAACTATTACAGTTAAAACTTTGCACCGCGGCGCTGCGGGTGGCAGGCCCTAAGAGCAGACCGTCCCGGCGACCGCCACTTGTCACACCCACAATAACTCAACAACAAGATGAACAACACAAAAAGCATCAAGTGAACACACTCACACCCCCACACACACCCCAACCCCTCCTCCTCCCCCTTCCCCCCCTCAGCCACTCAACAACACAACAAACTAGTCCCACCAAAGTTAGACACTAGCAGGCTCATCCACGCGCACTGAAGCCTCCCCCCCCCCGCCACCCTCCACGGGGGGCGCCGCACCAGCCTCACTCAACACACCGCAGGCCGACACACACTTGTGGCGCCACCTTCAGGATGTCACCAAAGTTGTGTTGAAGAAAAAAAGAATCCCGATTTTTCTTTAATCTTCCCGTCTGAATACCGTCCTCGGGCTGTTTTCTCCTCTTTGTCACTCTATCTCGCCCCGCCCCGCCTAGCCCCGCCCCGCCCCGCCCACCTCAATGCCTCAAAGACTCCGCCACGGAACACACACACACACACACACACACACACACAACACTTCATTCAAACACAACCCCAAACACCAACGAGCGAGGTGGAATGACTCCCGATGCCTCACACACGACACACGCCAACACAACACAACACAATATAACACAACACAACACAACACAACACAACACAACAACGCTCCACACAACACACATCACGAATAACTCACAACAAAAACTAAACCTGTCAATTACCTTTATATATCAACACACCTTCCTTCCTTAACCTCCACCACACCTGTCCTTACAACACACCTAAGTTCCTCCACACCTGCACTACCCTGCCTCACCACACCTGTCCCTCCCACACCCACCTGCCCACCTAACCTAACCTAACCTCCACCCAACCAGTCCCTCCCACACCCACCTGTCTACCTAACCTAACCTAACCTCACCTGGCCGTCACTCACCTGTCAATGAGAGTTTGGGATTTGCGTAGAAGGATCTCCACGTCCTGAGACACACACCGGCTCCCCGTATCACAGGACCACTTGTCTAGGATACTCCCGTGCAGGTCAATCTAAGGGCACGAAGCTCACGTTAAGGGAGAAGGAGGTGAAAGGAGCAGGAACAGTAGAGGAGTGGCAGGAAAGTGAAAGGATAGATAGAGAGATGGTAAGTGTAGGAAGGAGAATTGGAGTTTAAACGGAATAGGAAGGAAGAAAGGAAGGAAGGAAAGGGGAATAGAAAGCCAAATGGAAAGTGAAGGAGTAAATAGAAGAGAAAGAAAGAGGAATAGACAGACAAATCTAAAAAGGAGGAAAAGGGTAGAAAACGAAGGAGGAAAAAAAAGGGGAAAATAAATGGGACGGAGAACGAAGGAAAGGAAAAGAAAAAGAAGAGAGAAAATGAACCAGAAGTTAAAAATAGTTAAAGAATAGAGAAAAATAGAATAAGACAGAAGATAGAAGAAGGAAGAAGCGAGGGAATAGGAATAAGGAAGGAGAGGAATGGAGAAAGAATGGAATGAAGGGAGCACTGAAGAGGCGAAGGGAATAAGAAATATGAGATAGAAGAAAGGAAGAGGAGGAGCAAGTGAAGAAGAAGAAGAAGAAGAAGAAGAAGGAAGAGGAAGTGGAGAGAATAAGAGGAAGGCAGAGATAAAGAATATGTGAGTGGAATGAAAAAGGGGAGAGAATGAGGGGAAATAGATGGCTGGATGAGAGGAAGAGAGAGAGAGAGAGAGAGAGAGAGAGAGAGAGAGAGAGAGAGAGAGAGAGAGAGAGAGAGAGAGAGAGAGAGAGAGGAAGGGAGAGTAGCAGAAAGAGAGTAAAGGTGATGAGGGGAAAGATTGACTGAAAGAGGTAATAGGTAAGAGGTGAGAGCTTATGAAGTGAGGGGATCAGAGGGGAAAGGAAGGCACGTTAATGAGGTAAGGAATAAGGGGAAAGGAAGTATTATCCCCCTCCTTCCCTCCTTCCTTCCTTCCCTCACTACCCTCCCCCCCCTTTTACCTCCCTCCCTCCTTCTCCCCTCCTCTCCTCACCACAATTTCTCTTATGTTTCCAAGATGCGGAAGTGAGGGAAGGAGGGAGGGAGGGAGGGAGGGAGGGAGGGAGGGAAGGAGGGGGAGGGAGGGAGGGAAGGAAAGCAATCTTGGAGAGAAAGTGAGAAAATTAGGAAGAAACGATTAAGAGGCAGGATTTTCTCTCCTTGTCTGGGAGTGAAAAAGGGAAAATGGAGGAAAGGAAGGGAGGGAGGGAAGGAAGGAAGGAAGGAAGGAAGGAAGGAAGGAAGGAAGGAAGGAAGGAAGGAAGGAAGGATGGAAGGAAAGAGAGGGAATGAGGTTAGCAATGAAGGAGAAAGGACATGAGGGTGGAGAAGATGATAGAAGGGAAAAACAGGAAAGAAGGAAGAAAGGAAGATAGTAAAAGAGAAGAAAATAAAGCAAAAGTAGGAAGGAAGGAAGAAGATAAAATGGAGGATAAACTTAAGATTGAGAAAGAAGGAGAGGAAGGGAAGGAAGGAAGGAAGGAAGGAAGGAAGGGAAGGAAGGAAGGGAAGGAAGGAAGGAAGGAAGGAAGGAAGGAAGGAAGGAAGGAAGGAAGGAAGGCGAACAAAATGAAGAAGAAAGAAGGGAAGGAGAAAGCAGAACAAGGACGAAGGAAAGGAAGGAGTGGAAGGGAGGACATGAAGGAAGGAGTGAAGGAGTGAAGGAAGGAGGAAGGAAGGAGTGAAGGAGTGAAGGAGAGGAAGGAAGGAGTGAAGGAGTGAAGGAGAGGAAGGAAGGAGTGAAGGAGTGAAGGAGTGAAGGAAGGAAGGAGTGAAGGAGTGAAGGAGTGAAGGAAGGAGTGAAGGAGTGAAGGAGAGAGGAAGGAAGGAGTGAAGGAGTGAAGGAAGGAGTGAAGGAAGGAGTGAAGGAAGGAGTGAAGGAAGGAGGAAGGAAGCATCTTAGTAAAGGTGTGGAGGTAAAAATTGAGTTTCCTTGCATTGAAGAAATTAATGGAGGAGAGGGAGGGAGGAGAGGGAGGGAAGGAGGGGAGGAGGAGGGAAGAAAGGAAGAGAAGGAGGGAGAGAGGAAGACCGATATCCACCTTTCCTTCCTCCACATCTAGGTCACACATCCGTCAATGCATCCACCTCCTCCACCCACACCCACACACACACACACCTGGGTTACATATAGCAAAGAGTGGATGGCATCTAATCCACCTCACCTTCATCCACCTTCATCCACTTTATGTTCCTGCTCGCCATGCACTCCACCCACTCAGCTCACCCACCTCCTCATTGACTCATTATCCTCACAAGCTAACTTCATCCTGTATGTAGTTAGCCCATCCACTCACCTCCACTCACATCCACTCAAAGGCCTCTCTTGTTTTACCCTATTTTCTATTTTTTGTAAATTTTGTACCTAATCTGCTTTGCTATGTATATTTTTTTTTATCTTAGTTCTTCTTCTTCTGTTCTTGTTGTTGTTGTTGTTGTTGTTGTTGTTGTTGTTGTTCTTGAGGGGAAGGAAGAGGGGAAACCAGAGTGTCTTGTGTCCTATTTAAAACTGGGTCTTGCCTCTTCTCTCTCTCTCTCTCTCTCTCTCTCTCTCTCTCTCTCTCTCTCTCTCTCTCTCTCTCTCTCTCTCTCTCTCTCTCACACACACACTCACACACACATCCTCCCCTTGTCTTGTCCCCTCGTGTATAAATACTTAAGTGTGTGCTACATTCCACTACACTACACAAGCTTTGCACACACACACACACACACACACACACACACACACACACACACACACACACACACACTTCTGGCCATCAACATCAAGCTTCTTATACTAAAACCACAACACGCTTCACATACTTCTAACCTTCTTTTGTTTCTTAATGCAACATGTAGGTTAGGTTAGGTTAGGTTAGGTTAGGTTAGGTTAGGTTAGGTTAGGTTAGGTAAGGTAAGGTTAGGTTAGGTTAGGTTAGGTAAGGTTAGGTTAGGTAAGGTTAGGTTAGGTAAGGTTAGGTTAGGTTAGGTTAGGTTAGGTTAAGTTAGGTTAGGTTAGGTTAGGTTAGGTTAGGTTAGGTTAGGTTAGGTTAGGTTAGGTTAGGTTAGGTTAGGTAAGGTTAGGTTAGGTTAGGTTAGGTTAGGTTAGGTTAGGCTATTTACTATTATTATTTATTTATTCATTTATATATGCATGATTTTCCATAACCTATCCTTGTCTTTTTATAGATGGCTTATAGTTTCTCTCTCCCTCCTTCTCCTTTAATTTCTCCTTCTCCTTCTCCTTCTACTTCTACTTCTCCTGCTCCTGCTCCTCCTTCTCTTTCCTTCTCCTCCTGCTCCTGCTCAGAATAGAAGGGAGAGCAAGGGATAAATCTGCCATCGTTTGGAGAGAGAGGAGAAGAAGGTGATATGATTCCAGGATCTAGATTGATGAAAGGTTTGGAAAGTATTGGAAAGGAGAGAGAGTTATTAGTGTGGCACGAGAGACGAGGAACAGAAGGGGACGTGAAGGGAAACTAAAGAATACCAGATGCTTGAAAGATGTAATAAAAGAAAAAGTTTAATGATAATATAGTTTTCCATTAAGATAAAAAAATGATGAATTGATATCTGGAATGTTTAGGGGAAAAAATATTAGTAAGCTGAGAGAATCCATGACCTATGTTGAATTAGATAATGATAGCTATGGAAACAGGACTAGATGAGTATAAATAATCACACACACACACACACACACACACACACACACACACACCTGCCCACACCTGTCCCCTTACCTGAAACTTGTCGTGGTGCAGCTCCAGCAGTCTCTTGACCTGGTAAGTGTCGTTCCCCTTGATGGCCGTCTCCAGCACCACCGCCTCCCCCGTCAGGTCATTGATGGA
>JAPQNM010000033.1:6596187-6598687 GCA_029783475.1 Metacarcinus magister
CACCTCTCCTCCCTTTCATGCGATGCAATCAGGTTCGTCTCCAGTGACCACATCCTCCAGGCCAGTCACCGTCGCCCTCCACCTTACACGCTGCTGGCATCCTAGGAGACTGTCCCGTCCTTTCTTCCCCTCAACATTCTTCCGCGTCTCGGGATAATCCTTACTTTTTACACCTCGCCACAGGGACGATCTTTTACATAACACACTGGAATGCCTCGCTAAATAACTTTTACCTTTGTGTCTAGGAATAGCAACCTCAGTCCTTTTGTCCGTGGCCTCTCACCCGATGCACTCACAGCTTCCTACCGCCCCGTTATCATCAATAGAAGTTCAAGGCAGCGAAAATATCTTGTTTCATATTCTATTCTCTACTAACTTACCCCACGCCGTCCCTCCTGTCTCTCCTAGTATGCAGTCAGCCAGGCGTTAGTGTGGCTTGTGCTAGAATAAATCCAGTGGGTTACCTGTTCTAGTGGTCTCAGTGACATCCTCTCAGGTGATGTAATAGTAGTTTCACCTTCTACCTCGCCTATCCTGTAGTGACCTAACCTAACCTAACCTAACCTAACCTAACCTAACCTTACCTAACCTAACCTAACCTAACCTAACCTAACCTAACCTAACCTACTGCCTCACCTACTGCCTCGCCTCATCCTGCACTGACTCCCTCCTATACACACCCAATGCAAGCCTTAACTCCTGGCCGTGCAGCAGGACAGCTTGGTGCGTTCAGTTCCTGGTGCACGTTGCTTATCACCATGTTCAATTGGAGAGAGTGACGTGTTGGCGGGCAGTAAACCTGGAGCACCGCCACGCTCAGGTGAGGCACGTGTACCCTGCCGTGTTCAAACTCACCTGTCACACCTTAACACCTCCACAGTATGCACAGGTAAATTTTGGCTTCGCAGGTGTAGTGACTGGCTTTATTACCTTTCTTCCCTGCAGTGGGTAAGGTAAGCTTGGTTTGGTTTCTCTAATATGTTTTGTTGGTGTTTAAATCATCTTGTTTTAATTGTAGTTCTGTACGAGTGATTATTTTCTCTATTACTCCTTACACACACACACACACACACACACACACACACACACACACACACACACACACACACACACACACACACACACACCTTCTATACTCAAAAAACATGTAACTGTCCCTGAATCTCCTATATATCAACCTGAAGGTGGCACTCAAGGTCTCACGCCGGCACCCCCACAAAAAATATTCTCCCCTTGACGCAGACGCTGCCCTCGTGCATCACACCTCCTTTGGTCTAGACGCCACGCCACGCCACGCCACGCCATGCCACGCCACGCCACGCCACGCCACGCCATGCCACGCCCTCTATGACCACCACCTTAAAATATTTTCCTTTTGTCCCCATGAAAAGGCACACCGCTGTCTTCCACCACAACAGGGATAGAAACACCTCCTCCTCCTCCTCCTCCTCCTCTTCCTCCTCCTCCTCCTCCTCCTCCTCCTCCTTCTGCTAACTTAACTCAAAAACACCAACAGGAGCAGCAGCAGCAACAACAACAACAGGAGGAGCAGCAGCAGCAGTCTGAGAAACAACCTTCCTGTTCACCGTTGTTTATTGTTCTCGTTTCAAGAATGTGATAGTATTTGCAGGTTTTCCTTCCACGGTACACTGCTCTTCTCTCCTCTCCTCTCTTCTCTCCTCTTTCTCTCCTCTTCCTTTCCTCTTCTTTCCCCTTCCTTCCTCTTCTCACATCTCCTTTTCCTCTCCGATCCTCTCCTCACCTCACCTCTCCTCACCTCCCCTCCCCTTCTCCCCTCCCCCCCACCAAGCAGGGGCGCACGGTACACAACACACTGCTTCCCTTTCATGCATACCCTGGCTCACCCTCCCCCATAATAGATCAGCTTGAAACACATCTTGGAATACGAGAATCCAACTCCATTACCAAGACTTCCACGCCTTCCACATTTTTCGTCGAGGTTAAAGTAAGGTCACTCACCTGTTGACTCCCTTGACCTTCACCTTCACCTTCACCTTCATCCATCACCCGTTAACAGGAATAAACAGGAGCTGCCTTGTGGAGGTTAACTGGCCTCTTACAGCCTCCTTATTTTCTTAGGTTCTTATGTAAATTTACCTAAGGCTACGTCATCTCTACAAGACCTAACCTAACCTAACCTAAGACCTCATCTAACCTAACCTAACCTAACCTAACCTTCCCCTAACCTAACCTAACCTTCCCCTAACCTAACCTAATCTTCCCCTAACCTAACCTAACCTAACCTAACCTAACCTAACCTTCCCTTAACATAACCTAACCTATTCTAACCTAACCTAACCTAACCTAACCTATTCTAACCTAACCTAACCTAACCTAACCTAACCTAACCTAACCTAACCTAACCTAACCTTCCCTTAACCTAACCTAACCTATTCTAACCTAACCTAACCTATTCTAACCTAACCTAACCTAACCTAACCTAACCTAACCTTCCCCTAACCTAACCTTACCTAACCTA
>JAPQNM010000033.1:6603687-6611187 GCA_029783475.1 Metacarcinus magister
TGGGAAGGTTCAAAAAGGCGTAAAAAAGAGGATAAAGGAAGGAAATGGAGGGAGACGGAGAGGAGGGGAGAGAGAAAGGAGAGGAGAGAGAGAGAGAGAGGAAGAAGAAAGAGGAGGATGAAAGGAGAGAAGTGGAGTGGAAAGGGATAGAAGAGGGAGGAAGGAAGGCATAAAGAACAGAGGGGAAGGAATGGACAGAGAGAGAGAGAAAGAGAGAAGAAGAAGAAGAAAAAAAATAGATAGAAAGAAAAAGAAAAAGAGAGAGAGAAAGGATAAAAAAAAAAAAAATAGAGAGAGAGAAAAAGAGAGAGAAAAAAAAAAGAGAGAGAGAGAGAGAGAACAGGTGTTAATGGTTAAAAAAAAATAATAAAAATAAACAGGTGTAAGGATGACATTATTGACCTAAAAAGATAGATGAGAGGACCACCCCCTCCCCCCCCCTCCCCCCTCCCCCCCTCCTTTAGGTTACTTCACTGCTACTGTTGGTGGGGAGGTTGTTGGGGGGAAGGTAGGGGGGGGAGGGTAGGGGGGGAAGGGTAAGAAGGGGAGATGTATGGGGTGTGTACGGGTGTGTGTGTGTGTGTGTGTGTGTGTGTGTGTGTGTGTGTGTGTATAGGGTTAAGGGTATTCATGTGTATATAGGAATTAATGTTGTTTTTGTGATAATGTAAAAGATTAATTAAAAGATATTCATATTATGTGTATTTGTTGATAATATTTTTCATTTATCTTCTTCTTCTTCTTCTTCTTCTTCTTCTTCTTCCTCCTCCTCCTCCTCTCTTCCTCTTACACATCCTCTTCCTATTCTACATCCATTACCCCCAATCTCCTCTTTCTGCAACTCTACTTCCTCCTCTTCTTCCTCTTCCTCCTCCTCCTCCTCCTCCTCCTCCTCCTCCTCTTCCTCCTCCTCCTCCTCCTCCTCCTCCTCTAAAGTAATATTTCCTTCCCTCGGGTCTGAGAAAAATAAAAATATGTTTGTCTTATTCAGGGAAACTGTTAAAATTTTCCCTAATAAGGATATGCGACACCAGAGGGAGTGAGTCTCTCTCTCTCTCTCTCTCTCTCTCTCTCTCTCTCTCTCTCTCTCTCTCTCTCTCTCTCTCTCTCTCTCTCTCTCTCTCTCTCTCTCTCTCTGTTCGATTTTTTTCCCCTCTATTCACGTACTAATTATTACACCTGTCTACCTGTTTACTTAATTACCTGTTCATTCATGCATTCACTCACCTATGGAATACTAAAACTATTCATCAAGGTAATTATCTATCTATCTATCTATCTATCTATCTATCTATCTATCTATCTATCTATCTGTCTGTCTGTCTATCTATCTATCTATCTATCTATCTATCTATCTATTTATAACCAGGTGTATTGATTAAGGTAAACAGGAAAACTTCACTACATTGCCTGCGATCTATATTTTCATTGTCTGGTGTCATATAACCTTCCCTCCTCCTCCTCCTCTTCCTCCTCTTCCTCTTCCTCTTCATTATCATCTGAAGAGGAGGAGGAGGAGGAGGAGGAGGAGGAGGAGGAGGAGGAGGAGGGTAACCACTAGAACGTACTCAGTAGTCAGCTCAAAAAGTATACATAATTTTCTTCAAGTTCCAAGTAGTTCATCAATAAATTCAATACTTAGTTAACTGTATATATATAGTGTTTGTTATTATCGTAGTAGTTATGTAGTTATCCTTGTTATAGGTTAATGTATCTCTTCCTTGTGTTATCTTATGCAATCCTCCTCCTCCTCCTCCTCCTCCTCTTCCTCCTCTTCCTCCTCAATTCGTCCCTCATCTCCATCTCCCTATCTACCTCCTCTCCCTTTACCTATCATTCATTTTCTTCCTTCCTCCCTCTCTTCCCCTTACCCCTCCTCCCTTCCTCCCCTCCCCTTCCTCCTCCCCTCTTTCCTCCCCTTTTAAACATGCTTGTGGGAGTAAGATGACCCCAGGGAGTTTTTTTTTAAAGTGATCCCTCTCTCTCTCTCTCTCTCTCTCTCTCTCTCTCTCTCTCTCTCTCTCTCTCTCTCTCTCTCTCTCCCATTACCACAGAGGGGCCCCGCACGTGTAATTACAGGTAAGGCCGCCCATAAAGAGACAGGCCTATGGTTTGGACAGGTAATTATATGGCCTACCAGGTGTGTGTGTGTGTGTGTGTGTGTGTGTGTTGTCTATATCAAAGGGACGACCCAACACCTACACCTACACCTCACTAACAGGTAGACAGGTAGACAGGTAGACAGGTAGACAGGTAGACAGGTAGACAGGTAAATCAATAGATAGATAGATTAGATAGGTAAACAGATAAATATATAGGAAGGTAAATTAATGGATATATAGATACGTTATTAAACAAACAGATAGATAAACAGGTAGACAGGTAGACAGGTAGACAGGTATATTAATGAATGAAGATAGAAGTAAATAGATAAACACAGAGATAGATACACAGATTAATAGATAGAAAGGTATATCAATGTATAAATAGATAAAATAATAGACAAACAGATAGATAGATATATAGGTAAGGAGGAGAATAAGGAAGAGTAAGGAGGAGTAAGAAGGAGTAAGGAGAAGTAAGAAGGAGTGAAAATAAGTTAAAAAAAATAGATAATAATAATAATTGAGGTTAGCACGAAAATAAAATAAAAAAACAAAGAAAATATAAGAAATAGTTTTACGTTTAGAAGGCAGGAGAGTAAACAAGGCAAGGCTCCAAGGCAAACAAGGCAAACAAGGTAATTAACAAGGGAAGAGTGGAGATCAACCTTCACTCTTAAACAAACAACGTCATTTATTTAAAGCAAACAAACAAATTAACTGGAAAAATGCAACGTAGATACACAAAACAATGAAAAAAAAGAAGAATTAGTAACAAGAAGAAGAAGAAGAAGGAGAAGGAGGAGGAGGAGTGAGGAAGAAGAGGAGGATGGAAGTGAAGAAGAGAAGAAGGACAGAATAGAAAAGGTAGTAGGAAGAAGAGGAAAAGACAGAGAAAAAAAAAGATGATATAGGAGTAAACATAATAAAGAATAAGAAAGAGAAAAGTAGAAGAACAACAACAACAACAACAACAACAACAACACCACCACCACCACCACCACCACCACCACCACCACCACCTTCATTCTACCTTTTGCAGCCCCACCAAAAATTAATCACACTGGGCCAAAAATTAAATACCTGTTCCATCCATTAATCAAGGTAAAGAGATACCAACCAAGGGAAAGAGGGGGAAAAAGGGGGGGAAGGGGAAAAAAGAGGGGGGAAAAGAGGAGGAAAAAGAGGGGGAGGAAGATGGGGAAAAAGAGGGGGAAAAGAGGAGGAAAAAGAGGGGAGGAAGATGGGGGAAAAAGAGGGGGAAAGAGGGGGGAAATAAGGGGGGAAGAAGAGGGGGAAAGAGGGGGAAAAAGAGGAGGGAAAGAGGGGAAAAGAGGGGGGGAAATAAAGGGGGGAAGAAGAGGGGAAAAAGAGGGGAAAATAGGGGAAAAAAGAGGGGAGGAAAAGAGGGGAAAAAAGAGGGGGGGAAATAAAGGGGGAAAAAGGGGGGAAAAGAGGGGGAAAAGAGGGGGAAAAAAGGGGAAAAAGAGGGAAAAAGAGGGGAAAAAGAGGGGAAAAAAGAGGGAAAAAAAGAGGGGAAAAATAAAAATTAGGGAAACAGAAAAAAAAGATAGAAAAATACGATCTAAAATAAATAAATAAAGGAGAGGAAACAAGAAATAATGATTAAATAAAATAATTACCTGTCGTACCAATTAACAACACGTAACACACCTGTATGGACGGATTAACTACACACACACACACACACACACACACACACACGCACACACACACACTTTTAAGATGAACGTCGTTAAGGCGTAAGCACTAACAATGTCTCTCTTTTTCTTTCTTTCTTTTTTTCTTTCTTTCTTTTTTTCTGTCTCCTTCCCTTTCCTTTCCCCTCAAGAACACAGTAACTCCTCCCCTTCCCCTTCTTTCCCCTTCAAAACCCTTCCCTTCCCCTTTCTTTCCCCTTCAAAACCCTTCCCTTCCCCTTCTTTCCCCTTCAAAACCCTTCCCTTCCCCTTCTTTCCCCTTCAAAACCCTTCCCTTCCCCTTCTTTCCCCTTCAAAACCCTTCCCTTCCCTTCTTTCCCCTTCAAAACACTTCCCCTTCCCCTTCTTTCCCCTTCAAAACCCTTCCCTTCCCCTTCTTTCCCCTTCAAAACCCTCCCCTTCCCCTTCTTTCCCCTTCAAAACCCTTCCCTTCCCCTTCTTTCCCCTTCAAAACCATTCCCTTCCCCTTCTTTCCCCTTCAAAACCCTTCCCCTTCTCCCCTTCAAAACCCTCCCTTCCCCTTCTTTCCCCCTCAAAACCCATTCCCTTCCCCTTCTTTCCCCTTCAAAACCCTTCCCTTCCCCTTCTTTCCCCTTCAAAACCCTTCCCTTCCCCTTCTTTCCCCTCAAAACCCTCCCCTTCCCCTTCTTTCCCCTCCCCTTCCCCTTCTTTCCCCTCAAACACCCATCTATCCCCTTTCCTCCCCTTAGTACCTAATCATTTTTCCCCTTACTAGACAGACCTAAGTGTCCCCTCTCTCTCTCTCCTCTCCCCTCACCCCCATCCCCCTTTGCATGGTTAAAAAGGGGAGGGAGACAGATAGGTGGGGTGAGGGGAAGGGTGAGGGTGAGGGGAAGGGGTGATGGGAAGGGTGAGGGGTGAGGGGAAGGGGTGAGGGGAAGGGAAGGGGTGAGGGGAGGTTACTAATGAAAGGTATGGTTTGAGGTCGATAGTGGACAGCTTCTCTCTCTCTCTCTCTCTCTCTCTCTCTCTCTCTCTCTCTCTCTCTCTCTCTCTCTCTCTCTCTCTCTCTCTCTCATACCAGGTAGAGAGAGAGAGAGAGTAAGGTATTCATACTCCTCCTCTTCATCCTCCTCCTCATCTTAACTCCTACTCCTCCTCCTCCTCCTCCTCCTCCTCCTCCTCCTCCTCCTCCTCCTCTTCTTCTCCACCATCTTCACTTCCGCTTCCTCCTCCACCTTCTCCCCGAATCTTCCTCCTCCATCTCTTCCATATCCCTCCTCCTCCTCCCCTCCTCCTCCTCCTCCTCCTCCTCTATCTCTACGTTCACCCATGTATGCACGAAGGTAATTAGCAGGTGACACACACACACACACACACACACACACACACACACACACACACACACACACACACACACACACACACACACACACACACACACACACACACACACACACACACTGTTCAGGTCACGATCTCTCACATCTGATATATTTTTCTGAAGAGAGAGAGGAGGAGGAGAGGAAGAGGAGGAGGAGGAGGAGGAGGAGGAGGAGGAGGAGGAGGAGGAGGAGGAGGAGGAGGAAGAAGGAAAGCGATGAAAGTTAAGGTGAGAGGTTAAAAGAGATGGATAGAAAGATGAGAGATGATAGACTGAAGAAGAAGAAGAAGGAGGAGGAGGAGGAGAGGAAGAGAAAGAAGGAAGAAGAAGAGAAAGAAGAGGAAGGAAGAAGAGTATTACAAAAGGATTACACAGGATAACCAACAGATAGACTTTGAAATCCTACCTTCATTCCACTTGTGTACCTAAACAATTCAAAGGGAGAGATAGGATAGGATAGGACAGTAGAAGGACCCTCCCCACCCACCCCTCCCCTCCAACCCAGAGTGAAGAGTAACAGTGGTGATAAAGAGGAGGAGGAGGAGGAGGAGGAGGAGGTGAGAGACATCCAAGACCACTTAAGCACGAAAGAGAGAGAGAGAGAGAGAGAGAGAGAGAGAGAGAGAGAGAGAGAGAGAGAGAGAGAGAGAGAGAGAGAGACGGGACACATATAAACATATCAATAGACAAGACTGACAAACAAACAAACAAATAATTATGACCACAATAACATCAAATATAATTACTCCCATCACTCCCCTTCACTCCCCTTCCCTCCCATCACCACTCCCCCTCACTCCCATCACCACTCCCCTCCCATCACGACAATGCCCCTTCCTCCACTTCTCTCCTCCACCACTCCACCCTCCCACTCCACCCTCAAGGAGCAGGTCAAGAGTGGACGGCTTGACTTGACCCCCAAAAGGCAAATGGAGAGAGGAGAGAGAGAGAGAGAGAGAGAGAGAGAGAGAGAGAGAGAGAGAGAGAGAGAGAGAGAGAGAGAGAGAGAGAGAGAGAGTGGGGAGGTAAACAGACAGAAAGTTAAAGGGATATGTATTAATGAAGTGAAGGGAGGAGTGAGGGGTAAGGAGGAGTGAGGGGACAGGAGGAAAGAGGGGAAGGAGGAAAGAGAGGAAGGAGGAAAGAGGGGAAGGAGGGATGAGGGGGAGGGGGGGTGGGGGGTTCATTAAGGTAGTTCCCTGCTGTAATGAGTCATTAGGTCTCAAGTAGTGTGTAATCACCTGGTTTGACAGCACCTACTCCCCTCTTCCTTCCCCTCACCTACTCCCCTCCCTTACTCCCCTTCCTTCCTCCCCTCACCTACTCCCCTCTCCCATTCCCCTTTTTTTACCTTTTCCCTCACCTTTCTTCCGTGCCTCACCTCTCCCCCTTTTCTCTCCTTCCCTCCCCTCACCTGTCTCCCCTCAAATGCATACCTCCACATCAATACAATTCACCTGTCTCCCCTCTCTCCCCCCCCCTTAGCACACTCCCCTTCCTCTCTCCCCTCCCTTTCATTAGTCTACTCCACACTTCCTCTTCCTCCTCCTCCTCCTCCTCCTCCTCCTCCTCCTCCTCCTCCTCTACTAATACACTTTCTCCTCTCCCCTCTTCCTCCTCCTCCTTCTACCTTGTTTGAACCTTCCTACTTCCCCTCTTTCAGGAAAAATTATGGGAATAGGTAAACACACACACACACACACACACACACGGCTGCCCAAACCAACAAACAAGTCATGCTACTTGTTCTTCCCTTTCCCCTCCTTTCCCCTCCTCTCCCTTCCCCTCCCTTCCTCTCCTCCCTTTCCCCTCTACAGCTAAGTGAGAGGAAAATGAACTCATCAAATATACATAATAATACCCCCTACTCTCTCTCTCTCTCTCTCTTTCTCTCTCCCCTCTAACTCCCCCTCCTCCTCCTCCTCCTCCTTCCCCTCCTTTCCTCCCTCAAAACACGCTCTATTTCCCCTTATAACCTCTCCCCTTCTCTCCCCTCTTCCTCATAACAAGTCAGCAGATACCCTCACAGTGTCAGAGGAGGAGGAGGAGGAGGAGGAGGAAGAAGAGGAAGAGTAGGTGGTGGTGGTGGTGGTGGTGGTGGTGGTATTGTCAGACTTAGAATCCATTAAGTGTATTAAATAATGCAATGTAATGATGATGTATTCCTCTTGGTGGTTATTGCTGGTGCAGGTGTGTGTGTGTGTGTGTGTGTGTGTGTGTGTGTGTGTGTGTGTGTGTGTGTGTGTGTGTGTGTGTGTGTGTGTGTGTGTTGACGTAGATAAGGAAATGGTGGCAGGAAAAGAAGAAGAAGAAGAGGATGGTTAAGGAAATG
>JAPQNM010000033.1:6616187-6625287 GCA_029783475.1 Metacarcinus magister
AAGGTGATGATTGTGGTAGTGGTGAGTGAGTGGTGACCTTTTTTTAATCTACCTTGGTGCATGAAACCGCAGTAGGTAAGGGAGGTTAGGGAGGGAGGGAGGGAGAGATATCAACACCCCCCACCCCAACCCCAACCCCTACCCCCCTCCCCCCCTTCCTTCCCCTTCTCAATATAGTCTCATGAAGGGGAATAAAAGGCGTGAGGGGAGGGGAGGAGGAGAGAAGGAAAGTACGAAGAAAGTTACCATGGAGACCAAGAGACATTCATATCTCTCTTCCTCCTCCTCCTCCTCCTCCTCCTCTTCTTCCTCATACTCCTCCTCCTCCTCCTCTTTACCATCTCCTTCCCATTCTTTCATCACCACCACCACCACCACCACCACCTCCTCCTCTTCCTCCTCCTCCTCCTCCCCAACAAAGACCACTCCCCCCCTCCCCCCTCCCCCCCTCCCCCTTACAGTAATCAAAACTTGTACTCCTAAGAAATAAGACATCAACTTGACCCCCTCCCCCCCCTCCCTCCACAACAGGTTAATGGGGGGGAGGGAAAAGTAGAGGGGAAACGTAGAGGGAGGAAAAAATGCAGGACACAGAGAGAGAGAGAGAGAGAGACGAGGAGAGAGAGAGGAAGAGAGAGGAGACGGAGTCGAGAGAGAAGAGAGAGAGAGAGAATGTGCATGGATTAAGGGGAACGATAGAGAGGATGGAGGGTGAGTAGGGTAATTTATAAGGGCTTATGAGAAGGAGACTGAGGAAAGGAGAAGAATTAAAGAGAGGGAGACGAATAAGGAAGAGAAGTAGATGAAATAAATGGGAGAGGTAGGTAAAATCTATGGGAGAGGGGAAAAACAGGATAATAATGCGATGAAGGAAAAGCAAAGGAAAGCAGGACGGAAGTCCTCGAGAGGATGAATAAAAGATATTATATAAATCATAATAAACAGTATTTACAACTATGGATTACTTTTCCTCCCAAATCATGAGCCTACCCGCGGTCACAGTAGTTCCCTTCTCTAATGCCTGTCGCCCTCAATAATTCCTTCCTCACAACTCTCGTACTCTTCTACTCTTCTTCCCTCTCTACATTACTTTTGCGTTACTACCTGGCTTCGCCCTCTATTTCGCCCACCATGGCTGCTGAGCTACTGCAACCTTGGCCATAAAATATACCTCCTTATAACTCACTAGGCGAAATTTTCGGGATACTACTACTCTACTAGCGCAGCCAACTCTACATCACCCTCCTTCGTCTCTTCTCCTCGTCCTCCACTCTTCCTCCTCCACTACCTCTCTCTCCTATCCTCTCTTCACGGACCCAAACTAGGGTTATAAGACGCAGATCATACGGCAATAATACACTTTAAATGTGAAGTGAGAGGGGATTAAGGGGAGGGAGAGACGGGGGGAATAGAGGGGGGGGGATAGGGGTGTAGTGGGTGGAGAGGGTAAGAAACGGGGAAGGAGTAGATGTTGTAGTTGGAACTGGAATCACTGTACTCCTACAACTGATACCGGTCCAGTTACGCTGGAGATCATGATATAGATTAGGAGGCGCGTTGCATGGAATGGGGTTAAACAGAGGGGAATAGATTGGGTGATGTGTAGAGATGGTAGGGAGGGTATTCTTTCTCTTTCTTTATCCTTGTCAGTATCTAAGTAATTATCGATTTTCTACTTACTCGGCTTTCACCTCTTAGGCTTCCTTCGCTATTCCTTCCTTTTCCTTACGGCTTTCACTTCCTTCCCTTCTTTCGCTTCTTTTTTGCGCTTCGCTTCCTTACCTTCCATAACTTCCCTGTCCTTCGCTTCCTTCTATTCTTCCTTCCTATCCTTCTAGTCTGGTATTCTGCCGGACTACTTTCGCTCGCTCCTCTCCTTTCTCTCAAGCTATCTTATCTAATGCTATAATTTCTCTCTTTCTCTCGGCTCTCTCCGGCCTCCCTCTGACCCGCCTCACACTCCATCCTCCTCCCTCCTCCTCTCATCTTACGTCTTGTCTCTCTCTGCACTGTCCTCCCTTCCGCACATCGGCCATCTTTCCATCCAAATTGTGATGCTGAGGAACAAAACTGGAGGCAAAGTAACAAAGAGATGGGATACCAAGAAGAGAGGTAAAAATGTGGAGGAACAGGAGACTATAATGGATGAGAAAGAGAAGAGGAGGTAAGAGGAAACCTAATACAAGTGAATACTGGGAGTGAGAAAAATTTAGACAGTAATAGCCGGAGGTGAAAATTATCCTTTTCTCACCTGAGGAACAAAGGGGGAAAAAAAGGGGTAGTAGAGAAGTAAAGAGAAAGAAGAGGGGGAAAAGAAGGCGGAAACGAAAAGAGGGGTAAAGAGGACAAAAAAAGAGGCAAAAAAGGGCGATAGGAAAAGATGTGAAAAAAGGAAACAAAGATGGGAAATAGAGGAGGAAAAAAAGGAGGAAAAAAAAGTAAGAAAACATAGGAACAAAAGGCGCAAGAAAATAGTGTAGGGGAAAAGCTCATAAGGGAAAAAAAAAAAAAAGAACAATAAGAGTTAGAGGTTAAAAAGAGAGGATAAAAAAGAGTGTAATAAAAACTGAGGGGAAAGATGATTGAGTGGCTAAAGTGAATAGGCTAGGAAGGATAAAGAGTGAAGTTTTAAACAGTTATGGTTAAAAATACAAAAAAAAGGAAGGGAAAAAAACAGTGTAAAAATTAAGAGTAAAAATAAAAAAAAAAAAATAAAAAAATGAAATTGACTCAAGAGACAAAACATACATCACTTGATTAAAACACACACAAATTCTCAAATCGTAATGTAAATAAAAGAAAGTGATTAAATAAAATGATTTATAGATAGAGTAAAAATAGTAAATGCATTGATAAGTGATAAAATAAATATGATAAAAAAGTACGTAGAGAATAAAGACTTATCTAAAGCATTAAATGTTAGTATCTCCCTCTATCGTAGCCTAATGCAGTTACCCGACAGGAGAGAGGTTAAACTAGAGAGTAAAAATAAGGGAGATTAAATGAAATAAATATTGTGTAAACAACTTTCTATAAAGAGATATTTTATTGATAAGAGAAGAGAGGTAATTTAATCTATATTACTTATTCCTAGCGTATAGTGGGACATTTATCATATTATTAACGTGACTTAGTTCTGTTAATTATTAGAGTGATATAGAGAGAGTTTAGATTGAGGGTAGAGAATAACGATAGTAGACATATGTTGTTAAGATGTTAAACTTTGGTAAGCTACTATATATGTGAAGATAAATATGTGTAGTATAGTATGGAGAAATATATGCACTCTCACATATATTTCAATAGATTAAGAGAAAAACAAAGGAGTCAAGATTATAATACTTAAAATGAATTGAAAAACGTGGTTAGTGTTTTTAGGAATGAATATGTTATGCTAAAAGATTAGAAACCATAGATACTTGTAAAGCTAGTAATGTGATTAATAAAACAAATCCAAAGAAAATGAATTAATTCTTTATTAAATAATTGAAAACGTTTAGACTTGTATATATCAGCACATTAATTTTATAAAATTTCATTAGTCAGTCATTATATACCAGTTAATTATTCGTGAAGACAAGCTAGAGAGCAAAAGTATATAGATATTAGCAGATTGTATTTAGAGATTAGTTAAGCAGAGATGATTAAGGGAATGAGTAGAACATAAAAAGAGAGAATGAGAGAGTATGGATTTTCTTACGAAATAATAGCAAATAAGTGCTCACTACAATGGGTGAACACTGCACACTTTAATTAAAAATGAGATAAGTAAATCATTTAGACGCAACCTCGTGATATGGGTGAATGTAAGACGGGAGGTGTTGGCTAGGGTGTGTGGGCTTAGGCGTTTGGTAGGGTGTGGTAGTTGTAGCGAGAGGCTAAGGGTGTGTGGCAGGTGGGTGTTGTAGGGTGTGCAGGGTGTGATAGGAGTGCGGGTAGGGTGTGGGTTAGTGTGTGACATGGGTGTGTGGTAGGCAATTTGGTTAGGTACAATGTGGCAAAAGGTGTAGTAGTGTTTGTGGATGCTTGAGGGTGGCTAAGTAATGGTGTACTACAGGGTGAAGAACATGCTCCAATTACCAAATCAGTAGGGTTAAAGCAGGGCTGTGGGCAGGGACGAATGAATCCCTCAGCCAACAGGTGTACTAAAGTTTTGGCTGGCAGTGCTGTAAGTTCAGGGATCAAACCAGGGTGAGGTAGGGTAAGAACTAATGGACAAAACTCGTGGAACGTAAGTATGAAAAAGCAGAGGTGAGTAGAATGATGTAGGACATTTAAGTGTGGTAGAAGGAATGTGCAAGAAGTCTAAATTGTGTGTGGGTAGGTACTTAGAGAGCAGGGGATTCGGGTTGGGGTCAGGGGAGGAAGAGTGTGAAGCGGGAAACAGTGATGCAGGGTGTGGGGTATAGAGAGTATAGGCTATGAGGAGGATTAGGGGTAGAGGAATTGTATGGAATCGTGTGTAAACTAGTTATAAAATACAGTGGTATAGTAATAGAATGTACCGATTGTATATTGCTAGTGAAGAGTTTAGCAGAAAGAGAGAAGAGGTAGGAGAGAGTATATGATATAGTTTTTGAGAGAGAGGTGGTCAGGGCGGAAGCAGGTGGGGGCGAGGGGGGAGGGGTTGGTTCCGGGCAAGTGGGAAATCAAGACGCGGGAAGAAAAGGGGGAAGCTAAGGAAAGAGCAAGGGGGGAAAAAAAGAAGAGAGAGGAGAGAAAGAGAGAGAGTAGAGGAGAGAGAGAGTGAAGAAGAGAGTAGAGAGTGAGTGAATGGCGGCCAAGCGTTTTTTTTTTTTTTTTTTTTTTTGTTTTTTTTTTTTTTTTTTTTTTTTTTTTTGCGATTGCACAGGTAAGATAAGTCAAAAATAGTTCATTTAACATTTTTACGGTAAGGAAGAGGATGGAGGAAAGGAAAGTAGAGTGAGACGCCAGGAGGTAGAAGTCATGAGGTAAGGAGGGAGGTAGGCGTAAGAGAACCTAGACTCAGGAGTAAGAAATAAAGCATTGGCTGCATAGAGAGACTCGAAGAGATGACCATTTCAACATACAGCCAACTAGCAGGTAACTTTAGAAGAATAAAAGATCGTTTGCAGGAAAGAAAGGTGTGTTGGAGTGAGGAGGTCGAGGAGAGAAACAAAGAGACTAGAAGGAGTATAGGGGAAGTAGGAGGAGTGAGTAGTAGCTATATGAAAAAGTTTATACAAAGGAGTTCGTATTATCCTATCACAGGCTACAGGTACACTGAGTAACTAATAGTTTCTTAGACGCAAGGGAAGGAGCAGCACGATGCGCAGGCCAATTCACTTCGCCTTAGTATACGTACACATTTGACTCATGATCTGGAGGAGGAACGACGAGATCTAGGAGGAGGGTAGATAGTAAACCATATACAGTAGTTAGGATGTAAACAGATCAAGAGTAGAATGATAATGACTGTAAGGACAAATGTGTTTAGTAAGTATTCGAGCATGAAAGATGGTAAGTAGGTCAGGGAATTAGGTACTGGAGGAGGATGAGAGTAGGATTAGGTCAAGAGTTATAATGGAATTATGGGGGCTAGAGGAGGTGGTTTAGTAGGTGGTTGGCTACAGTTTATATGCGAGGGTGGCCGGTAAGTGGATTGAGTGTATAGGGTGGAGAGAGGTGGGGAGTGGGGGGGTGTGGTTAAAGGGGGCTATCCAGTGATGGAGTTAAACATCAAAATTAAAGAGATGAAACGTTAAAGCGACACATGGAGAGAGTAATAGTTCTTTGTCCAAACATTTCACAGCGAAAGCTCACAAGAGCCCTTCGTAATACGATATAACCCTCTCTTCGATACTATCAATTTGGGTGTTGAGGAGATGCGCTAATGCTACAGGATAATGGATACGTCACAACCCAAAACACTCAATAATCTGATAGATCACCAACCCTTCCGCTTTGCCTTCGCATTCTCCTGTAGTGTCCCTCTATATTTGGTAAATCTCTTCTCGCTCCCCTATCTAACTCCTGTGAGGATTCATACCTCACCATTCCCCTCCTCCTTCAAAGAAACTTCTACTTAAACTCCGGCTTCCTACAGTCTGCTTCCCTTCACTATTCCTCGCCGTCCGCGTTCTCCCATTACCTCAGCCTTTATCTATCGCTCCCTCTCCTGCCTTCCTCCGCTTACTGGAACCTTTCCTCCGCCTTCCCTCCGCTTCTACCCGTTCTATCCTTCTCCTTCTGCTCGCGCTTCTCACCTGCCGCTTCTCACTTTCCTTCCTTAGCACATTCTTCCTTACTTACCTTCCTTAGCTTACTTATAGAATTGACTCGATAGAAAACTTTAACTACTACTACGCATGTAGCATTACTACGTCGAACTACTTGACTAATGTTCATACAGAATACCATACACGGCGTTAAACCGCGATTGACTTAAGGCCTAGAAGGACAACGTCATATATACTCCTAAGTCCTATAATATTATTACAAAACCAATCACTAGAACACACTAGACTACTCTGAACCTAAGCCATTAATGTCAAAACAAAGACGTTAAGGCACTAATTAAGGTTCAAACAAAACAGACGCCAATCACCAAGGTACAGGAAAGGGATCTAAGGTGAGGTTCGGAACTATAAACCCCTAAACGGCCTCTTCTTGTGTGGCCATAAACCTAAACTACGCTTAAAAACACTATAAGACCAATAGAGCGACTAAATACTCTGCCTAACCTAATAACAAAACACCTAAGATGACCTATTTACGCTTAACCTTAAATACTTCTAACTTGGGAGCTATACGCTACTTAACCACTCAACAAAACCGCTAGCTAACTCTACACCTTAACTTAACTTAAACACTATACTATAACCTACAAACTTAACCTAAGCTTATACCTAGAAGGACCAAGAAACCAGAAAAAATCACCTTAAACCTACCATTTAAAGCGGCACCTAACTTAAACCTAGGTACCTAATGTCCCTCAACTTAAACCCTAGACAAAAACCATACCCTAACTAGCACCTAAATTGATACCTAATTTAAAAACCAAAACGTTACATTAAACCTTGATCAACCTAACTTAACGCTAATTAACCCTAAAAGCAATCCTAGACCTAACATGAATAACCTAAAATACCATTAAACCTTAAAAATCACGTTAATAACTAGTAATAAATAAGAATCTCATATAGCCTATAACGCTAGACGACAACCGCCTATGCACTTAACCTAAACCTTACAAGAAACAACCTAATCCTAGGTACGAAGAACCGTAATTAACTATACCTCAGCCGTCTTAATAAGCCGAATGACACCGTAACCTAACTCTAACCTTTATAAATACCTATAAAACTCATAATTTAAACCTTACTTAAAAACTCTAAAAAGAGGACGCTCATGTGAATACTCTTATAACTTTTAAACCTAGGTACCAATATCCTTAAAAGACCTAAACCTAAAAACCTATCTAAACCATTAAGCCTGATTATAGCGCTAACCTAACCATAACGCTAACCTAACCTTAACCTAAGAGCTACTAACTATTCCTTACTTATTTTCTTTCTCATCGGTTCTTCCTCCTTACGCTGCCTCCTTCTCCTCCTCCTCCCCCAACACAATACGCTATTCTCATCACTCTCACTGAAGCTTCTCCGTCGTCCGTCTGCCTTCAGCGTATCTTTCTTTCTTCTTCCATAATTCCCTCCTTTCTGCCCTCGTCCCGCACCATTCCGCGGCCATATATTTATAGCCCCATACCGATCTACCGATTCCTCCCGTCCACATATCCACCTTACAGCGCGCACCCACCACCAAGGCCATCGCATTACCACCCCAGCCGTCGAACAGATAAAAAAACCGAACTCCCACAACTCACTAATACAGTTTACCCCAATTACTTCGTAACGTCATAAACTATTGATCTCATGCGATACATCCCAGCGCATACTTGTATTAGTTTTAGTTTCTGGGAATAAGTAAAACTATTTCCTACTCTCTCCTCATTTCATTCCTTCAATCCTCTCGTTTGTTCTCTCATCACCTGTCGTCTCAAAAGTCGTCGATCTCTATATGCATGTTCATCCAGTTCTTCTGCTTTTTCATCAAAAAAATCTTCTCTCTGTCCCTATCTTGCTTCTCTCACTCTCTCCTCTCTCTCAGTCTCGTCTGCTCATTGTTTCCGAACGTGTTCATTTCATATCCATAATCAATTTAGAGAGGAGGAGAGAGGGAGATAAAAGTGGCTACAATCTGTAGAGCTAGAGAGAGGAAAGAGAGTAGAGTAGTGGGAGAGAGAGAGAGAGAAGAGAGATAAGTAGGACAACAGAAAGAAGAAAATGTCCCGTGTGCGCTTGTATCCTTACAATCTGAACGCTTGGAATCTCTTCCCCCTAGGGGGGGCGATCGCTTATATACAATAATAAGTAGCAACGTTTTTTAGAGCCCAATAATAAAACAAGCGAATAATTTGTGATCAACACCCCAATTACGGGGCCCATGAGTACCACCAGGGCTACCAATATTTAATGAGACAACTGAAGAGGGGAAGATGGTATATACGTAAACAGACATGCAGAGCATCAATATTTACCGGTAGCCTTGTATAGTGGGAGTCGGTTAACGTGTGCGTGGTGTGTGTGTGTGTGGTGTGTGTGTGTGTGTGTGTGTGTGTGTGTGTGTGTGTCATAGGGTGTGTAATTTAGTAGCTTTGACGTTATCTTATGTATTTTTTCGGTAGTAACCTGTTAGTTTTATGGTGTGTTAAGTCATCATAGTAGATAGTAAGAGTTAGTAAGGTAGGGTTAGTAGTAGGTAATAAGTATTAGTGAGTGTTAATCACTAATTACTTATAAGAGCTAGACAAATTGTACGCGACTAAAACGCTTTGATGGTGCTTTCTTCTTGTCTTTCGCTTCTCTTTCCTATCCTTATTGCCTTTTTCCGTCTTTAAAATCTTTATAATGCCTTTTAACCTTAATAAACGCATTTTTTTCGTTGGCTTCCGTTTTCCTTCCCTTCGATTGTCCGCTCCGGTTTATGGCCTTTCACTAACACTTTTTGTGGATCTTTTCCCGGTCCCTATTAGTTTTCTCCCTTAGTCGGGCCGCCTCTATATGCCTGTCTGTTC
>JAPQNM010000033.1:6625387-6630387 GCA_029783475.1 Metacarcinus magister
AACTTATCTAACTGTCCATTTCCTACACCTGGGAGAGAGAGAGAGAGAGAGAGAGAGAGAGAGAGAGAGAGAGAGAGAGAGAGAGAGAGAGAGAGAGAGAGAGAGAGAGAGAAAAAAAAAAACGACAGGTAGACGGAAACGGAAAAATACAAACACACACACACACACACACACACACACACACACACACACACACACACACACACACACACACACATCCACCTTCCCTCCTAATTAAACAAGGTGAAAAAGAATTAATTACTAACGTTGTGAAGCGAGAGAGACGGAAGGAAGGAGGGAGGGAGGGAGGGAGGGAGGGGAAGGGAGGGAGGGAAGAAAAGGAGATAAGTAGATAGGTAGGGAGGAGGAGGAGGAGGAGGAGGAGGAGGAGGAGGAGGAGGAGGAGGAGGAGGAGGAGGACACACCTGTCTCTACCACACACCAAACACTCACCAGAGAATATTCAAGAGGAAAAAAAGAGGGAAGAGGGGAAAAGAGAGGGGAAAAAAGAGGGAAAATATAGGAAATAAAAGGAATATTTATTAAGGGAAAAGAGGGGAAAATAGGGGAAAAAGTGGAGGAAAGGAGAGGAAAGAAATTAAAAGAGGAAAAGAGAGGAGAAGAGAGGGGAAAAAAGAGGGAAAAAAAGGGGGGAAAAAGGGGGAAAAAATAGGAAAAGAGGAAAAAGAGAGGAAAAAAGAGGAAAAGAGAGAGAGAGAGAAAAAGAGGGGAAAAAAGAGGAAAAGAAGGAAAAGAGAGAAAAAGAGGGAAAAAGAGGAAAAAAAGGAAAAAGAGGAAAAGAGAGGGAAAAAAAAAGAGGGGAAAAAGAGGAAAAAGAGAGGAAAAAAGAGGAAAAAAGAGGAGGAAAAGAGGAAAAAAGAGGAAAAAGAGGGGAAAAAGAGACAAGGAGAAAAAGAGGGGAAAAAAGAAAAAGAGAGCGAGAGGAAAAAAGAGAAAAAAGAGGACAGAGGGGAAATAAAAAGGAACAAAGAGGAGGAGAGAAAGAAAAAAAAGAAAAACAAACAAAAAGACAAAAGAAGAAGAGAGGAGGGTGAGACAGGAAGAAACAGTAGGAAAAAAGAGGAGGGGACATAGCAAGAAAACGAGGAAAAAAGAGAGAGAGAAGAAAAAGAGGAGAGGAAAAAAGATAGGAAAAGAGGAGAAAAAACGAGCAGGGGAGACAGAGGAAAAAAAAGCGAGAGAAAAAAGGTAAAAGAGAGGAGAAAAAGAGGGATAGGAAAAAATAAGAGAGGAAAAAGAGAGGGGATAAAAGAGGGAAAAGAGGGAAAAGAGGAGAGAGAGGGCAAAATTAAAAAGACGAGAGAGGGAAAAAGAGCTGGAGAAGAAGAGAAAGAAGAATAGAGAATAAAAGAGAGAAAAAAGATGACGGACATAAAGAGAGTGGGAAAAAGACGAAAACGAGAGGAAAAGAGAGGAAAAAAGAGCAGAGGGGAGAGGGGAGGAAGAGAGGAAAAAGAGAGGGAAGAAAAAAGATGAAAAAGAGAGGAAAAAAGAGGAAAAAGAGAAACAGAGACAGGAGAAAGAACATCAAATAAAAACTCTCTTTGGAACAATGCCTTTGGGGACACGGTGGAGAAAAAAGGGGAAAGAGGAGGGTAAAATAGATACAAGAAAAAGAACAAATAGAGAGAAAAAGAGGAGGGGAAAGGAATGGGATGGGAGAATAGAGGACAGGACACAAAAGAAAACAAAAGAGAAAACAGAGACAAAAGAGACAGAGAGAGAAAAGAGAAGATAGGAGAAAAAGAAAAAAAGAGACAAAAAAGGAGGAAAATAAGAGAGAGACAGAGAGGAGAAAAACAGAAAAGAAAACATAAAAAGAAAAAATAAAAGAGAAAAAGAAAAGAAGAAAGAGACAAAAGAGAAAATAGAAGAAAAGATACACAGAGAGCAAAATAAAAAAAATATACAGAGAGAGAAAAAAAAAAAAAACAGAGAAAATAGAAAAATACAGGACAGAGAAAAGAGAGAGAGAAGAACACAGACACAGACAGATAGAAAGATAGAGACACAGAGAGAGGAGAAAAAAGAGAAAAAATACAGTAGAGAGAAAAGATAAAAATAGAGAAAAAACAAAAAAAATAAGAGAGAGACAAAAGACAAAAGAAAAGAAAAAGAGAAAAAAGAAATAGAAATAGATAAAAAAAAGAAAATAGAGAAAAAAAAAAGACAAAGAGAGGAGAGAGACAGAAAAGAGAGAGAAAAAAAGAAAGGATAGAAAGAAAGAAAAGCAAGAGGAGAAAAGAAAAAAACTGAGAGAGAGAGAAAAAGAGAGAGAAAAAAAGAAAAAAAAGGACAGGAGAGAGGAAAAAATAAGACAAAAAAGACAGAGGATAGAGAAAAAAGACAGAGAGAGAGAGAGAAAGAAAAAAGAGACAAAAAGAAAGAAAAGAAAAAAGAGAGAAAAAAGAAGGAAAAAAGAGAGACAAAACAGAAAAAGAGAAAGGAGAAGAGGAAAAAAGAGAAAGAGGATAAAAGGAGAAAAAAAGAAAAAAAGAAAAAAAAGAGAGAGAGAGAAAAGAAGAGGAGGAGAAAAAAAGAAAAAAAAAAACAGATGGGAGAGAGAGAAAAGAAGTGAGAAAGAGAAAAAGGGGAACAGGGGAGAGGAAACAGCGGGAGGAGGAGACAAGGACAAAAGAAAAAAATGCAACAGACTGTAGTAGTTTCATTGAAAAAAAGAGAGAAGAGAGAGAGGAGAGAGAGGAGATGAGGAGAGAGAGAGAGAGAGATGAGAGAGGAGAGGAGAGAGAGAGAGGAGAGAGAGGAGAGAGAGAAGAGAGATGACGAAGAGAGGAGAGAGAGAGAGAGAGAGAAGAGAGAGAGAGAGAGAAAAAAGAGGAAATACAGAGAGAAAGAGAGAAATAGAGAGCGAGAAAGAGAGATAGAGAGAAAGAGCGAGAAAGAGAGAAAATACAGAGAGAGATGAGATAAAGAAAGAAAAAGGAAAGCGAGAAATAGAGAGAAAGAGAGAAAAATACAGAGAAGGAGAGACAGAAATACAGAAGAGAAAGAGAGAGAGAGACGAGAGAGAGAGGACAGAGAGTGAGAGAGAGACAGAGAGAGAGAGAGAGAGAGAGAGAGAGAGAGAGAGAGAGAGAGAATGTATAAGGAAGAGGAAGAGGAAGGGAAAGAGGGGAATAACTGTTCATATCTATTTCAAGAGGGGAACTAATACCTTCAATTGAATGTTAAAAGAAAAAAAAGAGAAGAGAGAGAAAGAGAGAAAGAGGAGTAAGGAAAGACAAGAAATATAAGACTAAAAGAGGGGAAAAAAAGAGAGAGGAAACAGAGTAAGGGGAAAAAAAAGAGAGGAAAGAAAAGAGGAGGAGGAAACATAGGAAAAATAGATGACTAGAAAGAGAGAGAGAGAGAGAGAGAGAGAGAGAGAGAGAGAGAGAGAGAGAGAGAGAGAGAGAGAGAGAGAGAGAGAGAGAGAGAGAGAGAGAGTGTAGGAATGGAGGAAACTAAGGAGAGGAAATACTCACACTCATGAATTGAAGGAAAGAGAGAGAGAGAGAGAGAGAGAGAGAGAGAGAGAGAGAGAGAGAGAGAGAGAGAGAGAGAGAGAGAGAGAGAGAGAGAACAAAGAGTAACATAACTTTAAGCAGGAAAATGAAGATGGAAGAGGAGGAGGAGGAGGAGGAGGAGGAGGAGGAGGAGGAGGAGGAAAGAAAAACAAAAATTTGCATAAAAGACAAAGAAAGAAAGGAAAAGAATAAAGAGAGAGAGAGAGAAAGAAAGAGAGAGAGTGAGAGAGAGAGAGAGAGAGAGAGAGAGAGAGAGAGAGAGAGAGAGAGAGAGAGAGAGAGAGAAAAGAAAGACAAAGAAAGTCGAGGAAGAAACAGATAGTAAGTGTGACAAAGAGGAAGGAAAGAGGGAAAAAAAGAGAGAGGAGGGAAAAAAAGAGAGAGGAAGAGGAAAAAAAGAGAGAGGAGGGAAAAAAAGAGAGGAGGAAAAGTGCTACAAACTCCAAGAGGAAGGAAAAAGAAAGAGGAAATAGAGAGAGGAGGAATAAAGACGTGCATAGGAGAAGGAAATAAAGAGGAACAAGAGGAGGAAACAAGAGGAAAGAGAGAGAGAAAGAGGAGGAAAAAGAGAAGTAAATAAAAAAGAAAGAGGAACAAGAGGAAAAAAAGAGAGAGAAAGAAGAGGAAACAGAGAAGAAAATAAAAAAAGAAAGAGGAAAAAGAGGGAAAACAAGAGGAAAGAGAGAGAGAGAGAGAGAGAGAGAGAGAGAGAGAGAGAGAGAGAGAGAGAGAGAGAGAGAGAGAGAGAGAAGAGGAAACAGAAGATAAAATAATAATAAAAAGAAAGAAGGAAAGAAAACAAAGAAAACAGAATAAAAGAGAAAGAGAAGAAGAAGAAGAAGAAGAAGAAGAAGAAGAAGAAGAAGAAGAGAAGGAAGGGAATGAAGAGGAAAATAGCAATAAGAGAAAGAGGAATAACAAGAAAATAGATAAAAAGACACCATGAACTGAACACAGAAAGAGAGGAAGAACAAAAGATACAAAGAGAAAAGAGAATAAAGGAAGAAGAAGAAGAGAGAAGAAGAAGAAGAAGAAGAAGAAGAAGAAGAAGAAGAAGAAGAAAGAGGAGGAGGAGGAGAAGACTAGGTAGAAACACAACACAACACAGGTACATACACACACACACACACACACACACACACACACACACACACACACACACACACACAGGAATTATCTTCTTTTTTTTACCACCCATAAACCTCATAATAAAAGTCTGCTGAGGATCTGAACCCCCCTCCCCCCCCTCCAATCTCCCTCCACAACCTCCCTCCACCCCCCCCTTACAGTACTACCACCACCACTACCCTTGCAGCATCCTTAAAGAACTAAACTTATTCAGCCTAGAAAAACGAAGGATGCGAGGAGATTGAATTGAAATGTTCAAGATAATCAAAGGATTCGATAATATCAATGCAGAAGATTACATTACTTTTGATCGATCCAATATAA
>JAPQNM010000033.1:6645387-6650387 GCA_029783475.1 Metacarcinus magister
ACGATGCAGGTGTTAATAAAAAGTGTACACCACCACCACCACCACTACTACTACTACTACTACTACTACTACTACTACTACTACTACTACTACTACTACTACACACTGATAGATAAAGTGTAGTTATATTGTTGTTGTGTTGATGTTCTAATAGATATATAATGTACCGTATTTTGACACTCTTAAGATATATAATGTACCGTAGTTGTTGTTGTTGTTGGTTTTTTTATAGAGACAAGAATGAAGGATTTATAGAGAAACTTAACTATTATTATTATTATTCCACCGTCCTCTTAGATATAAACTTGACCGTATATTTTTGACAAGCACACAGGAACGGAGATTGACGGGGACACTTAATCATTATTTTTACACAACAAACAGCAAAGGGAAGAAAGTTTATACGTATATTGAATGTCAAGGCAATAATAACAATAATTTAGCCCCGCGTGAAAGGACACCACAAGGAAGAAGTAATAGTAATCATCCCTGCATTAGCTTATTAGTAAAGATACACACACTTTCTTGCCAGTATCGAATGTCCTCAGTAAGAGATTAATTCAATGTTTACGCGAGAAAGTAAGGAAAGCACCGTAGGAAACACTTACAAGCAATAATCAGGAGCTGCCTCTCGTAGCCTCCTTATTTCCGTATGTTCTGATGTAATACTAAACTCAAGGTGAAAACTATCGTATATTTAGTTCATAAGATATAACCAAATAAAGACGATAGCAAGGAGATAAGTTATACACCATTATATAAGCCTGAACGCGTGTATCATTATATAAAGAAGAGTATTATGTAAAGAGTAACATTGTGTGAGGTTGATATTGAGAATCCATGACACTTAAGCAGGTAGGAAGGGCGTGTTGTGTTAATATTCATGAGTAGTGTTGGCTGGTGCGTGGGGTGTAAAGTTGAACACTAACTCAATCACTCGAGAGAGGAGTCACAAAGTTCAAGAGAAACACTACACGAGCTAATGTTTGGAGGAGCTTAAAGCCAAGGTTGGGAAGAGCTTTGACACCTTATATAAGATCAGCTTCAATAATAAGACTAAAGATACTTACATCTTCATGATTACGTAATTATGAAACAAACTGTACATGAATAGATAACAGATGCATCACAACACAGCCAGACTCAACACAATGGCACAGTGGACGAGGTGGCGGCACACAGCACATAGCACACAGCACACAGCACACAGCACACAGCACGCCGGGTGGAGGGATGAGTGAAAAGTTAGTAAGCACATCTTGGCACACTCTGACACAATGCTGGCACTCACGGATGATGTTAAAGACGCCTCATCCGATACACCACTTACAATATAGTATACTGTGTGTGTGTGTGTGTGTGTGTGTGTGTGTGTGTGTGTGTGTGTGTGTGTGTGTGTGTGTGTGTGTGTGTGTGACAGACGGGCCGCCACCCCAAGAATGGAAACAAAACAGGAAATTAAATCAGAAAAAATTCAAGCAATATAAAAAAACATCATTTTCCTTGTTGTTTATTTCATGGCAGACAAAGTTGGTGCAGGGAAAGAACCTCTTAACCAACCCACCACCAGCCCACCAGCCCACCAGCCCACCCCACCAGCCCACCAGCCCACCAGCCCACCCCTCCCTTCAGCCCACCACCACCCACCCCTCCCCTCACCCCCATCCTTGTCCTTTTATACAACTCCTTCCACAACACGCAACATCAATGACTGTGTGTATATGTGTGTGTTTATATATACACACACACACACACACACACACACACACACGCGCGCGCACACACAGATAAACAAGAGTAACTATATGAGTAATTAGATAGATAAATATGAACATATAGACATAGATACAGATAGATAAAGATAGATAGTATAGATCAATAGGAGAATAAATACAAATAAAGAGAGAGATTTTCCAGCTTTTAAATTAAGTAAAATAAATGTCAAATACTGAAGGGAAGGGAGGGCTGTGTGCTCTCCTCTCTCTCTCTCTCTCTCTCTCTCTCTCTCTCTCTCTCTCTCTCTCTCTCTCTCTCTCTCACACATGCGGCCAAATTATGAGAAAAAGACATAGAGAGAGAGAGAGAGAGAGAGAGAGAGAGAGAGAGAGAGAGAGAGAGAGAGAGAGAGAGAGAGAGAGAGAGAGAGAGAGGCTCATTATGAAAAGATATTAATGATCCACAATTAATGTTAAAGACTAATATCACTCTAACCTAACCATCCCTTAACCCTTACCTCCTTACCCCCCCCCTTTCCTCCCATACACCCCTCCCTTCCCTCCAACACTCCCCTCCACCCCCACCTCCTTTACCTCCTCTTCCTCTTCTCATTTTCCTGCCCACTAATCCCTCCCTCCCTCCTTCCTCCCTAATCCCTCCTCTTCCTTCCTTCTTCCTCCTCCTCCTCCTCCTCTCCTCCTCCTCCCTCCCCCTCAGGTGTGGCAATGATAACCAATGATATCCCTACTCCCAGTGATTGAGTCAGCCTGCTATCTCTCTCTCTCTCTCTCTCTCTCTCTCTCTCTCTCTCTCTCTCTCTCTCTCTCTCTCTCTCTCTCTCTCTCTCTCTCTCTCTCTATCCGTTACCCAAATATCCCTACATTATTTTTATTTAACTTATGGCTTCTTTCAATCTCTCTCTCTCTCTCTCTCTCTCTCTCTCTCTCTCTCTCTCTCTCTCTCTCTCTCTCTCTCTCTCTCTCTGAATGAAAATAGCTGAGTTGACACAAATGAGAAAAAAAGATAAAAAAGAAGAGAGAGAGAGAGAGAGAGAGAGAGAGAGAGAGAGAGAGAGAGAGAGAGAGAGAGAGAGAGAGAGAGAGAGAGAGTATACGTTAGCCAAGAAGATAAGGAAGAAAATATTGTCTATTATCCTTCCAGTCTTTCCTTCTTCCTTCATTCCTTCTTCTCTTCCTTCCTTCCTTCCTTCCTTCCTTCCTTCCTCCTTCACTCCCTGGAGAGAAGGAAGGTCAAGGCAGAAGAGGAGGAGGAAAAGAAAAAGAAAAGAATAAAGAAAGAAAGATAAAAATATGAAAGAAACGAAAGAGAGGAAGAAGAAAGATACGAGAGGAACGAATAAGGAAGAGGAAGAGAAGAGGAAGAGAAGAGAAGAGAAGAGAAGAGGAGAGAAGAGGAGAGAAGAGAAGAGGAGAGAAAGTACAAGAAAAAGAATAAAAGAAAGATAGAAGTAGAAGAGACAAAGAAGAAAGAGAGGAACGAATATAGAAGAGGAAGGAAGAAGAAGAAGAAGAAGAAGAGAGAAAACACAAGGAAAGAGAATAGGAATAAAACAAAAACATGCAAGAAATAGAAGAAAAAAGGAAGAAAGAAAGAGAGAAAAATTAATATAGAAGAGAAGGAATAGAAGGAAGGAAGGAAGGAAGGAAGGAAAGTAGGAATAAGCATAAAGGAGATGAAGGAAGGAGATATAAACAGCAATAAAGACTGTGGGAAGAGGGATGGATAAAGGGAAGGAGGAGGGAAGGGAAGGAGGGAGGAGGAGGAGGAGGAGGAGGAGGAGGAGGAGGAGGAGGAGGAGGAGAGAGAGGGGAAGAGGGATGGATAAAAAAAAGGGAAAGGAGGGGAAGGAAGAGTAGGGAGAGAGAGAGAAAGAGAGAGAGAGAGAGAGAGAGAGAGAGAGAGAGAGAGAGAGAGAGAGAGAGAGAGAGAGCCTAGAAAACACCTCCAGGTATATGTAGCATGAATAACTCTCTCTCTCTCTCTCTCTCTCTCTCTCTCTCTCTCTCTCTCTCTCTCTCTCTCTCTCTCTCTCTCTCTCTTTCTATATCCATCTCTCCTTCCCCTCTTTCTCTCCCTCTCCTCCATTATTGAGACGGATCTTCCCTCCACCTCCCTCCACCCTGCAGCATTGGAGAGAACTTTCCTCCACAAACAGAAGAACAATCAATCAATGGGAGAGGGAGAGAGAGAGAGAGAGAGAGAGAGAGAGAGAGAGAGAGAGAGAGAGAGAGAGAGAGAGAGAGAGAGAGAGAGAGAGAGAGAGACAATAAGCTAGAAAAAGGGAAGACAAACAGAGGGAGGGAGGGAGGAAGGAAAAAAATAAATAGTGGTAGGGGATGGAGGCAGAGGGAGAGAAGGGGGGGGAAGGGGGGAGGGGGAGAGAGAGGGAAAAAAGTGTGATAGAGGGAAGGAGGGAAGAAAGGGAAGAGAGAGAGAGGAAAGGAAGGTTTATTTGTATTACTAAATAAAATGTTAAGTAGATCCTTCCTTCCTTCCTTCCTTCTCTCCTTCCTTCATGTCCTACTCTTCATCAAAATAACAGAGAGAGAGAGAGAGAGAGAGAGAGAGAGAGAGAGAGAGAGAGAGAGAGAGAGATAATACTGATGATGATAATAATAATAGAGTAAAACAACAACAACCACCACACACACACACACACACACACACACACACACACACACACACACACACACAGGAGTAATCATACAAAGTGTACTCTCACCTCACTAGTATTAACTTGTCACCTTTTAATCACACTATAAAAAGCTTAGGTATTATTTTGATTTATACAACAATAATAATAATAATAATAATAATAATAATAATAATAATAATGAATACTTCCTCTCGTGTTGCACAGACAAACAGACAAACAGACAGACAGACAGTACTTAGATAATAGAAAAACTAACACACACACACACACACACACACACACACACACACACATAAAAATAATAATAATAATAATAATCAAAATAAAAAGTTTCCCATACACTTTCTTTCTTTTCTTCTTTGTAATCTCTATCAATTCATCATCACCACCATTGTCATCACCATCATCATCACCATCATCATCATCATCATCATCATCATCATCATCATCACCACCATCACCACCACCAACACAAGGCATCCAATCGTTGTAATTATAATATTGAAGTACCAACACACACACACACACACACATACACACACACACACACACACACACACACACATACACAGCTTTTGAATTTGTATAGTATGTCGCTTGCTTTGTT
>JAPQNM010000033.1:6655387-6677887 GCA_029783475.1 Metacarcinus magister
CCTCGGCCTGAATGCACATGGGGGGGCCGGGGAGGGGATGGGGGGGGTGTCATGGCGTTCTCCACCACCACCACCACCACCACCACCACAACTCGGGTTCAGAGGAAATTTCCAGCTGTGTTATAACAAAGGGATGCAGATGTGAATTTATCCGCCGTGGCCGCAAAAAAAGCATAGATACGTTCCCTGTCACGCTAAATGCAATTAAATAAATCAAATGTAAATGATATTCCTAAAAGAACAACTCCATCTTACACATCGTAATAATAATAATAATAAAAAGAGGAAATGATTTAAAGTCAGTCAGAAATACGTTACTGAAGATGTTATAAGAAAAGAAAGAAAGTTACATTATAATGATGGTTTCTATATAAAAATACGATTGTTGTGTTGTTGTGGACATTTCAAAACGACCTCCAGTAACTTATAAAAGGATGGTTACGGCACAATGGCTAAGGACTCACATCATTGTGTATTAAAGGAGAAATACTGAATAGGATGGCAAATAAGTCGATAAGTCAACTGCGCTCGTATTATAGGAAGGAAGAGAAAGGAGACAAAAATAATCCGTACTGGGTAGCATCTTAACCGATTGTCTCCGGATTTTCTCGCCAAAAGTAGATTTATCATTATTATTATGAAAACAAAAGAATGTCAGCCTTATCAGACGCTTAAGAGGAGGATCAATAATCGTCTTATCCCGCTGTTCTCTGGTTTATTGGATATTGTTCTTCCTTTCTTTGGTGGTAGTGTTTTAGTAGAATGATTGTGTCACGATTCTGTGGTTGATATTATCTTTCGCGCCTTTTTTTGTTATTGTTATTGATGATGGTGGTGGTGATGGTGGTGGTACTAATTGTTTACTCCTGTTTATGTACTACTAATAATACTAATAAATAACAATAATAATAATAATGAATTTCTACTAACCTATATAATAAAAAAAATATACATACATATAAATAAATAGATAAATAAATTAGTATACGATACACTCAAACCGTTTCAAGGTCACACAGAAAACGCTTACCTAAACATTTCCTCACTTCCTCCTTCTCCTCTTGTACCTATTGTATTTCACTTGCCTTACTTATTTATCTACCTATCCATCCATCTATCGATCTTTACTTATTCTACTCACACACAGAGAGAGAGAGAGAGAGAGAGAGAGAGAGAGAGAGAGAGAGAGAGAGAGAGAGAGAGAGAGAGAGTGGGTGAGGAAATTAGAGAAGGTAAGGAGGGGAGAGGGAGGGAAATAGGAGACATGAGGAAAGAAACTAAAGAGAGGGAAAAGGGAATAATGGAGGAGAAGAAGGAAATAGAAGAAGGGAAGAGAAAGGAGAGAGGAAGAGAAGGGAGAGGAATAAATGCGAAGAAGAGAAGAATTAATAAATGAAGGGAAGAGAGAAATGATAGGAAGGAGGAGGAGGAGGGGAAGGAGACGGAGTTTAGAAAGAGAGAAAGAAAACAAGTGCGGTAAAGATATTGAACCAGAAATAAAGAGAGAAAAAATAAAGAAAAGAATTGAAGATGAAATGATACAAAAGAAAAAGGATGTAGTACAGAGAAGGGAATAGAGAAAATATATATAAAAAGGAAAGAAAAAGAGGAAGTAGAGGAAAGAGGGGAGGAGTGAAAAGTGAGAGGGAAAGAGAGAGAAAGGAGGGGAAGAGGAAAAGAAACTCAATAGAGGTGTTTCCAGCGTCACTTTCAGGAGAGAGAGAGAGAGAGAGAGAGAGAGAGAGAGAGAGAGAGAGAGAGAGAGAGAGAGAGAGAGAGAGAGAGAGAGAGAAGCACTCCTGACTTGACTTTTTCGATTGTCAGTCAGTCATTATTTTTTTTTTCTCTCTCTCTCTCTCTATCTATCTATCTATCAATGTATATTTTGTATCATTATCGCATTTATGTATTAACTATAACCACTACCACCACCACAAATAATAATAATAATAATAATAATAATAATAACAACCACCACCACCACCACCACCACCACCACAACAACAACAACAACAACAACAGCTTTCATCCTCCCCAAAATGAACACACAAACTTCACCACGAAAGCCACATTGAGCGAAATAAACTTTTTCGACTCCCAAAGGATACATACCAGCGGAGAGAGAGAGAGAGAGAGAGAGAGAGAGAGAGAGAGAGAGAGAGAGAGAGAGAGAGAGAGAGAGAGAGAGAGAGAGAGAGCACGTCCCACTTGACTATACGTGAAATACATGACTAAAATTACTGAAACTCTTCCTCCTCCTCCTCTTCCTCTTCCTCCTCTTCTTCCTCCTCCTACCAACCTAATATAACTTTCTTACACATACACACACAGGATCGTAAAGAGAGAGAGAGAGAGAGAGAGAGAGAGAGAGAGAGAGAGAGAGAGAGAGAGAGAGAGAGAGAGAGAGAGAGAGAGAGAGAAAGGAGAATAATAAGATCACCGTAAGATTAAACAAATAAACTCTGACACTTAACGCCCCACAATCTCTTTAAAATGTCTATGGGTTACTCTCTCTCTCTCTCTCTCTCTCTCTCTCTCTCTCTCTCTCTCTCTCTCTCTCTCTCTCTCTCTCCACTACTACACAATATACACAGATGACAAGTGACAAGTGTATGAGAGAAGACAATAGAAGTACCGTGATCTGGGCTGGAGGAGGAGGAGAGGAGAGGAGGAGGAGGAGGAGGAGGATGGAGGAAGGGGGGGAAGAGGAGGAAGAGGAGGTAGAGGAATGAGTGTGTGTGTGAAGGGAAGGGGAAGAGAAGAGTGCCTATTCAGAAGTACTTGTGTAACTTGTGTGTAAGCAGATGGAGTTTACAGAAGTCTTGGTTGGAGTAGTAGTGCAAAGTTGAAAATAAGACTGACTGACTGGGTGTGTGACTGTGTGGGCGTGTGTGTGTGTGTGTGTCTGTGGGTGTGTGTGTGTGGGCGTGTGTGTGTGTGTGTGTTACTACTTTATCATCATTAGTTACTCTTATTCTTCTTCTTGTTATTATTATCATTATTATTGTTCTTGTTTGATGTCATAATATAAAAATGGTTCGGAAAATGTATGCTGAAAATAATTATAAAAGGCTTGTTTAGATGAAGAGGAGGAGGAGGAGGAGGAGGAGGAGGAGGAGGAAGAGGAGGAGGAAGAGGAGGAGGAGGAGGAGGAAGAGGAGGAGGAGGAAGAGTGACAAGAAGCAGGAACACCATTAAAAGGAAGAAGAAAGAGGAGGAGGAGGAATAGAAGTACATGAAAGAGGAGGAAGAATAGGAGTACATGAAAGGAGGAGGAGATGAAGAAGAAAGCGAAGGAGGAGGAGGAGGAGGAGGAGGAGGTGTAGAGGTGAATAGGTGAAAAGACTGAGGAGAGAGAAGCTAAGGTGGTGTTGGTATTGGTGATGTTGATAGTGGTGATGGTAGTGGTGGTGGTGGTGTGTGGGTGGCAGTCTTTCATCATACACTCAGCACACAGGGAGAGAGGGAGGGAGGGAGGGAAGGAGGGAAGGAGGCACCAAAGGACTCAGAGTGATGGACGGAAGGACTCAACTGATGCCTCACTCAATAGCGTGATCAATATTGTAATCTTTCTTTTCTACACCCAACCACCACCACCACCACCACCACCACCACCACCACCACCACCCTCCTTACCCTTGCTTTTACAGACGCTTGAAGGATGTGTGTGTGTGTGTGTGTGTGTGTGTGTGTGTGTGTGTGTGTGTGTGTAGATCAAAAGAGCCTGCCTGCCCTCACGAACACACACACACACACACACACACACGCATACACATTACATTGCCTTTACATTTCCTATCTGCCACCTTGTCAAAATCAAACATCATCATTTGAAACCCATTCCCTTGTGTAACCATGGTAACAAAACCTAGACTAGAAAGATATATAAGTAACAGTTAACCTCCACTATTTTGTACTTCACACACACACACACACATCTCGTTCTTGTTATCAAAGCTCAATAATTCATAAGTTCTAGCACAAAAATAACTCCCATGTACTGTTAAATCAATACTTTGGTGCCAATTATCACACCTAATACACCAACTATAACCTACACAATGCAACCTGAAAATACACCTTCACCCACACTTCACACTTCCTTTCTTAATCACAACACCTCTGGGCACCATCTTAACCCCAGAGAAATAGAGAGAAAGTCAACCTATAGATACAAGAAACACACACAAACACCGTAATATATGTGTTCTTTTTTGTCCCTGTTAATGGATACCAAGAAGGAATACTTATACAAAACATAAAGATCAATAGGTAAGGTAGTGGAAATACTGTCCCCTTAACTTTCTATTCTAATGCTTGGTCCTGTAATTCCTAACCAAGAAATATTAATAGAAATTTATATTGGCTCTGGTTTAAATTTTTCATCATTGCACACTTCAGTCTTCTCAGTCTCTCTCTTTCTCTCTAAATAGTGCAACCCTATCCTCTCACATCCCTCAGAACTACCATCCATAATAAAAAATAAAGACATTCAACTGATACATGATTGACTAACAAGTGCTGAATTCACACTGTTAGGAAATGTGAAATTAATCAATAAACTCAAGCCTCAATCCTACCTGTCAGTGCTACATGGTGTTAGAATACTCCTTAAGTGCAACCAACAGGGAGGTCACAGTGACAATCTGTCGTTGAATCTTCCTTAGGGTCGCTGCGGTACACTTGCCATTCGTTTATAACTCCTAGCAGGTGACAGGAAGAGAAATAAAAGGAAATGAAGCAGAGGAGCAATAAGAAGCACAAAATTATAAAGCAAAGCAAGTAATATAAAAGGAATGAAAATAATGGTACTAGTCAAGCTGGTTCATCATCCTGTATTAGAGACAGAACATTGTAAGACAGGATTGAGTACCACTGGAGAGAAGGTTAAGTTAGTGTGTCTCCCGGCCAGTAGATGATGTGCAGTTCATCTACCTTATTACCCTCCTTTCCTGTTAGTAGAGGAATGTGTAACCCAAAAAATATAAGTAAAATAAACTATAGTGTATCTTGTGACATAGATTCTTTACCCAACACACACACCAAGGAGACAGGGAGACACAGGTGGCATTGCATTAAAACATAGAACACACACACACACACCATTCTTCCTTGGCATGGTTAGACACACACCCTTCTACCTTGGCACTGTTGAACTGGTAGCAGGTACGTAATGCCCAGGTGATGCAGGACACACAGAATACCTTCCCACACCTCAACACACTCAAGGTACTATAACACTTAACAGCTGCACCACAACACACTCATTATATTACCTGCACACATGCGGATCATTAACTCAACTCATTAACAAGCCTATTACTCTCAACACCTGGATTTAATGGGTGATATTCAACATTTTATTTACCTTTCTTCAATATTTTCCTAACTCCCATTTATTCCGTGGTCTCAATCTCCCCTTCAGAGGAACAGCCTGGAGGAGGAAGTCAGACAAATGTTATGGTAAATCTGGTTTATTATGAACATCAACATACTTTCCATGAATGAGCTGGTCTTGCAATGTAAATGTTGGGGAATAAACACAAAATAATTTAACTCATTTCAATATTATAAATGGTGAGAGAAAGTTGCTGCTGGTCCTTGAAATACATACATCTTCAGTGGAATCAATACACACTCAAAAGTTAAATCAAAGAATGTGCTGCTGTAGAGAATTGGCTCATGTATTGCAGGAACCACAAATAAAAAAACTGTTAAGCCAATGTTATCACCACATCAAAAACATAACATCTGCAACAATAAACATCAGAATAACACAAGTGGAGCACAGCACATCATCCCAGACCATAAAAAAAGTAAACCCTAGAAAAATATAGAAACCGTACTCTTACCTATCCATACATGACATAGGATAGGGACAGGGAGCGAGTGAGGGAGCGAGTGAGGGAGGGAGACAGGAAATTTAGTGTACGGACCTAATGATAGAATTAAGTCCAACCCAACACCAATGTGGGAACACCAGCAACACCAGCAGTGGAGGTGGTGGTGGAGGGAGGGGTGATGAAGGCTGGAGGTGGTGTGTTGAGATCAGCCAATGAAGTTAATGGTCACCAGGTGGAGGATGATGTGCGAGAAGATGAAGTCCGCAAATCCTCGCTCGGGTGAGATGCCCAAGAAGTGCATCTTGTTCTGCGGGTTTGCTTGTAGCCTCAGACTCACTGTAAGGCAGATGCGAAGGGTCAGCACAGTGGTAGGCATGGTTAGGTTAGGGACGAGGCTACACCCTTAGCATATAAACGTAAGTAAGTAAGTCTGGTCTGGTTTGGTTTGGTTGGTGTTCCGTATAAACTCAACGCTGATGTCTCTGTTGTGTTGCTTCCATCATTTCCATGTCAGGAATGTGGAAGGAGAATGTGATGAAGGTGTAACATGTGGAGGAGATTAACTCTTTTATGGTTGTGAAAACTGAGTACTGTATTCATGTTAGCATAAAGGGGAAGTCAAAATTTTCCTCAGTCCACAGTCATGGTAATGTTGAGACTTTGGTAATGTTGTTTGTGAACGGAGTTACGATGGAACAACCAGTGGATGAAAACAAGGAAGTCCAAGATATGTAAACTAAGAAGTGATGTCACGTGTTGCGGTTCAAGGAAAGAGGAGACTGGTTGTGTGTAGCTGTGGCAAGGTTTAAGAAGGATTGCATCCTAGCTAAGTCAGTGTGAACACAGCTACTCTTCATTTCAACCAAGATACTCCAAAAATCAGCATCGTTGTTGGACATATCCGTAAATATATTATCTACCCTGGTAAGGTAAGGATAGTTAACATTGTATATACTAGGTAACTATAGACCACATAGCTCTACTTGGGTTAACGAGAGAGCGCTAACACTCTCACCAACAAGCTGCCGTGAGCCAGGATGGAACTCGTAACCTTTAGGCCACGAGCCGAGCACTTCACTACAGAGCCATCCCAACACCCTGCTGTAGTTAAGGCAGGTGGTGACAACCTGAATATTCAATGAAGGCCTGACGGAGTACCAGAAGGAGGGCACAGTCAGTACACACAAACATTACCATCTTAACCTAACCCCAACAAACTCAATTCAAATACCCTTCACCCACCAGTTACTATTCTTAACAAACTCCACCTACTCCTTTCCCTTCCTTCACCTGCAACACTTCCTAACCTCCAACTAGTACCTCCATCCCTCCCTGAGTACCCAGAACCCAACACTCACCACTCACCAGCTACCCCACCACCACCACACCCCCAACACTCACCAGCTACCACACCCCCAACACTCACCACTTACCCACCACCACCCCCCCAACACTCACCTCCTAACACAAAGCATCCCACGGTGCAGATGAACCCAGACAGGAAGGAGTTGAAGGGGAAGGTGCCCACCAGACAGCAGTAAGCAAACTGAAGGATCCCCGTCAGCAGCACGTAGGAGAGGTAGGCGTCCACGATCTTCAGTTTCTTGGGTGTGTTCTTCATGTACTCGTCATAGAAGTTACGCACCACAGCGGAGAGTGACGTGGAAGACATGGTGGTGGCTGTGGGTGGAAGGGGAAGGTGAGTACTCAGGTTGATGGTAATAGGAAGGGACATGAGCACTAGCAAACAAGGTACATTTTTAATAAGGGAACACTATGATAAAATAAAAAATTAGTGTGTTATCTCATGCCTAAAGGTGAATGAAAGGAAAAAATGTTTCCAAAGAACACAAAATCATTAGCATTATATCAGCAGCAAAATGTATCTGCAAAAACTATAAACTAATAATACTAACACAAACATCTGATGCCTTCACTTTTATCTCAAATATAGTTTTTAGGTTTATTTTAATGTATTATTTTGTGTTTCTGTGGGGTGCATGTACAGCTGCCGTATCTGTAAGCACTTATAGGCACAGCTTACAGGTACGGCAGCCGTATCCACATAGTGCTCCCTTATAGATACGGCACGTGTCTAACTTTTGGGTAATAAAATATAAAAAGCTTATATAACCGAACCTAACCGAACTAAACCGTACCTAACCTAACCTAAGCCGTTTCCTCATAGTGCTCGGTTATAGATACGGCAAGTGCCTAACATTTGGGTAAAAAGCTTACATAACAGAACCTAACCAAACCTAACATAACATAATCAATCTAACATAACTTGAAAGATGCTTTACCAGGTAAATAATAAGGCACAGGCCGTACAAATAGCGGATTATTCTGTTGATTGCTTTCTAAGTGTTTTTGAAACTTCGTACAATGGGAAAATGTCAAATTTAATGTGAACACGGTGGTTGACGCCAGCGCATGCTGTACCAATATGGGATGACAACGGGGTACAGCTGCCGTATCTGTAAGCACATCGTTGTTTCTATCAGAATGATACCTTTGAAGAATTTAGAATTTAGTAAGTTATTGACACCAAACCAAAGCTGTAACAATAACCATAACATTTACATCCGCACACAAGCACACAGACTTACACTTATGTACACAATCACAAACTACCACATTCACATTGATCCACATACATATCTACACAACACAAACAATCAACTCACTAGTAACACACACAACCAAAACTACCAAACACATCACACTCAACACACACGCACACAAACACTCCTACTTCCCACGCACCATACATACGCGACTGGAATAGACTCCCTCAACACATTTTAGACTCCAAAACAATACTCATTCACAATACAAGTTCACACACACCTGTCACCACACCACCTCTACACTAACCATTACACTTGATTCACTCCCCTCTCTGCACACCCGGTACTCCCCTCCCCCAACAGCCAACTCCACATACATGCGTGATATGCACTAGAACTGATGCCCTGCCCATTATCATACACAATCAGAATAACAACACTATTTCAAATAACACACCAGCTCAACACCCACCACGTTTCTAGTCACTCCATCAACACCTAAGGCCAGACAACACACCTCTACCACTCCACGCACTCCTCTCCCCCTACCACACCTTAAACACACCTTGAAATAACCTTTTAAATCAGTAATTACAGCAGGAACAGCAAGGTGACAGCTGCCTCAGAGTGAACACGTGCTGAGTCTCGCCTTCCACCTCCTCACCGGCACTGAAATACTCCTTTAAACCAATGATAACTTAGAATAACTTACTTGTTAGCCAATGAGACAGTGAAGCTAATGACCTCCCAAACACGTCCTGCTGGTCCCTTCTGATTGGTTGGTCATGTAAACAATAAACAAGTGAGGATCTACATGCGGGGAAATATAAATGTAAGGTAAATTATGATATTAGTTAGTTTTTATCACATTCTACGGTATGAATAGTAGTAATATATTGTGTTAGGTAACTGTGTATGACTATGATAAAGTATGTAATGGAATAAATAAAATGGAGGTAGGAAGGTGAAATACGTAAGCATCCCTGTTGAAAAGGTGCAATCACCATACAAGACAATACAATTAGTACCAATCATTACGTAATCACCTCTATATACTTTACATTATATAAAATAAGGTGCAAGATAACTATAGTTTATTACTGAAGCTGTGATACGTGGCGAGCTAACTCCAAGAAACAAGATAAGATCACAGCATTCACAGCAACAGCACAGCACAGCACGGGGAAGATCTGCAGGATGGACGTTATAGAAGATGTTAATGTGCAGCCACTCACAGAAAAGTCAGAGTACGTGCAGCCCCACAGGATGCACTACAAGCAGGTGAATAGAATGGTAGTGGTAGTAATAGTAGTAGTAGTAGTAGTAGTGGTAGCGGTGGTGGTAGTGTCTGCATGTTAACACTGTACTGATCTTTGACTGCTGCAAAGGAATTACACAAAGGGAATGTTATTTAAAGATATATGGGCTCTCTCTCTCTCTCTCTCTCTCTCTCTCTCTCTCTCTCTCTCTCTCTCTCTCTCTCTCTCTCTCTCATTTCTGCTTCAAAGCCCATATCTCCTTAATAATATATCTAGTAGCTAATCTTAGAAGGTGGCGGCGGATTGAAGAGTTGTAGTTTGGCGTTTTATTTTCTATTTACTGCACTCAATGGTTAAATATTCTAATGGCAACGCAAAATTATAGCTTGTTACACTTTTCTTTTGTTTATGTTTTGGCTTCAGCTGTATAATAGTTGCTTTGTTTAGCTACTGTAACTATCTTTTCCATAGCTAGTAGTATTATCCACACGTACGGCTGTTTTTTTGGTCCAATATATGACTGAAAAGTTATATACTACCATGAGTTTTGTTTTTTGATATGCCATAATGTGAATTTGAAGGCATGAATTCGTTTATTTTGCTTTTTTTTCTGTGTATAGTTTGCGGCAGACAGATCCTTCACACTTTCGGTCTGCTGGGGAAGGAGAGACACTTGTCACCTAAAGCCACACATGTGATGGTCAAACTGCCATCACAAAAGGGAGAGAGACAGTAAAGGAGACAAGTTAGTGACTCCTGAGGTAGGTCACAACTATTTGACCTTTCCTGCCCTTCCTCACCTTCCCCCATTGCACCCCCTTCATCACATCCTCTCAGCACTCTTCTGTACTCATCCCTTCATGCATGGGTCTCCTGACATTGTTTCTTTTGTATTGTAGTTCATATTTTCTTACTGTAGTGGTTTCTGAGTTCGCTGAGCCATGCAACTCAAAATTTCAGTAAGTCGGTTTGGTCTGCTTAGATGTGTTTAATTGCTTAGATATACCTTATGATTCTGATTCTGATTAATAATGCGTAGGGCGCCAGTTCTAGTGTATACATAGATGATTGTTCTAATGACCTCAGTACTTAGGAGCTCTGATATATTAGCTTAGTGATACTATTTATGTGACTTAAGGATTTTCTTCTTAGTTTTTGTACTCCATGTAAACTATTGAAGTCAAATTAAACAAAGTGCACCATTAAGTGAGGTGCGCCACATTGCTGTCACCCTTCACACTTGACAACTTACTTAAACACCTAACCTCCTACTCCTCTTTGTAACTTGGTGTCTTATCTGAAAATGAAATGCTTAAAGCCGATAGGTAATACACTGTAGCTACATAAATTTTCAAGATATAATAAAGATTTAAGTCATTATAAAGATACTAAAACCAATAAAAAATGCATGATTAATTTCACTTTTTCGTATGGATGCACCTCAGTTATTGTAGCTTAAACCAAAATTTTTCTGCCTGCTAACTACACCTTGCCTTGTGACCATTACAGGACAAAGTGGAGAAGGATTGGGACTTGGTGACTCTGCATGACAGTGTGAGCGCCATCCTCTACAACACAGACCGTCAGAAGCTGGTCATGGTCAGGCAATTCAGGCCAGGTAGCTAAGCTCATCACACTCCTCACAACACGTCAATATCTAACAGTAGCAGTAGTAATAGTAGTAGTAATTTACTTATCATATACTGCCTTTCATAACTAATATTACTACACTTACTCGCCTGGTATATTGATTTTTTGTGTATTGACTCTCCTCTCCCTCCCTCCGTGCAGCCGTGTACTACAGTCGTGTCCCTAAAGAAGACCGTGAAGGTGCTGAAGGAAAGATAGACACCTCAAAGTACCCAGGGCAGCGTGGGGTCACCTTGGAGCTGTGTGCCGGCATCGTGGACAAGAATGCAGCCCTGGAGGAGGTGGCCCGGATGGAGGCGCTGGAGGAGTGTGGTTATGATGTTCCGCTGAAGAACTTTGAACACGTTAAGACATACAGGTGAGGAGGAGGAGGAGGAGCAAAGGGTGAGGTGACTATGGAAAAGGATGCTTGCTTGTGCCACTCTGTATAAAAAAAATAAAAATAAAAATTGATCCATATTATACTCAGGAAATTGCAGGTTTTTCAGGAGGTCTTTCACTTCTCTGTTTTAGTTGAATTAAATATGATTGCATTGGTTTAAACTCTTTACTTTTACAATTATATGAGCTTGTATAATAATTCTTTCTGGTGTGTGTGTGTGTGTGTGTGTTGCAGGTCAGGGGTGGGAGTGTCAGGTGACCGGCAGACCATGTACTACGCCGAGGTCACTGACAAGATGAAGGTCGCGCCAGGTGAGTCTTTACTTCACTTCCCTTCACTTACAACCAGAGACTCATTTATTCATCTCCGTTTAAATGTATACAGACCGAGGAATATCAAAAGAGAAAAATAGATAGATGGAATATTTTTGAACTCTAATGAATGTGAAAAAGTGAAGATGAAAACAATTATAACATGTATGGGAAAGATAAGTGATGATGAAGACTGTCTATTCATCACTAAATGGAACTCATCACTTTTTACAGGTGGTGGTTTGAAGGAGGAAGGGGAGATGATCGAGGTGGTGGAAATGGGAGTGTCGGAGGTGAAGAAATTGCTGTCTATGCCTGAGGTGAATGCTCCAGGAACCTTTCTCTTTGGTATCAGTTGGTTCATGCAGCACAAGGCCCCCTCCACCACCATCAGTACCGCCATCTAGTCCTTCAACACAGCCATCCAGCCCAACACTGCCACCCAGACCACCAGTACTGCTGCCACCACCACCACCATCACCAGTAGTAGTGTTAGAGTTATAATAATCCTATTTTGTTTTTCTTCCACCTGTTTACTACTAGTACTTCTCTCTCTATATATATATTTCTCTCTCCTTGCTCCTCACCACTGTCATCATTAATACTTATTTTCTTCACCACTAACACTAAGTACTCTCCATCACCAGCACTCCTCTCTTGTACCTCCTCACCACCCATTCTCCTCAACCCACCACCACCACCACCACCACTCCTCAACACCACCTCTACTGATAGTGTTATGCTGTAGTCGCACTGCCTGTGTGGTGCAGTGGTTGGCATGCTTGGACAGGAATACCTGGGCATCAGATAGTCCCAGTGGAGACAGACAGCTGGTCAATGGGTGCCTGGGATCGCCTAGGGAAGGTAAACAGTGGTCACCTGTGTGTTATACTTGACCGTGTGTTGTAGGGTAAAAGATCTGTCACATGCTTCAAGGCCAAAGAAACAGTGATGAAAACCAAAGCAGTGTGTAGCAGACGCCTGTGTACTGCCACTATAAATATTATTAAATCACCCTTTATACAACCATCACAGACATATTTAATTATCTATTGGTATATTGTTACTATAGTGACAGTCATGAAAATAACTGATGAAATATATGTTGACAGAAATTTATTTCAAGCAGTTTATGTAAATCTTTTATTAAATACCATGACGACTTTCATCCCTGTTCTTCCACACATGATTTGCTTGAGACATAACCCTTTGTAAGCCTTTATCAGTATTTAACAACACTAAGTTACACCATGAGTACACAAACACGTACCTTGTTTGAGGTCTTCACTCTCTTTAAATATTCTTCATATGAATATTAGTCAGCCATGGGAAGTTTACGTAACCTTGTATCTCTTCTATCTCCACCTCAAAGCTATCTCACATTGTTCTTGCCAAATCATTCAAATAATTTCTCCCATATTCTTTACTCTCATAAACTCCCACTATTGTTTACAATCAAACATCTTAAGCTTTTCCCAGATCCATGAAAGTATCCTATAATCTACTACCTATTGCAAGATATTTGACAGTCAGTAATCTTATCCTTGCAATCCAATCCACACAACCTTCCTCTTTTCTAAACACACTTTGTTCCTCCGAGTTATTTACATTTACTTCACGTGCACTGTTTTTATATTCAGAATGCACCTTAATCTTAGAATTCCAACATTCCTCTTAAATATTTAGAAAACATGTATCCCAAAATGTAGTATTTATATATATATTTACTTATTGTATGTGTAAGAGAAAAAAGAAAAATATCTATCTATCTATGAGTATTGCCTTACGGGCAGTACTTCTGAGAGACACAGGTAGGGTTGGCAGAGCCTCCTGGCCGCCGGTGTCCCCCACCCAAACGAAGCCTACGAACTAGATTATATGCGTCAAAAGAGTCTCGGGCAAAACTATGCTGGACGCGCCTTGAGGAACCTTAAGGTAGCCCGCAGTTCCTATATAAGAAATAAAAACTGCACAGGATTGGAATGATGTATACATTAAAGATAAGAGAAAAAGATTTGTGATTTTTTTCAAACTGCTTTTTCCTATATTTGAGTGGTGGCTGTCTCATGAAAAATACTTATCTACTAAAAAAATTTACCCAAAAAAAACAAAAACTATTATCTTCAAAACTAAAACAGTAATTCAAAACCATGATATGTTTTTTCATTGGTAATTTTATAAGGAATGTCTGATATTTGTTTCAGCAACATTGGTGGAGTATTAACTCTACAATAATTAATTATGTTTTTTTAAAACAACAAAATCAATTTTATTTTAGCAATAAAAGTTTTTAGTGAAATGACCTGAAACTTTGGTTAGAGTATTACATTATTACTGTAAACAATACAGTGTAAAAAGATCAAAATCCATTGACGAATAAAAAGAAAGTGTTCCTCGAGTAGAAAAATTACGAAAATACACGATAGAATCAATGAGGTTTAAAGTAATTTTGTTAAGCTACGAGGGTCTGTAAGGTGGTTAGACGTGTCGTAAGGCTTAATTATGAACTGTTTTGAGCTATGAGAGTCATTACAAGAATATATGTGTTCCTTACGGGGTAGCAAGGAGTGTGTAGGAGTATACGTGGGTTACTGATAGCTATCATATCCTCTTGATGGAGCTTGACAGTGAACTAAAAATACTGCATTACATTTTTTAATGAAAATAATTAATTTCCATAGCCATTGGCACCGATGACAGTCAGTAGTGAAGGTTGTGATCAGCTCGTGGTGACCGAACGGGCAGTAAGATTTGAATTTTTTCTGCCTCTATATACCTAATTATAGTGAGCCTTATCTTGATGCAGCAGCAGTCAGAGGAAGGCAATGTAAACCACAGGAGTATTCAAACAGACTCTGCCATCCTCAGACCCTCTGTGGTTAAATGACGTTGATTACCTATATAGTATATTAGAAATAATGAAAAAACAAACTATACACAGGATTGGAATGGGATATGGTTTTAAAAAATAAATAAATAATTATGATATTTCAGCACAACTCTGTTATATTTGATGGGTACCTATCTCATGAAAAATATTTATTTACGAACAATATTACATATACCATTAAACAAAAAATATTAGCATCTAAACTAAAATCCTAATTGAACAAGGTGCTTTGTTTATTAGTTGGTCATTTTATAAGGAATATTTAATATCTTTTCATCAACAATGGTGAATTATTAAATCCACCATAATGATTTAAACCAAATCAATTTATTTTTAGAAATAAAAGTTGTGAGATTACCTGAAACTTATCTGAAAGTATAACATTATTCCTATGTACAACATAGTTTTAAAAAATCTAAATCGATTAGCAAATTAAAGAAATATATATAGCTACCCGAGTAGAAAAAATGACGAAAATACACTATGGGTTGAGATTAATTTTACAAATCTACGAGTCTGTAAGATGGTTAAACGTGTAAGGCTTAGTTATGCACTGCTTTGAGCTGTAAGGCCGGGTTCACACGAGGCACCTTTTAGTGGTCAGTGGCCGCCATTAAAAAATGGTCAAAATAGAACACACTCATCTCTATTACTACTCACCATTATTTTGCAGTCACCACAAAAAAGTGCCCCGTGTGCATGCAGCCATAGAGATGTGTGTGTTCTATTTTGATCATTTTTTAATGGCGGCCACTGACCACTAAAAAGTGCCTCGTGTGAAGAGTCATTACAAGAATCCTATACATGGAAGTTAACAATATACGTATATTGAATGTACTGCATATACCTTAATTCATCCCCAAACCATCTCGCATCGGCCACTAAACCATTATAATAACTAGTGCGTGTAAGTTAGGTGTGGGTCCGTGTGTTGAGTGTAGAGGAGGTAAGGGGGGGAGGGGTCGTCGGAGGCCATGTGAGGAGCCAGGGTGAAGGCGTGAGGCGGAAGGCAACGTGTAACATTACAAAAATAAAACAGCCGCGGGAAACAGAGAGCTCGGATCTTCTTTCCCCGTTTGGCGGAGAGGACGCCGGCACAGTTACCTTTTATAGCGTAGCAGCCGCCTTTCCTCTCCATATTAATAGACTTGTTGGCCAATTGTCATCGATACATTCATGTGTTTATATTTGTCCTTCCCTCCTCGTCTCCTCTCAGCCTTCGACATTTGCAGACTTACACCTTTCTTCTTCGCCTTCTTATATAACAAATATTTCACCCCGGAACTGATTATATAACATCGGTATTTGTCAGATATTATGGTAAAAAAAGGGAAAAGCAATAACCATGTGGTAGTTGCATAATTTGAGATGCAGCTTTTTTTCTTGCTTCGAATTCCTTATTCATACAAACCTTTATCTCTGATCACTTATTTGTCACGTGATCACTTCCTCGTACTCATTCCACCCCCTGCGTTCCCCTCCCCTCCCCTCCCCTCCCCTCCCATACAGATGGTTAGACAGGTGGTGTGCCCAGCTGCCGTGCTTGCCTTTGCCGCGTGGCGTGTGCGACATAGACAAAGTGATTGAATTAGTGTCAGTGGTGGGGTGCTTGAGGAAGAGGGGATGGGAGGGGAGGGGAAGGGCGTGGTGAGGGCAGCAACAAGGCGTGTTAGTGTTGCTTACACGTGTACACAGTTTGTTACTGCCGCTTATATTGATGGTTTAGTTGTGTGCGTGCGTGCGTGTGTTGTGAGGTACATAGTTACGGCTACTGGTTAGTGAGATAACTAAGTTTGCAGGTAATTGCTGCTCATCTTGGAGCCAATGCTTAGTTTGTTTGTAAACCTGCTACAGTTTTGGCGTGTATGTTGTGTTTGTAAACTTTGTGCCGAGATTCCGGCATGGTGTCTGACACGTGGCGGGGGTTGGGTGTACATGGGTGTGGTGCACCACGTTGGGCAGGGCAGGGCAGGGCGGGGCGGGGCGGGGCGGGGCGGGGCGGGGCGGGGAGTGGTAGTGGTAGTGGTAGTAGGATCCTGAGGCGAAGGGAGACAACGTTTATAGTAAAAGATTTTATTTTTATTAATGTGACTTTCATATGCCAATCCGGCGGTCTCTCCCGCGGAGGGGAGGCACCGCTGTTTGATGGTGGCGTGGCGGTCCCGCACGCCGCCGAAGGCCACAGCTGTGCGTACGACGACGACCCTGTGGCGTCCCTCAAGGGCACCACAGCTGCACGTGCGACGACGACCCTGAGACGCCGGCGGTGGCCACATTCACTGCGCGAATGGCGGTGCACATAACACTTGTTCACTGTCTGGTCCAGGTAGTGGGAGCGACGCGCCCTCCCTACGGTGGCGGCGGTGCACGCGACTTTATAACGCCGCTCCCGAGCCGCGCGACGATGGTGGTGGTGGTGGTGGGCAGACACGGGGCAGGTGGAAGCCGCCGCGGGGAGGACTGGCAGTGTCGTGGCCCGTAAGAAGTATGGGTGAGATGATGGATGGATGGCGCGAGTGATGAGACAGGAAGACAGAAAGAGAAGTGGAGGGGGAGGGGAGGGAGCAGCAGCAGCAGCAACAGCAGGAGGTTCCCAATGGTGCCTGAGTGCCACAGCCACAGGACGCGAACAAGAGCTGCCCTGCTGATGCGTGTCACTACTCGCCACCCATAGTTCCTGCGGGCGTGAGGGGCGGGACGGGAAGAGTGGATAACACACACTTATTAGGCGGCCTCCTCCTCCTTGCTGGCACCAGCGCACAGCATGGATATGAGGGCGTTGGAGTCGATCATGCCGGTGTCCTCATCAAGATCCATCTGCTCGAAGGCATCATCCACCTCCTGTGAGGTGAACTTGTCTCCGAAGGCCATCAACATGGTGCGGAAGTTCTCGGCGTCGATATTGCCGGCTTCCTTCTCGAAAGCGCGGAAGGCGCCTGCGACCACGTCATCATCGTCGCTCTCTCCGGAGGAGCGGGAGGCGAACATGTGGAGGAGGGTGGTGAAGTTGATGGGTCCGGGGGCGTCGGAAATCATTTCGTCGAGGTCGGAGTCGCTGGTGATGCGGCCGATCTCATCGAACACACCACGGAGGTCATCCTTGCTGATGATGCCATCGCGGTCACGATCCATCACCTGGAAGCCCTCCTTGAACTCCGCCACCTGCTTCTGTGTGAACATATCGAACACATTGCTTCCTCCCTTCTTGGCCTTCTTGGAGGAAGAGCGGGAACCCTTAGAGGCAGGCATGACGGCGGCGGGGGCGGTGGAGGCGACCTGAGCTGTGCGGCACTGCTGGTCCACATGCCCTCCCGCATCTTATATCAGTGCGCAGTGGCCTACGGTGCGCGTACCTTCTGCGCATACCCTATATTAGGGTGGTGGGGGAGGCGGCACAGTACTCGCCGCCGCGCTGCAGTAAAAATATACACACACACAAGGGAGGCGAGATCCTGCCTGTCGCCCGCCTCGCTGCGGCCCTGCGCTCCCGCCGGCCGCCGACACTCCAGCTCACCTTACACGGTACCCCCTCCACCCCTCCGCCACCACTACCACTTCCACCTACAGCATGGCCTCAACCACTTCCACTAACACCTTTCATTCCCATCACTACCACCACCATACATCACCACCAACACCACCACCACCAGCAGGCTCCTAGCTCACCACCCTCATCCAGTCCTTGCCTCCCTTCATTCACTTCGCCCCAACCCTAACCCTGGCGAGACGAGCCCTGCCCCTCCCCTCCCTCCCACCGCCTCACTCGTCACAGCCTGTCATCCACCTGTCACTCGCATGGCACGCCGCCCCCCCTACCCTCTTTACCTTCCCGCACCTGTCTTCCTCACGCTCTGATTCATGTCTATATTAACGAGACAGAAATGATGATAAAGAAAATGCAGCGTAACTTCTTAATCTCAACTCAATCGAACATTTCCGCTGCAGGCACAGGTAGCGCCACAATCGCCTTCGCGCGGGGCTCCAACCCGGGCGTGGCATTTACGAGGCCAGCCACGACCCACGTGGAATGTGCGGAGATACGCGGCCGAAACTATATATACCCGGCGGCAGGTTTTTTATTATCTTATTATAATTGAATGTTGCTTTAATCACACCGAAAGAAGAAGAAGAAGAAGAAGAAGAAGAAGAAGAAGAAGAAGAAGAAGAAGAAGAAGAAGAAGAAGAAGAAGAAGAAGAAGAAGAAGGAGAGAGAGAGAGAGAGAGAGAGAGAGAGAGAGAGAGAGAGAGAGAGAGAGAGAGAGAGAGAGAGAGAGAGAGAGAGAGAGAGAGAGAGAGAGAGACACAAACCACCCGTCTTTTTTTTGACATTTTTCAACTGTTTTCATTCTCTTCCTATTTCTAGATCTAACCGCAGCAGCAGCAGCAGCAGCAGCAGGAGGAGGAGGAGGAGAGGACAGGCGGCGGGCGGGCGTGGGCAGTGTTTTGAGGGTACAGACGCCTTCAACACCATCTAAATCTTTTCTCTCCACTCCTGTGCCACCTCACCTATACTAGTTCCTCCCTCGCAGCTACTACAACCAGTCGGCCATTGCTCCTGGTTACCCTTAGTAGTACCATTCAATCACTTTTAACACCTTCCAGACACATGTTGATCTCCTACTGTCCCTATCTTTTCCATCCTTAATGTGTCCCAGTGATCCTTTGCAATGATTCCTACAGTTTCCTTCCTATAGTCGTTCTTAACCTTTTTTTTTTTACTGATTAGTTTATTTTAGTCTGTCCTTCAGGCTTACCCATTACTAGCCGTTTCTAATAGTTCCTAGTCTTTCCTATCTTTTATTTTTTATTTTTATGTCCTTATCCTGTGGCGCCGGTAGGTTTAATGGAGGCGTTAGATGATCGGCCTCCGCCCGTTAGTAGCGCGGGTTAAATTTTTAAGTGGCGCCTCGTTTCATATTGAGAGAGGTTCATGCTGTCTGTGGAAGCTCCTCGTGCATATAACTTACTTATTTTCCTTATCTAGCAAACCCATCTCCTATCCCACTCAGGTTCTCATCTCCATCCTCTTTCTTATGCTTATATATCCCTCTCAAATTTAGCTTCTTCACTCTCTGGTGCGTTTCTCTATCCCTCTCATTCCTTCCCTTCACTAACTGTCCTTCTTTCCCACTCAGACTTATCTTTTTTCCCCTCTCATCAGTCTTCTCTTCCTCTCTTCTCAAACTTATCTCTTTCCCTCTCACCAACTTCTCTTCTTCATTTCTCACTGATATCTTTTCCTCTTTCATCAACCAGTCTTCTCTTCCTCACTTCTCAAACTTATCTCTTTTGCCCTCTCACCAACTCGCTCTTCCTCTCTTCTCAAACTTATCTCTTTCCCCACACAAGGAAGTTTATCTCTCACCTCTCCTTCAATGTGATATCCTTGCCCTCTCCTCCCCTCATAAGTCATCCTAAACAACCTTCAATACAACACATTATCCGAAATTAGCTATTTGTCCCCATTTTAGCGAATAATGTAGTTATTTCGGTCTTAAGTTTTCTTGTGCTCATTTTCAGTCCTCATTATCTTTTTTTTTTTCTCTCTCTCTCTCTCTCTCTCTCTCTCTCTCTCTCTCTCTCTCTCTCTCTCTCTCTCTCTCTCTCTCTCTCTCTCTCTCTCTCTCTTAGACCTTCACCTAATTCTAACCAGTCTTAGGTTCTCTTTTCTATCTACTTGCCCGAGAGAGAGAGAGAGAGAGAGAGAGAGAGAGAGAGAGAGAGAGAGAGAGAGAGAGAGAGAGAGAGAGAAAAGAAAAAAAAACGACAGAAAGACAGAGAGGGTGAGGGAAGGTAAAATTTTAAACTATATTCTATTCTTGCTGAAATTTTCGCGCATTGGACTTAAAAGTAAGAAAAATGCGGTGGGGACATCAGAGAGAGAGAGAGAGAGAGAGAGAGAGAGAGAGAGAGAGAGAGAGAGAGAGAGAGAGAGTGAGTAGAGAAACAGTCCCCCAGTTCGAGATAAACCACTTTGGCACGCTCCATCGACCACCACCATCACCATCGCGTCACAAAATCTGCCAAAGTACAGTCTCAATTTCGGACCTAAATTTTCTTTCGTTTTTTTTACATCATCAAATCAGTCACAGTAAAAAAAAATAAATAAAAAATCAGTAAAAAACGATAATAATAGTAATAATAATGAAAAAAAATCAAGACGGTACCATTTCCTACATAATTTACAGTTTCAGAGAGAGAGAGAGAGAGAGAGAGAGAGAGAGAGAGAGAGAGAGAGAGAGAGAGAGAGAGAGAGAGAGAGAGAGAGAGAGAGAGTGAAAAAAAACCGTCTAAGGTCACAAGTAAATGAATGAACTGTAAAATGATTAATTGATCAAGTTGTCAGGGGAAGGAATCCGAGGAGGGGAGAGGAAGGGGAAAGAAGGGAAGGGGAAGGGGAACAAGAGAGGGGAAGGGGAAGGGGAAGAAAGAAAGGGGAAAGGGGAAAAGAGAAAGGGAAGAGAGAAGAAGTAAGAATAAGGAAGGTATGGAGACAGACGGGAAAGAAAGGGAAGATAAGAGGAAGAAAAGGAAGAGAGAAGGAAGAGAAAAGTAAGGAAAACGAGAGGAATGAGAGAAAAGAAGGGAGAAGAGAAGGAGAAGCAAGAGAAGAAAGGAAAGGGAAGAGAAGGTAAGGCGGTTATTTACAATGTCTGGGATGATTCTCTCTCTCTCTCTCTCTCTCTCTCTCTCTCTCTCTCTCTCTCTCTCTCTCTCTCTCTCTCTCTCTCTCTCTCTCTCTCTCTCTCTCTCTCTCTCTCTCTCACCGTCGCCAAGAATGTCTAGGCTCAAACAGCTGTCACTTTTTATTCATTTTCCTTCTTCCTTCATTCTGAGCCTCGGTGAAAACTGAGAAGGAAGGAGAGAGGGAGGAAGGGAGGAAGGGAGAATGGTAAGAAAAGATGAGAGGAAGAGAGAGAGAGAGAGTTAATAGTTGATGTGATTTATTGAATATACTACTATTGCCATCCTTATACTACTACTACTACTACTACTACTACTACTACTACCACCACCACCACCACCACCATATAATAATAATAATAATAATATAATAATAATAATAAACATAGGAGTCAGGTTTCAGTAAGGTTAAAAATACACATTAATACTTTGTTGAGATGGATTATATTATTATTATTATCATTGTTAGAAGGAAACAAGAAGAAGAAGAAGAAGAAGAAAACATTTTAATTAAAGAACAATATCGGTCAACAAATACTATTATTATTAATACTTTTACTACTGCGACTACTACTACTACCGCACACACACATACACACACACACACACACACACACACACACACACACACACACATACTGTACAGAATTATATACAGAAATAGATCAGTTTTCTCTCTCTCTCTCTCTCTCTCTCTCTCTCTCTCTCTCTCTCTCTCTCTCTCTCTCTCTCTCTCTCTCTCTCTCTCTCTCTCTCTCTCTCTCTTCCTATTCTACACTTTGCCTCATTTCCTCCTCTTCTTCTTCCTTCTTGGCTCCTCTTCTGCCTCTTTACCTCAATATACTTATACACTCTTCCTCTTCTTCTTCCTTCCTTTATTTATTCAGTTCTATTTGCTCTCACACTCTCAC
>JAPQNM010000033.1:6680387-6712887 GCA_029783475.1 Metacarcinus magister
GGGTCGGTTATGTTCCGACCCCCTTCTCATCCCCTCAATCCCCCCTTCAATGCCTCGTCCCCCTCCTCCTCCTCCTCCTCCACTTCCTCCACTGGTGCCCCCTCCTCCTAGTCCTCCTCCTCCTGCTCCTGCTGCTGCACCTCCTCCTCCACTTTCAACGCGACTCTGCTCTCCTCCCATGGTGTCTGTGGGTGAGAGAAAATGGGTGGTTAGTATGTGTGTGTATGTTCTCTCTCTCTCTCTCTCTCTCTCTCTCTCTCTCTCTCTCTCTCTCTCTCTCTCTCTCTCTCTCTCTCTGATCATAAAAATTTCCTTCTTCCCTCCCTCTCTCTCTTTCTCTCTCTCTCCTCTTCCCTTCCCCCTCCATGACACATAACGCATCTAAATTTAATACGAGAACACGACCGTCATCCTCTCTCTCTCTCTCTCTCTCTCTCTCTCTCTCTCTCTCTCTCTCTCTCTCTCTCTCTCTCTCTCTCTCTCTTTCTGTCAATCGCTCGTCTCACTTATTTCCTTTACGAATGAGGGAAAGAGAGATAAAGAGAAAGAGAGAGAGAAGAGAGAGAGAGAGAGAGAGAGAGAGAGAGAGAGAGAGAGAGAGAGAGAGAGAGAGAGAGAGAGAGAGAGAGAGAGAAGATACAATGTGGGGAAGGCCAGCGGGCTATTTCAGATACACTGCTGGTCACCCCTCCTCCTCCTCCTCCTCATTTGCTCTTCTTTCCTTAACCTCCACCTACTACAACTTCTGAAAACCACTGCATCAACCAACAACAACAACAACAACAACAACTATTACTAATGACAATCCTCCCACGTCTGATGGTAGCAACAAGTGTATGAATGATGATGATGGTGATGGTGGTGGTGGTGGTGGTGGTGGTGGTGGTGGTGGTGGTGGTGGTGGTGGTGGTGGTGGTGGTGGTGGTGGTGACTGTTTTGCTTGTAATAATACACCACTATACATCATTATTCACGTGCCAACATACACACACAATGAGAGAGAGAGAGAGAGAGAGAGAGAGAGAGAGAGAGAGAGAGAGAGAGAGAGAGAGAGAGAGAGAGAGAGAGAGAGACAGACTATAATTTCTGTAATATTTATGGGATCTATATGATTCTCTCTCTCTCTCTCTCTCTCTCTCTCTCTCTCTCTCTCTCTCTCTCTCTCTCACGCACAGTGGTTCCCAACATGCAAAATAATCATAAAAAGTTACGAAAGAAACTGCAATATTCTCTCTCTCTCTCTCTCTCTCTCTCTCTCTCTCTCTCTCTCTCTCTCTCTCTCTCTCTCTCTCTCTCTCTCTCTCTCTCTCTCTCTCCCCCTTTCTATCTATCATCCCTGTATCAGTCTGTCTGTCTGCCCTTATTATTTCATCTCCCTCCTTACTCCCTCTCTTCATTTCTTCTCTCCCTCCCCTCTTTCTTTTCTCCTCTCTCTCCCTTCTTTGTTGCCTCCTCCTTCTCTTCTTCACTAAAATAAGTAGGACATTTCTTGGCTACCAAAAAGTTGTTAAGAAATTTGGCAAGTCTCTGTCTCTCTCTCTCTCTCTCTCTCTCTCTCTCTCTCTCTCTCTCTCTCTCTCTCTCTCTCTCTCTCTCTCTCTCTCTCTCTCTCTCTCTCTCTCTCTCTCTCTCTCGGACACCCTGGTCAACTGTATAGGTTATCACCACAAATAACTTCACCACCATCACCACCATAGTCATGACCACCACCACCACCACCACCATCACCATCATCATCATCATCATCAACGACCCTCGACCTACATTTGACACTTGACACAATACCTCCTTGCAACGGTGCCAAACGAGAGAGAGAGAGAGAGAGAGAGAGAGAGAGAGAGAGAGAGAGAGAGAGAGAGAGAGAGAGAGAGAGAGAGAGAGGAAAAAAAATATACACGTTCTTGGCACCACACAGACCTCCACACACTGCCAGATCTCACCTTACCCCCTATGGTGCCACACACACATACACACCAGCACACACACACACACACACACACACATACACACCTGGCACCCCTACACCCATCCCCACACCTGCTGCACCCCTTCCTTAACACATACCCATCACCTCTCCTTCCCTCCCTCTCTCCCCTCACCACTAACACACACCTGTCACCCAAATCCCTCCACACACCTGCCAAACTCTCCTCTCTCCCTACACCTGATAAAGTTTCCCTCCCTCACCCTACACAACACACCTACAAAATTTCCCTCAAATTATCCTCCCCACACACCTGTTTCCCCTCCCTCTCCTCCCCCTAATCACACATCTGCCACTCTCCCCCCCCCATGAATCATGAGGCATGCCAACTGATTGTGTCACCAGCAAGAGGAAGGAAGAGAGGGAGGGAGGGAGGGAATGAGGGAGGGAGGAAAGTAGAGGTAAGTGGAGGGAAGGAGGGGGGTAAGTAGAAGTAAGAGGGAGGGAGGGAAGGTAAGGAAGATGAGCTTTTTGATGATGAAGGGCGACTGTGACAAGTGCTGAGGAGGAGGAGGAGGAGGAGGAGGAGGAGGAGGAGGAGGAGGAGGAGGAGGAGGAGGAGGAGGAGGAGGAGGAGGAGGAAAGGGAGAGTAAAAGGAAGACAAATTTCGACTGTAAATCTTCCTCCGCCCGTATCTCTCTGCACGCGATCAAAGCCTAAATAAAATGTGAGTTATTTCTTGTTTCCTGAAATGTGGGACGCGCGCACGCACACACACACACACACACACACACACACACACACACACACACACACACACACACGTCTGAGTCCCCCCTCCTCCCCCCCCCACACATACCTTGAAGACGCAACAGAAATCGCACCAAATACGTATAGTTATAAAAGACGAAGGAGATGAAAAATAAATAAGGGAAAGAATTGTGCTGGAAATTTACAAAAAATAAATAAATAAATAAATAAATAAATAAAAAAAATAAAACTACTGAGGGAATACTTAAATAGATATACCAAATAATGTAAGTAAATACGTAATAACAATAATAATAATAATAATAATAATAATAATAATAATAATAATCAACACTTTATCCTCCTATCTTTCCCTCACGTTCTCCATCACCTTTCCTCTTCCTTTCCTCCTCATCATCATCACCTTTCCTTCGCTCCCTCCCTCCTTCCCTCTCTTCACTCACTCCTCCTCTCCCCTCCACACCTTCCTCTTGCCATATCTTAACATTATCGACTAGCAAAGTGCGTCTTAGGAGGAGGCTTGACTAATCAGAAAGAGTGAGAGAGAGAGAGAGAGAGAGAGAGAGAGAGAGAGAGAGAGAGAGATTGATTTTATTTCCACTTATTCTAGTCACCTGATGAAATGCAAAAAGGAAATAAAGGAAGGAAGGAAGGAAGGAATATAATCATTATTATATACAATTCTCTCTCTCTCTCTCTCTCTCTCTCTCTCTCTCTCTCTCTCTCTCTCTCTCTCTCTCTTTGAGTACGCAATTTTCCCGTTACGGTGTGAGGTTGTGTCAAGTAAGCCGTATCTACATTTCCTGGACGCGCTACAGATACTTCCCTTTCATATGCATTTCCACCACACCATCCATGTCTTCTCTCCGGTGATAAACAGGTAGAAAGAACGAGGGAAAACATTTTATTACCTAACGAGTCTTGGGAGATGAGAGAAAATGTATGTATGTGTCACTGTGAGAGAAAACGAAAAGGCGCTAAGGGTTAAGGGATGGCTGTGGTAATAATGTGTTGACGACATATTCTCATGCACTACACATTTGTCACTTTCTCCCTTCCCCTCTCAGCTCCATTGGGACGCGTCGAGTTTCACGCTATACTCGCTATACTCACTACTCACTACTCACTACCACCACGGGGACGGACGCTGCAGGTGGCGGGGAAACAGAGGTGAAGGCGTGAGGTAGTGAGACGCAGAGTACAAAAACATTATGGATAGTATTACGTGTACCAGGCGATGTGTGGGGCTCCGTTCTCTCAAGACATCATTCATTTTGGTAATCATATTGCTTCGTGTGGGATGTCAGGGTGAGTTACTGCATCCTTATCCACATCCACCCACCACCCAGCCCACGAAACACACCCTGGACCGCCCACCTCTGGCTGACACACACCTGACACCCTCTCCCAGCCCTACCCATGCCATGACGACCATTGGTAAGGTAGCATGGAGAGCAAAGGAGGCAAGGAAACCTAAACTCACCCACGCCACTCCCATTAAGAATACTCGTGCAGGGAGGCCACCACCAGAAGGCCCGTGGACAGTGATACACCCACAGCTTCCTCCTCCTTCAGCACCACCACGTCCACCCCTACACCCACGCCCACGCCTCGCGAAGCCACCCTCACCACGCTACACCTTGAGGCTGCCCAAGCGTAGGTACAGGAGAACCAACACGCTGTTTTAAATGCCACACACACACACACACACACACACACACACACACACACACACACACACACTGCACACACACTTTACAATTTAACAGAACAGTAAAAAAAATATATAATGAACAGTTTCAAAATAACACAATCACTCCACGCACACCACACTATAACCTGCACCACCTGTAACACTAGCTGAAGTAACACCTTGTTGACGCCATGAGATTACAACACACGTCACACCTAACTCACTGGAGCTTAACACTACACGCCTGCTTCTCCTTCTCCTCCTCCCTCAGTGTTCTATCTGAAGGGCATCCTGGGGGTGTTAGCGAGGGGGACGCGTGCGAGTGGCGAGGCGTGCGTGGGCGAGGGTGGGCGTGGGGGTGTGTGCCTACTGGGGGAGGAGTGTGTCAAGGTTGGTGGCACCCCCTCCCTCCCCTGCAACGAAGGATACTACGTCACCTGCTGCCTAGGTGAGTGTACTACTACTACTACTACTACTACTACTACTACTACTACTACTACTACTACTACTACTACTACTACTACTACTTCTAATACATTCCTGTTCTTTCACCTTCCTATGACTTCCAATTACTTTATCAGAGAAGTGTCAAATCACTCTAAGAATAGCACTGTCTTATTAATTCAGAACTTATTTAAGTATATAGTTTTTTTTCCTAGAGTGGCTTAAGCTGCAGATTTTTTTTTTTGTATCATTAGTCATATCATATTTTGCCTTAATCTGTGCAAGAAAATAAATGATAGATAAATAAACAAATAAAAAATAAAATAAAATACAAAATCAAAATCAATTACACTTAAATAATAATGATACAACCTCCACTATGACAAAATTATTACAACCAGTCATCATTACCACTTTTCCCACCACCACCACCACCACTACCACCACAGCCTACGTGCAAGGGTGTGGAGGGCAGGCCATCACCAACAGAACCTACTGGACCCAACCTACTCACTTCAACGGGAGAAACACATGTACTCTGCGCGTTCAAAAGCTGTCCAGTGCAATTTGCTACATCCGGCTAGACCTTCACGCATTCCAGGTGTGTGTGTGTGTGTGTGTGTGTGTGTGTGTGTGTGTGTGTGTGTGTGTGTGTGTGTGTGTGTGTGTGTGTGTGTGTCTGTGTGTGTGTCAAAATCTCAAGGAAAAAAATAGAAACTGAAAAGGACATACAAAAATTATACCTATATCAAGAAGGAACCATTAAACATGACTACTTATCAACACCTTTTTCACCTCCCTATGGAACCACCTTTGCAGCTGGCACCCCCAACAGATGGCCAGTGTGAGAGGGACCACCTGGCACTTTACGGTCAGAACATCAACTCTGTAGTGCCAATGATATGTGGCATTAACAGTGGCCAACACCGTAAGTACACTCCTATGCGGAGGACCAATCTGGCACTCTGACCCTATCCTTAACACCATTAAACAATCTTGAGCATGTGGCACTGGGGCACTGTGAGGGGGTTTGTGACAAGGATTTTGAGTTATATATATGTTGTTATTTTGATATTTTGCACTATTTCCTACAATGATATTTCCCTGCAATTCCCTACAATGATATTTCCAATATCTCTAATAGCTTTCGAGAAAATGAGGAAGAAAGTCATGTTTTGGAAAAAAGATATGGTTTAATTTTACTGCATAATTATTAGTCTTAGAACAAATATTCATAATGACAGTTGTATAGTTTAATTTGGTCTATCAGATGCAGCTAATAGGTTGTTAGGATTCATTGGTAGGAGTATTAAAAGTAGAAGTATTGAGGTTATTTTTAAGTTGTATTTAGCGTTAGTCAGATCTCACCTCAACTATGTAGTGCAGTTTTGGTCACCGTATTATAGAATGGATGTAAGTCAGTGGAGAGAAGGATGACCAAAATGATAGAAATGATTCGTAATTTTAGCTATGAAAGGAGCCTAAAGCTTTTGAAATTGTACTCACTGGAGCGACGTAGAGTAAGGGGAGATCTGATTGAAGTATTTAAGTGTTAGAAGGGTTTTAATAAGGGAGATGTAGGAAAAGTTCTTTCGATCAGTAGTCAGGACGGATTCAAACTAGAAAAATGTAGATTTAATAAAGAAATAGGCAGAAATTGGTTTTTAAATAGGGTGGTAGATGATTGGAACAGACTCAGTCAGCAGGTAGTTAGTGCACAGACAATAGGGAGTTTTAAGAGAAGACTAGACGACTTCATGGATGGGGATGGGAGGTGGGTGTAGGTAATAAGGGGGGATAGGATTAACAGGAACTACCTAGTGCAGGCCTCGGGCCTTTTGTAGCTTCCTTATATTCTTCTTTCTTCTTATAATTTAATAAGTTGAGTGGGTGATACACTAATACATTATAGTCCTACTTTATACCCCTTCCTCCCTTTCACTCACCACCTCCTCTTCCCTTATCTAACCTGGCAGTGTATGTGGGTGTTGGGCGGGCGTTGGGGCCGCTGGAGGTGGTGGTGACGACAGTTGGGGAGGAATCTGGCCGGCGCTGGGAGATTGAAGTGACCCAGGTGTGTGCGCGCATGTGTGTTTGTGTGTGTGTGTGTGTGTGTGTGTGTGTGTGTGTGTACAGATCAACTCACTCTCTGCACATACATAACCTTAACCCTCCTGTTCTACCCTGTGTTGTGGTGTGTAGGTAGCTTGTGGAAGTGTTATTGCACCTCCCGATGGCTGCCTCCAGTACTATCCTTCCCCTCAAGGCTCCTTTGCTACCTTCAATTACCTGCCCAATGGCTCATCCCAATATCTGGTAAGTCTCCGTCAAGCTAACTCACCTCCCTTCACTTACCTATCAGCCTTCGTCACAATAATAATAATAATAACCATAATAATAAGGGCAAAAATTTTTAATCAATTAATATCAAAATTTTATGTTGTACTATTCATGTCTCTTTTAAACACCTCCTCTTCCTATTTTATTATTTTCTCCTTCCTTCAGAATAACCTCAACTACGTGGTGTGTGTGGCCCGTGCCGCTGCGTTCTGTTCCATCACCTACAGTGCTGGTGACAGGATGGATAACACAACCTTCCAGATGGTTAACTTCAGCATCAGGAATGGTATGTACCTCCTCCACCACCACCACCACCACCACCACCACTACTATCACCATCACCACTACCACTATTACTACTACTACTACTATTACATTACCATTACTACTACTAATGCTAATAATAATGATGATAATGATAATTCATTCCTTCACTTCCTTCTCACTACCTCATCCTTCCTAACCTTCCTCTCCATTCCCTCCCATCCTGCTGCCACAGACACCATGACCCCAACTGTGGCACCCGGGGAGGCAGGGATTGGGGTGGTGCCGTGCCGAGGGGACTATGTGGTGATGGCCGCGGCGAGGCTTTGTGGGGACAAGCTGAATGATGGGTCACTGGAGCCCCAACCCTCCAACAATAGCCCAGTGACAGGTGAGGTGAGGGGGTGAGGTGGTAGTGGGTGAGGCTGTGGGGTTATGGGTGAGGTGGGGCAGTAAGTGTGAGGTTGAGGATAAGACTGAGTTCAGGATTAGATGAGTTAAGGGTGGAACAGGACAGACTAGATTCCCAAGAAAAGACACAATGATGTATGAACACATCGAGAAGGCATTTCATTACATGGATGACATTTTCCTTGTAGCACTCTACTACTTAATTCAATGTAACATTTGGAAATTTTTAAACCCAAGACTTAATAAGTATGTGCTTGAGAGATAGTGGATAGTGGATAGTGGACATAGTGGATGCAACAAAACTCCATAAGTTCACTATTGAGAAAGTTGGGTTGTGCTAGCAAGACATACTTGCTTAAAAACAAAATTCTAAATATTTTTTTTAATTCTATGGTATTCATAATATTATCATATATGTACACAGTTGCATGCTGTCTATATTTTACTAATTTCCTGGTAGAGGGCTGGGGATACCACTATCCACCCATGATACTGTTTTCTTTGTAAGTTAACAGTTCTCATGGTAATTATTTCAGTAAACTAGGACGTTCAACAACATCAACTAGATAGCTGTGTATTCCCTTTACAGCTTCTACAACACAGTTCATTAGCCAGCAGTCAGCACAACTCTGATAAGGTTTCTACCAGTTGGGCTTGCAAGCAGCACCTATATATAAAATACACTCAGCCCATTTCTAAACAAGGAAAGGCACTACAACAACCATCGCAGTGTTACATCAACGTATATCTCACTTTCCATACTATATAACACGATACAGTCAGTTGAGCACTCAGGTTTTCTACGTCCTTTGATGCTTTTAAATTTATCCTTCCCATTAAATTTTATATAAGGGCATCAATTACTTATCTAGAAGTACCCTTAGACAGTTCATCGCTGTCCATCATTGTGAATTAACGTCACATCCCTCTGTTCTTAGCCCAAATAGAGTAAGGAACTAACTGTTTATCTTCTACTGATGCCAAGTTAAAGAATGAAGCCAATGGATGCATGCTAACTAATCATTATTTCTGGCAGACTCCACCAATGGGCCCTTCCTGGTGCAGGTGATGAGTGACAGTCAGTTCACAGGGCGAGGCTTCAACCTCACCTACCACCAGAACCCTTGCTGAGGGGATGCACACCTTACTAACACAACCAGTGCATGCAAGGATGGATAGATTGAAGAAGGTTTGGTGTCGAGTGAGGTCATATTAGCAGTGATTGGCTATGAAGGTTGACTGGGACTACAGTTTCAGTTCAAAATTACTTGGACACTGTCTCACTAGGTCTACATGTGGTGTTAAGGTCAAATTTGGATAGTAAGAGTTACAAGTAATATACAGTTTTGTTTGTTACACATTAAACCCCAAAAATTATAGAAAAAAAATCAATTATTGGCATTATCATTAAGGTGCTACAAATGTCTATTGATCTAATTAAAATACCCATAATTAGGACATTTCGATAAAGAGGTGAATATGGATTACACTTCCATCTTACCCACAAGACTGGGAAGACATGAGATGGGCAAGGAGGAGTGTTTGGGCATTTGGGTGACTCAGTTAATAAAATTACACAGATCAGCCTATCAACATTTCATTATAATTCACGTCGGTTTCACCAATATGACAAGCGACCACACACGCCCACAAAGCTTCCCAAACAGGACAATAGATCAGAGGAGTGAATTACAGAAAAAAGTCGTGTGTGCCAAAACCATTCAGTTTTGGAAAATAATAGGATAAAATGGTGTGAAAAAACATGACAACGAGTTTAAATCACTCCTGTAATAAACACAATTAGGTAAGAACACCCACGAAATGACAATACCTGGAATGCATGTTGTACTTAACCAGAAAAAACAATACCAAGTACTTGCATTTCGAAAACGTGTATGTTGTCTACGTAATACACAAAGATTGCGTTACAATGTACAATTCCCCCCCATCATCTACCACTGAATGAATACCAAGAAAATCATTATACTTGTGATAACGTAGCTTTAAATAACACATTTACTGTCATCATAATAAAACATTCATGAATATAACTGGTCGTCTGCTAACCTGTTACAGCCTGGTGACCCTTCCTTCCCCTTGTTCTACACACTCCTTCACGGGCAGGCAGGAAAGACTTGTCTCAAGGATCACCTGGGAAGCCACACAAACACACACACACACACACACACTCCTGTCAGAGTCCTGTGACAGCCGCAGTCTGGTCTTGGTCTTGCGTTGTATTGACCTTTGGAACTTGGTGTTACATGCCCTTACAACGGCAGCTCTTGTAAGGAAAAAAGAAAAAAGAAAAAGATATTATGCATACAGTTTCAATTTCTACATCTGGCATATTATACTACATTATCATCAGGTTAAGGATACGTTTTTGCAGCAGCGCCCATTCTGTAGTAATTGTAAGGTAATCAAAATACACCAATGATTACATTTGAGGTTTATACATCTGAAGGTGCATATGTGATCTCAAGGAAACACTGCTCCTGCTGATTGCCGTCAGAGACAACCTGCTACCTGCTAGATGAAGTGTTGTAAGTCCTTTCACAATACATTATCCTCCTTCCCCGTGGAAACACTCACGATATTATCACATGACAACTTGTGTCGTAGTAGTCGCGAGGCAGCGATGAATCCCTCTAGAAAAGTTTTGTTCGTCCTACCTCGTTGGATATTATTCATATAGAATAAAACCTACTTTATTTCCTTAAACAAATCACGCACAGCAGTATAGTTAGCCATTTAACCCAGGTAGTATGTAAACTATCTATTCTCAAGGTACTAAAGTGAAATAAGCAACTACTGTCCCGCAGTTCTTGCTCAATACTGCCTTGGAAGACTGATGCATTAATAAGTGTCTCTTGTAAATATAAAACAGTTCACATGATACGTAGCTTGAAGGGCCTACCACTCATTTGTGTTGGTTATCTGATAGCCATGCTGACTATTTGTATGTGATCTGTAAGAGAAATATAGTAGAGAAGGTGACGGCCAGCGGACCAAGCTCATCCAGTAAACCCAGTTATATCGCTACACCGTCCGGAGCGTGTCACATTGTCACCATCTCCTCTGGGTTGAGGTTTATCTCGATCTTGGGTTGAACTTAGATGCTGGAGGAAGTGGCGGGGATTGTGAAGGCAGGGGTATGAGGGGTCAGCTAAATATAAAAAAAGAAAACAATGTGCGACAGCGGTCAGACCTGTCAAGTGAATCTCATTGTCCACATGATGATGGGGAGCAGGAAGAACTAGGACTGGGCGTGTTCTGATGGGTGGTATGGAAGACTGCATTCACAACAAGCACACACACACACACACACACAAAGCCGTAACACCAAACTGCAAACAACAAAAGCGAACATTAGGCACGCCAGCCAGACACAGGATCAGCGAGTACAAGCAGGGACTTTTATAAACTGACATCCTAAATCAAGGTTATATGAAGAGCGGGCACCACACCGAACATGTTGTGACGTCAGAGACTTGCCAGGCGTGACGTCAATAAACGGAAATTTCTCAGAGTGTTCATTGGTCCTGGGGAGTGAGGGCGTGCTGGACGTGTAGGGCTGTTCATGGGTGTGAGGGTGTGTGTCAAAACAAACACTGCAAACTGTGGAACGGAGCCACGTTGACAACAACACCCATCACCAGTTTTCGTGATTTACTGTTGATCACCACAACAATTGATCAAAGGACAGTACACAGACACCATATCATTGCAGTGACAACTCACAGGCAAGGACAAGGGCATCATGAGGGGCGTGGTGTTGGGTAAGCTGGCCGGGGCTGTTGGAGGGCGGCTGGTGTGTTCAAGGATGCCAAGACTTGCTGAGGCCTTGACTGTTTATCCAGCAGGTTATCTTACCTCCTCTCGTGCCCTGTCAGGTGAGGGTTACAACTCATGGTTATTGTTTTACTGACTTTTTCACTATTATTATTATTATTATTATTAGTTATGTTTATGGTGTCTTTCCACATGCCGGCACCTGCTTATTTATTTGTTCCATATAGGTTAATGACTCTTGGCATGTATGCACGGTTAAACGGGTGGTTGTTGAACCATACATCATGAAACTGTGCTTTGAATAGAAGTATGGAAACGGGAAAACTTTCATATTTATCACCTGTAGTACATTAAATTATAGAGTGCCGATTGCTTTGTATGATGTAGAATATAATAATTTCCCAACCTCAACCCCACCATCCTTCCACCTGATTTCACAACACCTGCATGGATCATTACCTGAAATCACTCAATCAAAGGTAGTGGAATATCAGAATCAAAATTTATTGCTAACCCATACAGCACTTGTACAACCTTTAGTTTATAGCGGGGAACTCAAACCTAATAGGACTATAAGGATTATAAAAGTCACTAAACCACATAATAATTTCACATTGTTGGTCGTGAATGGTAGTTAAGTTTCCTTTCCACAGATGGTGCTGGTATAGCTTGGGAGGATGCCAAGCCCTTCGAGGAGATCCCTGGCCCCACGCCCCTCCCCCTGGTGGGTTGCCTGTATCACTATCTGCCATATATAGGTAGGTGGTTACTAGTCATCTGTTTCAGAATTCACATTAGTAAATAAAAACTCTACAGCTTCGTTCTTTTGTAATTTGTTAGACTGTTAACGTTTGTTTGTGTGCAACTGTGCATTACCAGCTCAAGCGGGTTCTGCCTTTCATGTTCTCATTGAAAATTCAGTCACATCTTCTCCTGTCGTGTTGTTATTCATATGGCCCTAATAAAGCATGGCGGTCGGAATGCTGTGATGCAGACGTGACTATTGACATGCGTCGGCTTCTTGTAATATAGAGCGCACAAAAGTTATATTAGAGTATTTTTCTTTAAATCAGATGCAGTGATTTATTATGTACATTTAAACGAAGCACATACGATTTATACACTTTAAAGCATTACTAGCTGACATTGCTTGCCCGCTACTGAATTACCGTTCCTCCTCCGTTAGGTAAATACTCCTTCTCGAAGCTTCACCACACGGGCCGCCTCAAGCTACAGCAGTTCGGTCCTATTGTGCGGGAGAAGCTTCCTGGCAATGTCCATCTCCTGCTCCTCTTTGACCCGGAGGATATCGAGGCGATGTACGCCAAGGAAGGACGGTATCCTTTCCGCCGTTCCCACACCGCCCTTCAGAAGTACCGCCTGGATCGACCACACATGTACAGCACTGGAGGACTCCTACCCACGTGAGTCAAAGTTGTTTTACGTACTTATGTAATGTTTCCTCGAACATTTAATATATTGTAGTTCCCGATTATAAGCTTTGCGTTGCGTGATTAACTGTTGAGCAGGTTTAAAGTGATAATTCATCCTTTATATTATGATGAAGCAGTTAAACGTGCAGTGATTTGCATTGTACAGTAACCAGGGCCGGATTAACCTGTACGCCATGGCGCAGGGCCCCAAGCACTGAGGGGCCCACAAGAAAGAAAAAAAAAGAAAAAAAAATCTATCCTATGCGGTATTTTCCTTACTTTGCTTAATTCTGCCTTCCCGTCGCGGGACTCGAAATGATTACATAGCGTAAATTCAGAATATTAGTGTTGTTACGTTTGCCGCCGCCGCCAACAACGCGGACACTGACAGCAGTGCAGGTTCTGGTACTGACCTGGATCCACAGGCCTAGTTTGACTTTTTTTTCCAGAGGATCTACTGTAAAAAACTGTAAGAAAACTTGATAGACCCGATACACGTTTCTGTGACGGAGATATTTATTTTATTATTTGGGGCCGGGAAAATGTCAACCAAAATTTACGTCAAAAGCATTTGACGCCACTTTATAGCACAATTATTAGTCCTAGAGCAAATATGCATAGAGTCATTGTCAATATAATATAACTTAAAAGAACGGGCGTTTTCTGTTCTTCCTTCATTACTCTATACTTTTTTTTACGTAAACCTCATACTTTTCGAGTTATTCAATAAAACGTGATTTCGAGAAAAAATGCCAAGGGGTGTATGTACCCACAACAATATTGGTCATCATTCTAAATTCAAGAAAACTGGCTCAATACAGTTTGTTATTGTTTTTTGAAGCGGTACAACTTTAATTCATATGCTCTTTCACGTTTTTGTGACAAAAATATTAATTTTATTATTTGGGGCCAAAAGCATTTGACGCCATTTTACAGTACAATTATTAGTCTTAGAGCAAATATGCATACAGACAAATCTGTAGAGTTTGACAAGGCCTATCAGATGATGCAATAATCTTTTCAATATCTGAAATAGCTTTGGAGAAAATGAGGAAGAAAGTAATGTTTTTTGAAAAATAATGTGACATTTTTTCGGTTGTTTACATAGTATTGTCAATATACTATAACTAAAAATAAACAAGCTTTTCTGCTTTCTTTATTACTCCATACAATTTTTACGCAAACCTCATACTCTTCGGGTAATTTAATAAAAAGTGTCGGCGCCGTTCGTCCCGGGCAGGCATTGTTGACATACATGCGGGAGAGACTTGGCCTCCGTTATGTTGAGGCTGAAAATCGTTTCCCCTATACAAACTAATGCTTTTACCTTGCTTAATATCATTATTGGTCATCCTTCTAAATTCAAGAAAACTAGCTCAATACAGCTTGTTATTCTTTATTGAAGATGTACAACTTTAATTCATATGCTCTTTCACGTTTCTGTGACAGAAATATTTATTTTATTCTTTGGGCCCGGAAAATGTCGACCAAAATTTACGTCAAAAATATTTAACGCCATTTTACTGCGTAATTATTAGTCCTAGAGTTGAAGAGAGGAAAGGCTGGTTGAAGACAGATAATTCACATTTTTAACTTTACTCAAGCCAATAGTGTAGGGAGATGACACGCTATTGATAATGTTGAATCAGAGTTTCTTTCACCTCAGAAACGGCAAGCACTGGTGGGAGCTGCGGCGGCGGGCTCAAAAATCCCTGAGCAGGGTATCAGCAGTCACCAGCCGCCTGCCTCACGTGGACGAGGCGAGTGTGTTTGTTTACCCTCAATACTCCATAATAATAGTGATGATGATGATAAGGATGTTAATATTAATGATGATGATGATGATGATGATAATAATAATAATGAAAATAATAATACCAGGTGTCGCGGGAGTTTGCTGAGTCGATTCGTAAAGTGCGGCGTGAAGGGTCAGGTCGCGTTGCACACTTCATGGAGCAGCAGAAGCGCGTTTTCCTTGAACGTGAGTGTTTTTTTTTTCTTCAGTAATATATGTTCCATAACTTCACATCATCATTCTTTATTGGGGTTTCACACAATAGGAACTGCTCACAACGCACCCAGCCTTCAGTGGTGTTCAGTACATGCATAAGACAGCCTCGTTTCTTCTGTTTTAGTGACCATAACAAGTCTGCTTGACGTGCGCCTCGGCAACCTCACTGACTACAACCAGGAGGTGGAGGAACTCATGGAGGCCGCGCAGGAGACCACCTCTCTCACCCTACCTTTGGATAACGGCTTACAGCTATGGCATTACGTGGACACGCCCAAGTACCGTAGGATGGTGCGCGCCCAGGACACCATGTACAGGTAAGGACGGCGCTGCCCCACGTACAGGTAGACTAGAGGAGTGCACCGTGCATGGTGGTGTGTTAGCGTCCCTAGCCTGCCATGTTTACACTCGTCCAGCTCTGCATGTTACGGGATGTCATTGTTGTTATGGTTATTACAGATTCCCGACATAGCCACTCTCAGTTCCTATATACCACTGGAAGAAGACTGTCAGTTATGTGTCACCCATTAAGTTCGTATTGTTGCGTGAGAGACACTAGAACGGTCTCTCATAACATTTGGTTGTATCCTTAACCAGCGGTGGATTTTGATAAAGGGATTCAGTTACTATCTTGAACTCATTTTAAGTGTTTCATATATTATTTTTGTTTTTATTTATGTTAAGAAAAAATATTGGGAGCTATTCATAAACCTTTGGAGGAGCTTTCAGTAGATTCCTCAATGACTCAAACTACTGAAGGGAATTAGGTCTGCTCTGCCAATAGGGTTACATGTCACTGAATAGTAACATTTCCATGACTATATTTCAGTGTATTAGCATCAGAAAATAAACCAAACCAGATGAGAGTAAGGGAGTGCCAATGTATAGTTCCAGCCAGGGTCCTAAATTCTTCACTATTATGCTATGGTTATACCTCCTCTACCACCACTATTATTGCCAATACTACTATGCACTTGTACTACTATTACAAGTTATATTACTACTGCTACTTACAACAGAATCGCTCTAAAATACGTGGAAACTAAAGACGATGAGTTGCGACACGCTCGACAACAAAGAGAGGCAGAAGGACGAACAGAAGATGACGAGAAGCACACCGTTAGTGTTCTGGAGTCCTTCTTTGAGAGCGGCCTCGAGGACAAGGACATTGTTGGCCTCGTCAGTGACACACTCCTGGCAGGCATTGACACGGTACAGCAATGCATTAATGTACAAAGCGTATTTAGATTAACTCTCTCCCTCATCCCATTGTAATTGCATGTTATTGGTTATTTGGTAAGGTATGTCCCATCCCTTGCCTTCCTATCATGTCAATATTCTCCCTTCTGAAAATTAATTTGGGTTGATTTCTTGTCTTGTGTCTCCTGCTCTATCCGTGAATTGTACCTACTGAATTATTGACCATAATCTCTCTCATTCCAACAAAATCATGTATGTGTGCTGATTTATATTTAATTTGTTTATAAAGTTACTATCAGACCACCTGGTTAGGGCCATGTGGTGTCCGGTGTGTTTATTTTTACATTCAATTCTATTTCATTTGTTATCAGGGTGCCTACACACTCGCCTATGTGCTGTACAGTCTAGCAAACAACCCAGAGAAGCAGGACTTACTGGCAAAGGAGGCAAAGCGGCTGCTGGGAGAATCTGGAGGCAAGGTGAGGAAGAGGACTAAAGTATTTATTGTTACCAGATGAATGGATTAAAGCAATTACAGTTGATAATCACATAGCTAGTTACAATTTGACTCAAGTTACTCCTTCTTCACCTAATGTCCCAAGACCACTCCCTGAAGAAACCCTTGACCCACAGGTGACTACAGGAGTGCTGAGTGAGGCGCGCTACCTGAAGGCAGTGCTGAAGGAGACTTACCGCTTGCACCCAGTCTCTGTTGGGGTGGGGAGGGTGATGCAAGAAGACACTGTCATTCGGGGATTCAGGATACCTAAAGATGTAAGTTAAGGGCACTGATAGGGACTGATTGTCATTCATGTAAATCAGTAACCTCACTTTTGTACTTGTTAATGTGAGGAGAGTTTAATGCACTTTATTTCAGTCCTTCGTACAATGTTGACTCGTGATCGTCATTCACATCACATTGCCATTGTTTCTTATCCACAACTATCTGCCAAGGCTTCAAAAGTGATCAATTTTGCATCCACGGCCCTAGAAATTGTAATAATATAAACTAATAAGTCAACAACATAAATTTTCCATTCCTTCCAGACTGTGGTGGTGACGCAGAATCAGGTCACCAGCCGTCTGCCGGAGTACTTCCCTGAACCTCAACAATTTCTACCGGAGCGCTGGCTTCACAAGGCTCTCCCGGCCCATCCTTTCCTAGTTCTTCCCTTTGGTCACGGCCCGCGGTCATGCATTGGCCGGAGGATGGCCGAGCAGAACCTACAAGCTGTCATTTTACAGGTAGGTATTCTTAACAGATAACAGTTAACACATACTAGGTAACACAACTAGGTGAATACAACTAGGTAAATACATAGTAGGTTACAATTATGAATAAATCTAGTTGTTTGCAGTGATAAGTTCTCATTAGAATATAAGTCATGTTTGATTGTCAAGCACCTCATGTTCTATTCTATCCTTCCATCCTTTAAGTGTAGGTATTTCCTTTACTATTAGAATCCTTGATTTCACTTGCATACACTTCTTTTCTCCTATTTCTTGCATAACATTGTCCTCAAATACTTAAACTTTCACTCCTCCATCCTCTCTTTACATAAACTACCTCACACCATCCTGATTCTGACACTCACCATATAACATGTACTAGTTATACACTTCTGCTTCGTTCCTTTTCCCAGCATTTGCTCTTAGCGTTGTCTCACACACACTATAAAATTGATCCCAACACCTTCACCCAGAATAACACGTGACCAATGTGTATCCTTTTGTCCTTCAGCTAATCTCCCGGTACCATGTGAAGTGGATGGGCGGTGAACTGGACTGTGTCTCCAACCTGATCAACGAGCCAGATGGACCATTGGACTTTGTGTTCACCGATCGGGAGTAAACAGGTTTGTGTGTGGGTGTGTGTGTTTGTTTGTGTTTGTTTGTACATGCCCCAACCAAGCACTGTCATCCTGCCAGGCAAACATGTTATTGTTAGGTTAATATATTGCTGTGATCTTGAATTTTTTTTTTACTATTAAGCTGTGTAGTGGTGGTTGTATCAATACTGCCGTTGTATTCCCTGCGGGTCATAAAAGGTGACCAAAAGGATTGAGTTAGGGGTCTAGGAAGCCCCTCCTCTGTATTCTCTCCTACAAAAGACAACGCATAAAGAGGGAGGGAGAGTAATGTCTCTTGAAACCCTAGATGCCTTGTCTTGGCTACTCTCCTTTAAAGGGGATTTAAGTCAGGTATATGGATACATAGATATAGATAAACATATCTCAACTATTAGTGTTACGTGTAGCAGTCTATTTGTATTTACTAGAGCTTGATCAATTGTCAGGAACATGTTGAGCATAATCATTACCTGCAAGATATGTTATTGATCCCAAAAAATTATTAAAAGAATGTATAATCCGAGGTTTAGTGATTTTTTTATTCTTTTATCTTTTTATATTTGAATTTGAATTTCAGGCCCTTGATATTAGTCTCTGTACTATGTACTGAAAGACTATACAATGATGTGCAAAGTTTTGCACTGTTGATTAAAAGGTAATCAAATAATCCCCCTAAACTTGGTAACTATAGACCACATAGTTCTACCACATAGTGTTACCTCTCTCACCAAGTTAAGCTGCCGTGAGCCAGGATTAAACTCGCAACCTTTATATCATGAGCTGAGCACAGAGCCACAGAGCCACCCGGCCCCCAAGTTTAGCACTATTGAAAAATACACCACTCACTGAGACAGTTCATATGCAGTTAAGTCCTTCATGTTACCTTAACTCCTTCATTGAATATCTGCCGAGCAAGTGAGGATCAAAGAAACAAGTTGGTTCTCATGATTGTGCACCTTTATGTGTATCCATCAACACATCATTATGGATCCTTAACACCCTTTACCTTACTTTGTACACACTCACTCACAGTTCTGGAAGACAGCCACATTAGTATAAAATATATACACTCTCACTGACACTGTACAAGTCAAATTATTTTACAGGAGTGTGGCTGATGCACTGAAATATACAGATCAATCACTGAAGCAACCAATCTTCTTCCTTATAGTAAACTTTTGGCTGAAATAATAATCTTGTAATTATGTTGGTAGTGTTGACTGCTGTGTTGCCAGTATCTTACCTACTACACTTATTACAAAGATGTAACTCCTTCATCTACACTTTTCTTTTCTTTTTTTTTTTCTTTTTTGGCTTTTGCTTAAAATGAGTTGCACTTACAACAAGCAATAACAAAGTCATGAGCTGGATTTCAGAAAACTTAAAAACCTTCATGACAACTAAAGTATTACCAGCACTAACAGGCATAGGTAATGGTAGGAAAGATGCAGCAGCAATGGTGGTAGTAGTAGTAGTAGTAGTAGTAGGTGGTGAGGATGGGGAGGAAGATTAGTGTTGGTTAAGGATCTTGTGACAAGTCTACCATCGAGGGCTCTTGCTCGATGAGGACCCTTGGGTGAGTGGGACATCAACCCCACGAGCCTCTTCTTACTGGTCATTGGCAGAAGGCTGAGGCTGGCCCAGTCCCGACCGGCAGCACCGCGAAGGGCAAGGGTGTCACAAGCACACCACAACCAACCTGACCAACCAGCTGGACGGCAACCAAAATTCTCTCGACGTCCTGGCAAGTGGAAGTCCTGTGGTTCCTCCCAAGAGAAACGGACGGCATCAAGGATACAGTTGTGGGGGAGGAAGGGTTAGGATAGCGTTACGGTGCCACATAAGACGTCACTGGAATGTCTACAGGAAATGGCAACCACAGTCAACACTTCCAACATTAGCCAATTAGGACAACCTTATTCCAGTAAGAAATAAACTTATAGATGTAACAAAATCCTGATATGAGCTGGTTTCATCACAGAAGATGACCTATGAGGGAGTGTTCCTTGTGAGGGATTTGTGCCCAGAGGAACTAATTCAATTTGCAGCCCCTCCTCGGCATCCCATGTCCAGCACAGGGCAGCTAGTAAGCATGAGGTTCATGCCATCATCAGTTATCACACAGGATTTAGTATTGTACATAAATTAATTCCGATTGACTAATTAGAGAAAAAATGCACCAAGTGTCTGTCCAGGACAACCCAGTGTGAAAGCAACACAATCTTTGTTCGGCCCCACTGGTGTCACAGCTCTGCCTGGATACTTGTACTGTTCATGTTGATCACCAGTCAGGGTTAAAAGAAGTTTCAATTAAGGTTTTGATCACGTCCACATTACATTTTGGCACTAGTAGAGGTCACTCCTGATGAGGGGTCAGCTCACTAGGTGTCAGCCTCCTCAAAGTTAGTAGGGTCATGTCAGTTTTGGGGAGTGGGGTCAGTTTATTGAGGCAGGGGATTGGCCTGCTTCAAATGAGACTTTGCTTTCTTGAGCACATCGTGGGTCTTGTGCAGCTGCTTGCAGATGGCTCGCTCCATATTTTCCTTGCGATGGTTGGCACGGGACAGCCTCTCCACTGCATCCTTCAGGGTTTCCTCGGTGGAGACAAGACGCACCTTCAGGTTGGTGCTCTCCTCACGTAGCTGTTGATTCTCCACCACCAGGGCACTGTGACCTGCAGCAGACCATAACACTGTATTCAAAGCAAGATTATAACTGTCTAAAGCATTGACTGAAGCATACTCATTCATAAGTATTGTTACTTGTACAACAAACTCACACACTCTCAAGGAAGAGTGTGTGAGTTTGTCCCACAGGTAACAATACTTATGAATGCAAAGGAAGGAAACCAAAAAGAAATCTACCAACCTTTTCTGAGAGGTTTGTTAAAGTTTCACACCTTATCTTACCTTGCAAGTCATAATCACACGCACACACCAAGCACATTTGTTCAACTTTCATCACAAATCCAAAACACAATCTGTCAAGAGGATGGTAGTGGTTGAACATCAAGTGTATGATCACCTCACGCCAGTCAGATGCCCAGAGAGGCAAGGAAAGTTTCAAACAAGACATGTAATTCAGGTAAATAATGTACATTTGGCTCCCAACTCAGCGGTACTCTTCTTAACCAAGATTCCAAAGGAAGAGTACCGCAGATTTGGAAGCCAACTGTACTTGTGTTACTTCAAACCAATGCATCAAATGAGAGAATGTAAAGGCAAGAAAAAGTAATCAATCATGAATATGTGAAATGTGAAATGTTTATCATGCATCAGTGAGGTGAAGCAAGGGTGTGTGATGAGTCAACACACAGAGAGGACAGGAGCACACAAGGGTAAGGGTGTGTGATGGGGCACACCAGGCACACAAGGGTCCAGATAGCAGAGTTCATGTCCATCCTTTGTACCTTAACACTTAATCAATGCCCATTGTTTTCATAGAATGTTCGTAGAATTAAATTAATAAAAATAAATGTTTTGCTTGTTTATATTAAAATAAACATCTTGAATAACTAAACACAGAGGTGACATCTTAATATGTTGTGTAATAGTAGTCATATTAGAGGTTGTAAAAGATTTTTGTGACATGCCAGCATGAAATGGTAGTAGTGGTGGTGGCTCCAAGGTGTTCCCACTGCCTCTGCTAACAATATATTAATCATCATTACTGTCATTATGTTCAGAAAGATCTTGAATTTTATAGTCATACTTATGAAAAATTTTGAAAGTTTCAGTGTTTTCACTTTCTTGTGTTTTTTTTTTCATCTCGATTTGTAGTCGTGTTTTCTATTATTTTTTGGGGACATGCAATGGCCATCGTTTAAGGGTTAAGAGGCATTGAACTTTCCCTGAAATACAAAGTGATATAATACATGTGCATGAATGGAGGGAAATGTTCCTGGTCAAGCATCTGGACCCTTCAGTGTAACAGGCAGTGAGAGACTAAGACGTGGTACTCACTGCTGAGGTCCTGGAGGTTGGATGGGGCTGGGGACAGAGAACAGGGTGAGCTACAGGGTGTCTATAAGTATAAGCCTCAGGAGACTAAGTACAAGAGGAAGCAAGCAATGACCTGACAAGCTCCTTCCATCTTAGTACCACCAGTCACACCCTTACTGGTTAGTCCCAACTACTCACTACTTCCCAACCACTCCTAATATCAGCACATCTTGACAGCTACTTCCCATATATTAAGCGTAGTATTGCACCATTCAAGTTCTTAACTCATCCAGCTTCTTGGAAGATAAAAAGTTAGCTCAACTTAGCTTTGAAGGAAATGAGAAAGGCAGCCTCAAGGATTTGGTGATGATGGTTTCCGATCTAATTATTTAGTGATATAATGAGTCATGTTTTAAAACACTGAAGCTTGACAAATGGTCAGAAAAAGTGAGATTAACTTACGAGGTTCTGAACACAGCGGATTAGGTGGTGGTAGTGGAGATGTGTGGTTGAGGTGTGGAGTGGGGGCCGTGTGGTGGTGGTGGACAGTGAAGCCGCGCTCTAGGCTGGAGAAATGGTGGTCAGATCCAATGCCGAGGTCAGGTGACTCCCCCGAGGTGGTTCCTCCATCAATGTCGTCTTCCTCTGAGTGGTGGAGGTGGTGGGGCGGCGCTAGAATGCTGCCCTGACTCTCCTTAGTGTGGGACTGGCGACTCCTCTTGGTGGAGGAGGAGGTGGTGGTGGTGTTGGTAAGGGTAGAGGACACAAATATGTTCTCCTTATTCTCTGACCAGCGTGAGGACACTCGGCGGCCGGAGGAATCTCTCTCCCGGCGCCGCCCGCTGCTTGAGGACCTTCGTTCCCGTTGTGGCGGTGCAGGGACAGGGACGGGGGCGGGACTGTGGTGGCGCCACAGGATGCTGGGGTCTGGCAGAGGCTGGTGGTAATACTCAATGCTGGTGACACTCTCGGGTGAACTGATGGCCTCCACCACAGCTGCGGGCATGAAGGGGAAGGTAATCACTACTGATGACTTAACTCACTAGCAACTTGGCTGCTATCAAGGCAAGGCAACATTCTCAATATGAAGGCAGCCAAGTAAAGGAACATATACCACATTTCCAGCACCAGAGAACAAAATGCACTAATAATTTTACAAAAAAAATATTTACCCTCACCAACAAAATGGTATAATGCTTCTGTTATGATATTACCATTATGATGATATGTTGTCTGTATTAACCTTGGAAGTAAACATAAGTTCTTCCATTGTCAAGGCAATGACCATCATATATAATTTATGTGGTTTTGAAAATAACAAAAATGTAAAAATGAAGAGATGATTTGAGTACTCACAGTCATGGCAGTGCGTGGCAGATGTGTTAGTAGTGGTGGTGGTGGTGGTGGGGGAGGCAGCGCTTGTGGTTCTGAGGGTCTTGAGCTGCAGCTGTAGGTTGGTGGTGAGCTGCCTCTCAGCTTCCAACTGTGCTGTCAGCTGCCTAACCAAGGTCTTCTGTTCATCCTCACACTGCTGTGCATCATCAGCATTACTCTGCTGCTCAGGCTGGCGGCTGGTGTCTTGATGGTTTAGTTCAGCATTCTGTTTGTGTTGATGATGTTCCTTGTGTGAGTGTTGTGGGTCAGGTGTTGCATTGTGAGTGTGTTGTGCCTTGAGGTGGGTGATCTTGACCTGCAAGGCAGCCACCTCTTCCCGCAACACTTCCGTCCCCTTCTCCAGTGCCTCCTTATCAACCACAAGTTTTTCCTGTTCCTTCTGGAGGGTGGCAACAGTACATCGTTGAGTCTCCAGCTGTTGAAGGAGGGAGGTGTTGGGCTCCTGAAGGCGAGCCTGAGTGGAAGCAGAAGTCAGCTGGGCTTGTAGTCTGGCTCGCTCTCCTACCAGGGACAGTCTCTCCTTATTCACTAACAGTAAACGTGTCTCCTGCTTTTGCAATTCCTTTTGCAACCTTCCAGCCTTAGCAACTTCTTCTTGCAATTGTGCCACCTGGGTCAGGAGTTGCCTCACTTCTTGTTCTCTTTCAGTGAGTCGGGCTGCTTGTTCCTCGAGAGCTGACTCCTTCTCCCGTAAGGTCTGAGTAACAGCATTCTTAGCTGCTGAAGCCTGCTGTTGTGAAGCTTCTATGTGTTGTTGCTGCTGTGTTACTTGGGCCTCACACTGCTGCAGTTTGTGACTCAGTTGTTGACACCTTTCTTCCTGTTGTTGCATGGCTGCCTGAGAGGCTTGAAGCTTCTCCCTGGCCTCTCGTTGCTCCTCTTGGGCAGTCTGAAGGATACAGAAAGGAAGAGTCATTGATGTATATCTGCATCACTGCCAGTCCCTCGGTGATACACAAGAAAGATATTATTTTCCTACATTCTCAAATTTGACAATGGCCTGATTTTTGGTTTAAGAATTATTACTTCCCAATAAAAGTTTTTGCAAGAGGCAGAAACTTATAAAATAAAAAAAAATGATGAAATAACTATTTAACTTAACTTGGAGATGCTGGTTACCTACAACAAGAATGCAGAGAGATGACCCCATGACTAGATCCACACAACCCACATCTCACTTCTGTATACGAGTGACGGTACAACAACTCCATCGTGCAGTTCCTTTGTTGCCTCAATGTTTACCTTCCTCTCCATCATACACCATAAGGATCCAACCACTGGCCTCCCTTGCACAACTTTCTCTTGTCTCACCTTCCATACTCCCATACTTGCAATGGATCAAACTAACATACTTAAATTCATGTACATCCATTTCCTGACGCAGTGTTTGGGTGAGGTGTACTTCTCTTCTCCTATGGGTCCTAGCAGCTAAGTGATAGGAGTGTATAGGTGTGTGTACCTTGATGTATGTATGTTTGCATTGTCTTGGTCACCCCTTTAGGGAGATAACAGCCTGGTATAGAGTTAGACAGATAGACCAATATTTTTCCCTCCATTTAACCAAATATTATACATGGAGAGCATTCACTTCTTACTCAATGTGGGTAATCAAAATGAACCACTTCACTGGATAAGGTGTGGCTTAATGTTATCAAGTATTGTGTATAAAGGTGGTGATATTAACCTGTATAGCAGCAGTGAGGTGCAGGAACCTGGCCTCATCCTGGGGGTGGGCCGTGAGGGCAGTCTCCAGCTGGTCCCGCAGCTGATCATTGTTGACGATGGCTTCCTCAAGCTTCCCTCGAAGACCTCTGATCTCCTCCAGCAGGGGCATGGGGAGCATCAGCACACCCGGGGCTGGAACTAGGACAGGAGTGGCTTCTTCTGCTCCAACGGCAGCATCAGCCGTCTCCCCTTTGTGAGTTTCCACGCTCTTATCACTAGTGGTGGGGCGGGACTGGATGGGTGAGGGCAGCAGCTGCTGGTTGAGGGTCTGATAGATATTAAGCTCCGCTCTCAGGGTGTCATTGAGCTGTTCCACCGCTCTCAACTTTGTGGCAACACGACGCAGCTCGGCCACATCAGACCGCCGCTTGGATGCTTTGCTGGTGGAAGCTGGGGACATGAGAGGTGCTGAGACAGAATCCTCCGGGACAACCTCTGCTTCAGACTCTGAGGTGAGGGCAGCTGCAGAGCGGAGTTGGCGTGGACGAGACATGGAGCGGTCTGGGCCACCACACAGGCTGCTGGTGTCCAGTCCAATTCTGGCAAGCGAGACATTCCTGTCAGGTTCACTCCACGCCTCACTCTCTGAAGGAGATACTGGACCCCACGTCTGCTCTTGGCTCACCACTAGCCTATTGGCTCCCTCTGTATGCTGCTGCTGCTGCTGCTGCTGCTGTAGGTATTCCAGGTGGGTGGTGTGAGCTTTGATGGCTGTGTCAGTGGATGAGGCACTCTTAGCAGCCCAGGGACTACTTTGGTCTGTAGCAGGACACCCTTCACCTTCCACTGCAGCCACTGAACCCTCACTATCCTGCAGGAGGTGGAGGGGAGGGGGGGGCAAAGGTTCAGACAGATCAGCAGAGGAGCCATGGTGGTGCTGGGACTGGGTTTGGTCCTTGAGTCTTGCCACTTCAGCTTGGAGTTCACTGATCACCTTGGTCTGTTCACTCATCTGTTGGCTGCTCTTTACAAGCCTGTCAGTAAGGCAAGACATGTTCTGGGACATCAATTCAAACTCCTTGGTGTCATGCTTCATCCGCATGCTTCCAGCGTGTGCTGCAACATCATCTTGATGCAAAGATTCCTCCCCAAGAGTGTCATGGCCGGGGCATTCATGGGTGTCAGAGAAGTTGTCTTCCTGCACACTCCAGGAGGAGGTAGAGAGGAGTGTGGGGTCAGCCAGCTCAGAGAGGTCAACCCCTATCATGAGGGACATGGACAGGGAACGAGACAATGCCCGGGACTCATCGAGGGTCTTGTGCATGGAAGCCACCTGGCTGGGACACAGCTGACTCAGGTTGATGAGTCCTTGTTCCTCCAGCTCTAGGATACGCTCCAGGAAGTCTGCCAGCTCCTCCAAGCGGGTTCTCAGCAAGTCACAAGCATTGTGGGAGTCGGCCAGTCTCTTCCTGAGCGAGGCAATCTCTTGCTTGTGTCCACGCAAAGCTTCCCTGTATTTGCACACATTCACCTGACTCAGCTGCTGCCCAATCTTCTTCTTGGTGGCCTGCAGCTCACCACACAGCATCTCAACCTGACCTTGGAAATCAGCTGTTGGCTTGTGCTGCTGCTCCTTCACTTGGCACTTGTCTCTGCTCTCATCAAGCCTTTCATTCTCTGTTGAGCTTTTAGGGATTGCAATCTGGTTGTTGTGGTCATACACGTGTTGAAGGATGGACAGCTTGTTGTTGAGGTCACTGCGTTCTAACCTCAGTGCTCTGGCTTCCTCCCGCACCAAATTTACCTCCCGCTGTAACATCTGCACTGCTGCTCCGCTGTCTTCAGTCAGACTGATATTGAGTGGTCGGTTCACTGTCACTACGTCTGGCCCACATGAGCCAGCCACCACAGTGACCTGAGCCACACTTGCAGCCACTGACTTCCCTGAGCCTGATGCTTCCTCAGCTAACCTTGCCTTCAGCCTCAGCACCTCTTCATCCTTGGCCTCCAGCTGGCCCCGGCTGGTGGTGGTGAGGGAGGCCAGCTTGTCCTGGAGACGCTCCACCTCACGATTCCTCTCCCAAAGCTCCTTATTCACCAGGTCTTGCATGTCTGCATTCTTCTTTTTGAGTTCATCTTGCAGGTTCTCCAGCTCACTCTTCTTGGTCTTAAGCTCTGCCTTTACTCCAACCAGCTGCTCCTGCAGGTCATCCACCACACCCTGATTGGTTTTCAGCTGACCCTCCCTGCTGCTCATGTCTCCCTGCAGGGCCTGCAGCTGGCCCTCTAATTCAGCCACCTGCTCTGCTTTCTCCCGAAGGTTGGCCTCGCGTTCTTCTGTCTCCTTGGCGTGTAGGTTCTTCTGGTTCTCCAGATCCTTCAGTTTTTCATCCAGTTGTTCCTGGAGGTGGGTGAGGCGGTCCTGGGCCTGCGCTAGAGACAACTTGTGCTCGGCCTGCTGCGCCAACACCTCATTCTTGCGGGACTCCAGCTCAGCCCACAGACGCTGTTGAGAGATACAAGCATGACACACAATAATCAACATGAATATAGTAGATTTGTTAGATTTGTTCACCTGTTAACACACAGACACTTCCAGCAAGAAGAATGCAAAGCAGTATGGCAGGAGACAGAAACAGGACAAGTCATAAAACATTATTTATTTATTGTTTTATTAAAGGAACAAACAACACAACTACAGATCAGTGCAGGCAAGTAGACACATCATGCACGTGGAGGTAACACAAAGCACACAAGCAAAAAGCATAAATATAAGAGTTATAAAAGCATTTGAAGCGTAAACTTTTATTTACATAACAAGCATCACTAAAATAATAAGTCAATCATTATCAGCACTATAATAACACTGAGAAAGCAACATGCAAATGACTTCAAAGATTCAAGGCTAAGAAGCTATTACAAATTGACACACACACATACATATAAAGATTAAAAAGAATAGCACACACACACACACACACACACACACACACACACTTGGTTAAAAAAAACATTAGATAAAACATTCTTTGAGTTTTGCTGAGTCATGCCACCAAGCAATCCATTAGTGAGTATGAAAACATTGCATATTAGTGTGGCAGCAGCAGCGTGTGTGAGGGAAGTTAGTACTGTGAATAATTCCTCCACAATGGGTGATGGAAGGCATGTGTTGGGGTGTTTGGCAAGGGGGATGCTGGGTGTACTGTGGTTGCTGGCGCCCATGGGGGTGTGGTGGCATTAAATGGTGATGATTGGGGTTGTGCAGCATCAGGTTCTGGGGAGGAGGGTTAATGGGGGGTGAGGGTGTAGGTGGGGAGGAGACGGTGACAAAGGGGTACCTCTGAGGGGGGGAAATATTGGAATCCCCATTATAACCATTGCGACCACATTCTGTATAGGTCCATGTTCTAGTAGCTAACTCCCTGCCTCTCATCCCTCCCATCCACACCTCCCCAACACCCTGAGCTGCTGTGCTGGGAGGAGCCTCGAGTGCCCTCCTTCCGTTCAACTCTATCATGCTGTTTTCACTCGCCTCAAGGTAAGGAGAACCAAGCATCACCCATTCCACTAGCTCCTCATGGCCTCCACACCTCCCTTGGTCAACATAGGGCAGGAGGACACCACTGCTGCCTCCACATACCTCGTTCTCCTCCTCAGCCATCTCCTTGACTCCGTCCTCGCCTCCACTCGTCTCTGCCTCCCACTTGGCTTTCTTCAACATGTCGAGTGTTTCCTTGAGCTCTGCCACCAAGTCTCGCACCTTCTTCTCCTTCCGTTTTAACTCCTTCTTCAGGTTAACGATCTCTCTGTCCCGTTCATGGACCTCCTCGGCAAAGGCCTGTGTGAAGATGAACACTTAGGAGTTATACACACACACACACACACACACACACACACACAGATACACATTTCATTGTAAGTTTTAAGGTCATAGATGCCATTACCTAACAAACAAAGGAATATTAAAAAGAGTAAAATATTAGTGATAATTGCAAAAAACAACCCACCAATTTTTCCCTTAAAACAAAATATGGATTCCGAAGAACACTTGACGGCACGGATCCTTAAAAATACAAACCATGATTGACCCCTGACCTGACCATCCTCTTGAGTGAACTGACCTTGATGACCTGGCAGGCTTTGTTGTAGTCTTCCGTCAGCTTGGTCACCTTCTGCTCGGACTCCTCCACCTTCTGTTCCATGTCCGCCAGCTGCTTCTGCTTCTCATCCAGCGTGATCTGAATCTCCACCAAGATCTTGTTCTGGTGTTCAATCTGTTCTATCTTCTCCTCGATGATGCGGTCACGTTCAACTATCTCCTGCACCTTCACCTCTATCTCCGGCTCAACCTGTAGGAAGGGGCGGGTGAGATGTGGTTCCTGAGTGTGGCTGAAGCAGGTGATAGGATATACGACTTCTTGTTGGTGTGGTTAAGAAGAAAACAGACATATCTTTGAGAAACTGAAATGTATGAATATATTTTTCACTCCAATTGAATCTTGTGGTGCTGTGGTAGCTTAGAATCCTGTGTAAGTTTGTCTCATTCCACAACTAGATAAAAGAAGTGGATAGTTTTAGATAGTCATGATTTCTGACTAAACGGTGAGATGACGGTTAGAAATGTTAAGATATAAGTCAGTGTGGATGACTATGGGTTGTGTGAGTGAGTAAGTGATGCTGTGTAATGGTGAGTGAGTGAGTGTGTGTGTGTGTGTGTGTGTGTGTGTGTGTAAGGGTGGAGACTTACACGGTGTAGGTCCTGGTGGAGGTTCTGTATGAGGTGGTCCTTGGCAGCAAGTTCTGATTGCTGTGTCTCCAGTTCTTGCATTGCTGCCTCCACCTTCTCATCCTTCTCCGCTACCTCCTCCTCCAGCTGACCGATTTTCTCCACCTTCTCCTCCACCTGACAAACACATTTAGGTCAGTGGCAGTCTCACCCTCACTTACTATGGCTACTCTATCTGCCTTTCTATTTAGCGACACATTCAATCGATACATGTCAACTAGGATATATAAATGCACTTTTTTTTATTATATAGAACTAGCTCTCTTATATATATGTGAGGAAACAGCTGATTATATATAGTTACATATTAAACATGATAAAAAAAATACTTCATTAATTTCCTTATACCCAGTTTACTCTCCCTCTACTTACTATAATCACTGAAAGAAGATGAAAATAAAAGAAAACCTAAACACAACACACACACACACACACACGCCTCACCTCCTTCCTCAGGTTGGCAAGGTCTTCCTCTAGAATGGCTGCCGTGCCTTGCCTCTGTGCCAGCTCCTCCTCCAGCTCCTCCACTCGGCCCTCCAGCTCCACCACTCGCTCACGTAGCTTCTCCACCTCACTCCCATCCTCCTCCTGCTGCTGTTCATTATTACTGCTTATTAAATCTTTTTCTGCAGCAGGATGGGGACGTGTTCTCTCGAGGGCAGTAGTGTTGGGGGCTACAGATGGTAAACTGAACACCCCTGAGGACAAAACACACCTTCAGTCTCAGAACACACACACATACACACACATGTTCTCAATAGACTTATGAAGCACATCTAAATTGAATACATTGAAGATATCTATAATGCAATCTCTCTTACTCCAGTGTGACAAAGGTGGAATGATAATGATGATGAGGAAGAAAGGAAAAGATGCATAATAATAATCATCTACTGAAACACTTTTGTCAGAATAAACAAACAAATATGACGGAGGGGAACCTTGTCACTTTAAAATTAACTCCAGTAACACCGACACCTTGGCTCGACCCCAAAGCAGATGTCACCGAAGCACTGGGAACACACTGCCATCTGACGGTTCAAGGTAAGGGGGAGGGGAGGGTGTAGGGGTGGGTGGGTGGGTGGGTGTAGGGTGTGGGTGGGGTGGGTGGGTAAGTGGGTAGGCGTGGGTGGGTGGGTAGGGGTGTGGCCTCGCTGTACAACCTTTCACTAATTTCCATTCATTACTGTTCTTTCTTCAGCCTGAATACCACTCTGATGTGTATGAGGAGCACACACACACACACACACACACACACACACACACCACACCCACATGTTTCTATTTATATCCAGAAAAGTCTATGTATGCATGTCAAAGATAGATAAATGAAAGGTAAAGTTGAATCGTTAGTTCATTAAGAGGAGAGAGGAGAAACAAAAATAGTGTGGGAGACAGCAACTCACCATGCATAGGGAAGTCAGCTGTGAGGGGGTTGGGGTAAGAGGTCAGGTCAAGGGGGTCATCAGTGGGAGGGTTGAGGGCAGTATCCCCCTCCTCCGTGCTGAATGCAAGGCCGCACAGCTGAGTCAGTTCCCCTAAGCGGCCCTGTGCCCCCTGCTGCAGCTGCTCACAGTAACCATCCACCTCCTGCAGGGATACAAAGGCAGGAATAGTAGGATGTTCTCTCTACCTCTCCCTCCTTATCCCCTTCTATCAAGACACTTTAATGCAGCGAGGACTAGACTGTAATTGGTTTAAGTAAGTTTCTAAAGCTCACTGTATTAGCTCAGAAAGGAGATTGTTAGTCCTTCAAATAAATTAATGTGTATTTATAGCTACTAACCTACTTTCAGAATTGCTCCATCACTAGTTGAAAAATATAATGAATTCCTTATAAATTTTGATGACTAGCCAGGGAAGGAGCAATTAGTTCGTCCACAATTAATGTATCTATACTGAAACACGCTGCTACTCTCCATTCATAGACAAGCTGCTCACCCATCACTTGTCAAAAAACGGAAGAAAATTTAGATCCAAATATAGCTCTGATTTCTTGCAAGGGAGACACGGTTTCCTCCCTCCCTTCCTTCCTTCCTTCCACAATTAATTAACATGTTTGCACTTCAAGACGCCATCCTCCATTCATAAACTCAGTCCCCACCAACCAAAAAAAATATATTAAAAAAACAGAACTACCAAAAACTACCTTTGAAGATAAACTAAAAAATAAAATAAAAAACGCCCAATGTCTTTGTACCTTCATTTGTTTTTATTTACTCGGAAGTCTGTCGGTTTGTAGAAATGCGCCGAGTGTTTTTTGGCGTCTAGTCTGTTTCCTTAAGTCTACCCATAACATCTGTCTACTTTTTCCCGCTCATCCACGCCCCGCCAGTCTGTTTCCTTTCAATATTAGTCTCCCCATAACCCCGCCCCGCCACGCCTACCTTCTGAAGTGTCTGGATGTGTTGGTTGAGCTGCAGTGTCTCCTGGGCGTGGTGCTGGCGGGCCTGGGTCAGCTGGTCCTGGTACTGGTGTTCTAAGCCCGCCAGTGCCGTGGAAGCCTGACGCACCAGCTCTTGTTTGTCGTACAGCTCCTGCTTCAACGCCTCCGTCTCCACCTACATACACAGCGG
>JAPQNM010000033.1:6717887-6720387 GCA_029783475.1 Metacarcinus magister
GGAGGAGAAGAAAGGAAGAAGTGGAGAAGATAACAGAAGAGGGAGGAAGGGAGGAAGAGAAGGAGGGAAGGAAGGAGGGAAGATAGGGTGCCAAGACAGCATTAGAAGGACCAAATGAAGAGAGAGAGAGAGAGAGAGAGAGAGAGAGAGAGAGAGAGAGAGAGAGAGAGAGAGAGAGAGAGAGAGAGAGAGAGAAGAAAAAAAGTGTGAGAACTACATAATAAGGGAGGAAGGAAAGAATAAACGTTTTGTGGATAAATAATAATAATAATAATAATAATAATAATAATAAAGACGGAGCAGTGAGGTTAAAGGAGATGATGTGAGATGCGCATTACAGGAGGAAGAGGAAGAGGAGGAGGAGGAGGAGGAGGAGGTGGATGGCTTCAATCAAAGGAAGGTCACTTTACCACACACCTCTTGACCTCACGCACAAGAGAGAGAGAGAGAGAGAGAGAGAGAGAGAGAGAGAGAGAGAGAGAGAGAGAGAGAGAGAGAGAGAGAGAGAATAAATAAACAAACAAATAGATAAAACAGTCACAGATCAAAGAGAAACACACACACACACACTACAACCACCACCACCACCAACAACAACCACAACACCAACAACAACAACAACAACTTACTCCTGAATCAAAGAATTGTGACGCCTCCCACAGGTACGACACATACCAACACCCGTAACTAAGGCACCAATAACACCACAAGTAGTAGTCGTAGTAGTAGTAGTAGTAGTAGTAGTAGTAGTAGTAGTAGTAGTAGTAGTGGTGGTGGTGGTGGTGACGGAGGCGCTGAAGTAAGAGCTGCCTGCTGGTGGTGGTAGTGGTAGCAGCAGTAGTAGTAGTAGTAGAGACCTTACAAGCTAGAGTCGTAGTGTGAAATCCCTACCTCCTTCTGTCCTCTTTATACCATCGCTGTCTTCCTCCTCCTCCTCCTCCTCTTCCCTCTACATGTCATCTGCTCACCCCATCACCTCCTCCTCCTCCTCCTCCTTCCCTCCCATGCCAGGTAATGCTCCCTCGCCCCCTCACTTCATGCCCTAATCACGTGTGTGTGTGTGTGTGTGTGTGTGTGTGTGTGTGGTGCCTGCCAGCCAGTACGTTTACCCTGCACGCGCGTGTGTCATTCATTACAAAGGGAAACAGGTGTGTGAAGGAAATTGAAGGAAGGAAGGAAGGAAGGAAGGAGAGAAGGAGGGAAGGAGAATAGGCATTGATAAAGAGTAGGCACTTATTATGTATGTATAGAAGGAGAGGAAAAGAGAGGAAGGCGTGGATTGATAAGACAGAAGGGGAGGAGGGAGGGAGGGAGGGAGGGGAGGGAGGGAAAGAGGGAGGGAAGGAGGAAGAGGGGAAGAAAGGGAGGAAGGAGGGAAGGAAAGAGTGCCAAGACAATATTGGACTGACCAAGTAAGAGGAGGAGGAGGAGGAGGAGGAGGAGGAGGAGGAGGAGGAGGAGGAGGAGGGAGATGCTGAGGGGAGAATGGGAGAGGAGATGAGAGGCGGAAGAAGAATGAAAGAAGGGGAGAGAAAGGGAGATTCAATGAGGGACGAAGGGGAGATGAAAGACTTGGTCAATAATGGGTCTGGTTCATAGGGGAGAAGGAGAGGAAGAAGAAGAAGAAGAAGAAGAAGAAGAAGAAGAAGAAGAAGAAGAAAAAGAAGAAGAAGAAAAAAGAACATGAAGAAGACCAAGAGCAATAAGATAAATAAAGAAAAACGAAAAGGTCGACAAAAACAAGAGCAACAACACCACCAATAAAAATAATAATAATAATAATAAAAGCAAAACGAAGAAGTTAAAAGATGATAATGTGACGCGTGAAGCCAAGGTGTGTAGGAGGAGGAGGAGGAGGAGGAGGAGGAGGAGGAGGAGGAGGAGGAGGAGGAGGAGGAGGAGGAGGAGGAGGAGGAGGAGGAAGTATTTCTGGAGTGCCTGGCAACCACCACCACCATCATCATCATCATCATCACCACCACCACCACCACCATCACCACATCAACACCAACAAAAAACAATTATAAATATACATGACGGTCACCACCATCACAACAACAACAACAACACCACCATCACAACAACACCACGCAACACCATCATCATAACAACAACACCATCAACACCACAACATCACCATACACAAACAGGTCTTCTGGTATCTGTTCTTCCTAGTAATTCTATGTAATTCAATATAATAATTACCGTCACTGAGATTATAGCAGAATTACCCAATTAGAGAGAGAGAGAGAGAGAGAGAGAGAGAGAGAGAGAGAGAGAGAGAGAGAGAGAGAGAGAGAGAGAAACTACCCATATATTCCATTATAATACTAAAAAACACCTTCTAACATAATATTTTCATCCTTTTTCGTTCTAAACAATAATAAATAACTAATACCTAAGTTCACCTTCTGTAATGTCACGTCTTCTTTTACGTATGCAACAGAAAACGAGAGTCGAGGTAATCAAAGAAAATGGTGTAATGGTGTTCTGCTATAGT
>JAPQNM010000033.1:6725387-6727887 GCA_029783475.1 Metacarcinus magister
TCTCTCTCTCTCTCTCTCTCTCTCTCTCTCTCTCTCTCTCTCTCTCTCTCTCTCTCTCTCTCTCTCTACACACACACACACACACACACACAGGAAAGAGGTAAATAAATATGTAACTCTAGAGAGTAATTTCCCTCAAGTTACATTGTTCTCTTTTTCCCTTCAATATCATCCCCTCAGAGACCAATAACCCTCCTCCTCCTCTTCCTCCTCCTCCTCCCCTTCCTCCTCCTTTACCTAAACCAAAGAGGGGAGGAGGGAAACAGTGATCAGTTTACAGGTAGAGTTAACATTGAGGGAGGGGAAGAGTGAGGGGATGAGGATGGAGGTGATGGGGTGATGGGGTGAGGAGGGGGGGTGATGGGAAGGTTTAGGAGGAGAGTGGAGGGGAGGGGAGAGAAGGGAGGGAAAAAGGGAGGAAGGGAGGGAAAAGGGAGGAAGAGAGCGAGGGAGATAAAAGGGGAAGGCTGAAAGTGAGGAAAAAAGTGTCTACATATAGGAGTAAATTTAGTCTCTCTCTCTCTCTCTCTCTCTCTCTCTCTCTCTTGAATGATAAAATGAATAACATACATACATACATACACACGTACATACATACATACATACATAGTACACATGTATACAGGTAAACATACACGTACACATACATAGCAGGGAAAGGTTGATAAAGGGAAGTATACACAAAGAAAACAGAATAAAGGAGAGTAAAGAACAGAGAAAAAAAAATACATAATACACAAAATATATTAAAATACATAAACAAAATAGAATCAAAATAAATAAAATACAAGAAATAATCTATTGTTTTTTTTTTTTTTCCGAGTTCGTAGAAAGAGAATTGAAAACCAAAATAAAAACAAAGAATGATGATGATGATGATGATGATGATGATGATGATGATGATGATGATGATGATGATAATACAATGAAGGATAGGAAGGAAGAAACTGCTTTGATATTGCGTAGGTCATAGGAGAAAGAGAGGAAAACCGTACCACTATTTTTTTTTTCTCTCTCTCTCTCTCTCTCTCTCTCTCTTTCTGTACATCTGTTTCTTTGTCTAATCTGACTTTCTTTCTTTTTATTCATCTTTTTTTTCTTATTTACCTTAATTAATCTGTCTGTGTGTCAGTCTGTATCTTTATTTCCTGAGTTTTTCCATGTGTCTGTTAATCTGTCTGTCTGTATGTCACGTCTGTTTGTCTACCTGTGTCTGTCTGTATGTCTGTCACGCCTCCTTGTCTACCTGTGTCTGTTAATCTGTCTGTCTGTATGTCTGTCACGCCTCCTTGTCTACCTGTGTCTGTTAATCTGTCTGTCTGTCTTTCATACCACCTTGTCTACCTGTCTGTTAACCTGTCTGTCTGTCTGTTACATTAATATCACGTTTACCTGTGCATCAAGTCACTAATTACTAAGTCTACCTGTCCGTGCACCAGCGTGAGGCTTTACCTGAGGGGAGTGCATGGGTGAGGCGTGGAGGGTGTGGGCGGCGCGGGGCCTGGGGGCGTGATGGGGATCCGCCCACCACCACCACCAATGAACATGGCGTGGGTGTGCGGGCTGGCTCAAGGGCGTGGATGCCTTTCTTGCTATGGGCGTGGGTGCCAAGGCTTGCTGTGGGCGTGGGTGCCAAGGCGTGCTGTGGGCGTGGGTGCCAAGGCGTGCTGTGGGCGTGGGTGCCAAGGCTTGCAGTGGGCGTGGGTTTCTAGGCTTTTAGTAGGCGTGTGTGCCGAGGCCTATGAAAGGGCGTGATTTCTTGGGCTTGGTGTGGGCGTGGGTGCTTCTCTTGCAGTGGGCGTGTGTGCCGAGGCCAGCAGTTAGCTTGGGTGCCAGTGGGCGTGGGTGCCGAGGCTTGCAGTGGGTGTGTGGGTGCGTTAAGCTTGCAATGGGCGTGCCGAGGCTTGGAATGGGCGTGAGGAAGTGCAACACAAACAAACACTACAACACACTAGTAATTGAAACGAGGACGCAACACAACACAACATAAACACACTCACACATACACACACACACTCTCACACACACACACACACACACACACACTTTAGTCTTGTCTCTCTACATGGCTCCTGTCACTATATTTTTTTTTTCTTTTACTCTCTCTGTCTATCTCTTTTCCTTTCAATCTATTCTATGTCTCTTTCTCTTTATCTCAGTCTAGTTCTCGTCATTGCTGGGTGAGGGTGAGGTCAGTTGCGTTGAGAGATGAGGTCAGGTCAGGTCAACACACTAGCGGGTCATCACTAGGTCTCGCCATGTCTACGCAACACTAATACAACGGGGAACTATAAGGATGTCTGGCGGGTAAGAACGGTACTGCGCATCCTCTTCTGCGCACACCACAAAACAATAACAACACAAGGAGCAGAGGAACGCGCAACGTCCTCCCGCCTTGCTGCTCTTCGCCAGACTGTTGATGGTGGTGGTGGTGGTGGTGGTGGTGGTCTAAGGGCTCTCTCTACCCCTATACCCCTCACTCTACCAAGCTCCCTCTCCC
>JAPQNM010000033.1:6730387-6737887 GCA_029783475.1 Metacarcinus magister
AATATATCCTCAGCAGTGAAGGGTAACGTGACAGTGTAGTGAGATAAACAACAATTAATGCAGCTGTTTAAGGGGGGGCCACTACACCATCCTGTTTTTGATGTGAAGGGAAGTAAATGTATATAAGTGGGTGTGACGTTTATTGGAAGTGTGGAAATGGCGCCAAATTGGATTAACTTTTTTTTTTTTTTTTTAATATTTTTTTTTAGTTATAGGTATTTTTCTATTATTATTTTGTACCCACTTTTTGACTTTCATATATATAAAAAAAAAAAAATTAATCATATATAAGTAGAATAATAATAGTGATAGTAAATATATATATGAAGAAACGAACATATTGAAACTAGTTAACTTGATGATGATGATGATGATGATATAATAATAATAATAATAATAATAATAATAATAATAATAACAACAACAGCAACTAACAACAAAGAATATCATGAAAAATATACATAGAAACACACTTTTTACACCTTTTTCTTCAACACTGGTATACTTTGCAACACACTCATCCAGCTACACTTGGCCTGCACTGCACTGAGCTGGGCAGGACGTGGTGTGGGCGGCGCCAGAAATAATATTAAAAGTTCAACCAACTTGTTTACATCTAATAAATTTACTGCAAGTCAACCCAGAGGAGCGTCTTGGCTATTTAATGAGTTTTTTCTTCTTTTCATCCTTAGCCGAGCACCACCACCACCACCACCACCACCACCACCACCTACCACCATCACCACACTTGCCTTCCCTCCCACCCCATATCTACACCCACTCACAACACCCTCAACCCTTGCCTGCTTCTATTTGTCACATTCTCTACCAAATGTCGTATGGTGTAAAAATAAATAAATTAATAAATGAATGAATAAATAGTGATGATAAAAAGTTGATTACCCTTACTTAATGGTTAAACAAGACAGGTTCATGCGATGTTTTGTGATAAATGGACTTATTTCAACAATCTGGTGTCACAATATTCCTTAAATGATTATATATTTTACACACTCGATATTATTTGTAATGTCACTTTATCAATTAATTACACGCACAAAATTACAGCTTATTACACTATTAACATTACTAATTATCAATGGAAAGTATGTTAGTTTATAATTCTAACTACGGCATAATTGTTCACTGATCCACCAATAAGCTATTACACCAACACACAATACATGAAACAATTAACAGGTGTGTCGTGTGTGAAGACTGATTCAGATGACCCGACTAACAGACTTTATGACCAGACTCCACCAACAGACTAACAGACCAGACTCCACCAACAGACCAACAGACTAACAGACCAGACTCCCCCAGCTGCCACCCTGCCAGACAAACACATGCAATACCCAAGAATAGGTAAACATTCTCACACACTCAAATACTCGCTAATACCCGCTCTGCCAACACATCCACTAACCTAACTCTGCTCTTTCTTCGCTGCTTGAGAGATGATGGTTTTGACTCCATGCAAATATGTATATACGTAATGATGTGTGTGTACTATAGATGACTGAGCTTAAGATGTCCTACCATTCCTACTTGTAAATATATATATACTTCCTGTTTTTTAATGTGTAATGGACAGTTAGTATGAGACACCTAATAACTTCCTAAACATACACACACACACACACACACTATCCTTCTTATAGACCTACACAGTTATAACATACAAGTAATACCACATCAAGTCACATTCAACATATAATTACACTTACAACTAGTTTAAAATCATTTCACTATTTCTTCTAAGTCAGGTTTTTCTTCCCTTCAGTCTCATCGTTGTCAATTCTTCCGTTCCCAGCAATATTTCCAACAACTTTCAATGCTTCGTCTCATGCAATCCTTCCGCTCTCCAACCAACCAACCAACACCTAAACTCTTATTGAAATACTAATACAACAAAACCATGAAAAACTATATACGAATAATAATAATGGTAATAAAAAAAAATACAGCACTCGGGTCAGGAGTTATATTTTGCAAGTCTGATCCTGGGTCACGGCATTTTCTAGGTGGTAGGGATAGCACTCTCTCCTTAACCCAGCAGAACTATGTGGTCTATAGCTACCTAACACTTGAACACCTAACACAAGAACGGAACATCAAGGTGGTGGTGGTGGTGGTGGTGTGTCCTGATGTACTGGAGTGGTCGAGGCAGTTAAAAATATATTCCCTATTCATAAAGTTTCTCAATGCACGGTAACCTAATGACAACCAATAGGATGTACCGGCATTAGTATTGTATCATCCTTTAACATCTATACAACTTCCATGTCCTTATTTTCTATACGATACATTGTTGGGTTGTAACTGTTTCCTGCCGGCACGTTGGTGGAGGAGGAGGTGAATGAGGAGGAAGCCTTGTTCTGATCTATCCTAGTCTCCCATATGTAGTTTATTATTAGTAGTACGTAGACAGGTCGTTTGGTATCTGAATTTTTTATGTTATGGTAAACTTTCTCTAATTAGGTATATAATCTTTACAACATTAGTCTTGAATCTCATTTCCTAACTGTGGAACACCATCTCTCTTCTAAACATAACTTCCTCTCCTCACTGATACTCAACATGACTGCAGCTACTGACAACTACTTTTATCTAGTATATTTCATTATTATATTTTGTATCCTCAGTTTTGCTTCAAGCTGGAAGGACAGAGTGTTAGAGTACATGAGAGGAATTACTACACTTGTATTTGTGTTAATGAAATGTCATGATCTTTCACTCTGGCCAAGATTTGATTGTTACTCTCATTAAATATGTTGTCTATTTCTCACATATTTTTTTTTTCAATTACTATCTATCTCCATCCTCACATTGTTTCTTATACACAACCTTAACTGTTGAGTCTCTATGCTTGCTTTCATATTTGGCCAATGTATATATTTTCACAACCTAAATAATTACTATATATACCTCCAAATTCAACTCAAATCACAGGTATGTAAACTTTCAGTGATACTATAACACAACAATTGGAAAGTGAGAGAAGGAAATTGATCTTCCTTATCATTAAACATTCTCAAATCATATAAAACAAATATAATCTTTTTAATCTTCAATATAACAAAGGAGGGAGGAATACACTTCTTAATCTGTTCCTTGACAAATCTTAGTATCAACAGTTCAATACAGTAACACCACTGACTTATGTTACTGTTGTAGAGACTTATTATTGATGACTATCTACACCAATCATATCACCTCCTACAGGGAACTACAGGGAAGGGCCAGGCTGTAGCTACCTTACAGTATAGGTACAGTTAGGTGCCCAGGAGCTGCCTTGTGTAGGTCAACTGGGTCAACTGGCCTTTTGCAGCTTCCTTATTTTCTTATGTTCTTATAGTATTCAACAGATATATATAATAGTATTCGTAGATATCATTGTGGCATAGTGAAGGTGATGACCACATTCCACCACCACAACGGTCATTTAATTACCGGAAATGGGAAACATACAATTATTCTGCCACCACCACCACCACCACCACCCACTAGACGAGGAGAAAAGTGATGCAACACCTAGTAATGGTAATAGTAACAATAATAGTATTAGAATGAGGAGGAAGAGGAAGAAGAAGAGGAGGAAGAGGAGGAAGAGGAAGAGGAGGAAGAGGAAGAGCAGGATGATGATGATGATGAAGTATTTACCTGCGAGGGGGAGGGTCAGGCAGTTCTTGCAGGGCCGCCGCCAACGAGCTTTGAGTAATCAGTTCCTCTCCACTCAGCGTGAGCCTCTTCAGTAGGTCAGCGTAGTTAAAACTGATGTCGTCAAACTCTAGGAACTGTTTGTCTGCCATGGTCCGTCACTTGGTACTTCCTAACGTGAAATAAATGTTATGTTCACTCTGGTTACACTTCTCTTCTCTGTCAAACAGTCGCGGCTGTTATTTTTACGCCCTTTTAACGGCTCACGAAAAAGTCCTATTTGTTTATTTAGCTTATTATGACGCTGTTCTGATGTTACTTGGTGTTTTTTTACTTCATAAAAATCTAATATGGTTAAAAGTGTTATTTATTTAATTGTTTGTTCCTGTTATGACCTTTAAAGCAATGTTTAATGTATTGTTTTTATTCTCTACCGTTGAAAATCCTTCTTGGTGATTGGTCAAGCATTTCCATCTTGTCTGTACAGGTAAACTTTATATATACTACAAGTTACTATTATATATGTTCCTGAATAATTAAATACTATGTTTTTAAGGTATTCAAGAACTGAAACAACAAAAATTCCATAAATAAAGATGTGAAAAGTTTTAAGTCATACATAGAAAACTAAGATAATCACAGAAAACTAACTATTTTAGGGCACACATAAACTACTTTACAAACATCCATGGCTGAAAATCTTATTCAATGTCAAGTATTACTCTTTCTTTCTTCTTCTCTATGCCGTTAATATGAATGAAGATATATATACTTTTTTCCTGATCAAGAATGTCATACTATGTGTAACTGGACAAGGTGATAACGGTGATATACGGGTGATAGTGGTGGTGGTAGTGGCATGCATATTAAAGTTGTGTAAGGTAAGAAACATGAACTAGAGGACCTTTCACAAGCGGCAGCGCTGGAGGACCTTTCGTTGTGGCAGGCACCCGCGAGGGACAGAGAACGGTACATTTGTCCGGGGGTAAGAATTTACGCCCTTTCCCCTCCTCTTCTTGCATCCACTCCCACCCAGCGTTGTGGTGGATTTTTTCCCCGCGCAATGGATACGATCAAATTCAGCAGACAAATTATATCGGTGACATTTCTCAAATAACTGTAAATCGAAGTAATGACAAAGATATACTTACCAACAAGGTCTGATTACAAGATACAGAGAATATGATGAGAGAGAGAGAGAGAGAGAGAGAGAGAGAGAGAGAGAGAGAGAGAGAGAGAGAGAGAGAGAGAGAGAGAGAGAGAGAGAGAGAGAGAGAGAGAAAAAAAAATATATATATATATATCCTATGACCACCAACCCATCATAGGAAACGTCTACTAAAACACACCAATTCAAGGACATAATGAAGAATTTAGCATTGACTTGAGCGTCGTTACCTGGGGAGCGGGCGGAAGGCACACACCAAGAGGTGGGAGGCCTGCAGGTTGCCCAGCGGGGGGTCTCTGAGGGACGTGGAGGTGGGGGTGGAGAGTAAAGGACGTCTGGGAGAGGCTTGGCTAACCTTGACACCCATAATGAAGACCACAAAGAGTCCTCAACTAACATTAGCATTCCATTAGCATTAATCATCCTTGCTGCATAGGCGGAGGACAACCAGATAGAACCTCATAAAAACACACAAGCAAGGCGTCTGTCCCCTTTTACGAGACGTGGATTTCGGGACCTATAAACAGTGTGTGTGTATATACCAAGGTTGTCAAGTGTCTACTTCAGATTAACTCAAGCAATGGTTAATAAAAACTAGTTATCTTGTCCTGCTGAATTATTTTGAGAAATATCCGACTCCCATTTTACAACTATGAGTGTTGGTGTGATACGTTGCCGCATTGTGTATATATATATTTTTTTCTCCTTTGATAATTTACTTTCATTTTTTTCTCATCACGAGTAACGGGAAAGTGGTTTATCTTGGGCACTTGAAAATGTTATATTAGTGTGCAATACTTCCGTGAGGGACAGGCATGGCGGCGGGACTCGGTAGGAATACACTACCCGAAGCTGATCTCTAAGGGCGCGTGATGCAAGATAATCCCCACAAGGCGACAAAGGGCAGGGTGGGTGGAGCGGGGAGGAGCAACTGAGCAGGGGTGGGGTTTGCGGGGTCAGGCTGCGTCAGGCACTAGGCATGGGCGCCTCCGCACACTCTCTGCATGCTGGTGCACGCCTCGAGTCCATTGGGGGTGGTTATTATTTTCTTATCTGCATGAAAAAAAAGATTGTGGGATGCCTCGTGGAGAATAATATACTGGACCACCTGTAGCTGCCAGCCCTCGTGTAGCGCGGCGGGGGAGGAGCAACACCAAGCACTGCAGAATATTGATAATGTTGCAATTGGCTTCGTTGTCGGGATACGTCAATAACAACAACAATAATAATAATAATAATAAAATAACAATAAAATAATGATAAAATAATAACAATAATATAATAATAATAATAATAATAATAATAATAATAATAATAATACAAATACAATATTTACAAGCAAAAGATGACCCTCGTAATGGACAGCACAACACTTTATTTACCAATCCATGCGTGTTCTTATTGGCACCAGACACGCGTGACGTCTTACTGAAGCCCCACAGGAGGGCATCCGGCGGCAGGAAGTGGTAATGACAAGGACTGAGACATTGTGTACACATGACATCCTTGAAGGTGGTGTGTGAAGCCCTCTAGGTGTGTGGCTCCTCCGTTGTACCCACAGGTCCGTCGGTCAGTCCAGGTGCTTGCCCAAACTTAATGAATAAACACCAGAAGAGCCGAATTAGCACGGTGACGAACCCTTCAGGCTGCGGCGGGGATCCTGATGGCGCGCCATATATAGGATGGGGCCCGGGAGACGGAGGGCGCGGGTTGTGTACGTATGTAACAAGTGTTGGGCGCCACCGGGGCTGCCAGGAGTCCATTATCAGAGTGGCTGGCTGGCTGGCCGGGACGGGGGCGGGTAGGGGAGCGGGTGTCCCCCTCAGAGGCCGCCGCCGTGAATGCCTCCCGGGACGTGCATGACGCGGCCGCCAACTCAGTTCCACCTCTCCTCTGCCGCAGTGTAGCGCGCCCCTCGCCCCGGCCACACCGCCTCCCCACCCCGCCAGCCCGCAAGTCCTCGCTCTCTCCTTCTCTCTCTTTCGCTCTCCCCCCTCTCCCCTCCCACGACTCCTCGGCCACGTTTCTTAAGGAGAGAACCATCGAGGACTCCTGGCACGACTGACGTGTCTAGCTTCGCGCTGAAACATTTCCCGCCAAAAGTTCGCCCAGAACAACGCCACCGCCGCTCCCGCCCACCCTCGACATGGCTGACTTCCTACTCTACGATGACGGGATTATCTTCGATGCTGACGATCCCGACTTCGACCACAGTGACGCGGATCATGCCAAAATGGGTGAGTGGCGACCTGGGAGTTGAAAGAGGAGAGACATCGGGAAAACGAGAGCGGGAGGAAGGGAGGGAGAGAGGGAGGGAGGAGCTATATAGAGGGAGCACTGGGTACGTTTGTTACTACCGTTGTTCAAAGTAGTGGTGCAAGTTATGTCTACTACCCGTATGTCGTGTTCGTGATGTCTATCCCTCTAGGCTCAGGAATGATCTTAGACTGTTGTGATGTGATGTGTTGTCACTGGTTTAGCAAAGGTTCATGCATCTTCCTTGGGTTTACTGGAAGGAAAACAACGCAGACGGAGTAGATGAATTCTCGAGCGATTGTTGCTTCTCCCGCTCGCCAGTCCTTCCCCCTAGTCTCCCGGGATCAATGGTTCCTCCGGGCTTGCCTCTGGAATGCGTTGATGATAACTTTCCTGCAGGAGCGTAAGGAGAG
>JAPQNM010000033.1:6742887-6745387 GCA_029783475.1 Metacarcinus magister
TTATTATGAGCTTTAGGACATTCTGTTATTATACACTTTATAAGAAAGAAATAATGATCCTATTAACTTTTATTTTTGACACTGAGATAATTTTTTTTTGTTTTCGTGTGTGTGAAGGTCGATAGTTTTTCGTGTATGGAAAGTATAGAATTCAATTTTTAGCGACTGTAAATCAAATTATTTTCAGAGATTGAATGTAAAAATAAAACCACCACCATTCAAGGCGAAATAGTGAAAAACCTGAACGAAAAATTACGAAATTCCTTAAACTGCAACGCTATCAAAAGCTATAAGTGAGAAAAAAAACTATAAACTGAAAGAGCAATCGTACGCCTGGCACGCCGAATATGCTTGCGTTGTGCTTCTCGTACGGAAACTGCGCGTTGTTTAGGAACAGTGCAATGTTTGTTATTTTCCTCCTACGCAATTTACACAACACTGCTATATATACACTGACATATTTGGGTGGTTAGATAATGAGAAAACACCATATTTCGAAAGTCTGTCAACTATTTACAACACGACTGAATGTATCTTTTTATTAACGTTTGAACAAATTATACGTATAACACACACACACACACACTCTCTCTCTCTCTCTCTCTCTCTCTCTCTCTCTCTCTCTCTCTCTCTCTCTCTCTCTCTCTCTCTCTCTCTCTCTCTCTCTCTCTCTCTCTAATCTCCCAGCAGACAGTCACGCAGGCACACAGACAGACAGATACAATGACTTATATGATTAAACTTTATCTCCTCTGAAAAAGGATTCTTGCACGCCAGTATTGTGTGAGGCAGCCAAGCCCAGCACACACACACACACACACACACACACACACACACACACACACACACACACACACACACACATATAATGGACAAAACAGTTCTATAACGCCTTAAAAAGAGTCTTGCCGCCACTTCTCATAAAAAAAATAACAAAAAAACATCGTACATTTCAGAAAAGTCTCGTACGTCCGTCCGTCCGTCCTTATCTATCGTTCAGCCGACACATTATCTCTATAACGAAATTAATTACACAACTACCAGTGAATAGAATATATTTTTTTAACGTTAACTTTTTCTTATAAACTCCCTCACATTCCTCTCTACCTTCCCTTTTTTCCTACTTTGACACCAAAACACAACAGTCATTCCTTAACTCATTAACGTCTATCCTTGAGCTTCTAAAATAAAATAAAGTACTATTATTATTATTATTATTTCTTTTCCTATTTCTTCTTTATGTTCAAAGGTCGTTTCTTCCACATTCGCCTTCAATGTGGCGCCAGTGGTGGAATGTCTGTGTGGGTGGTGGTGGTGGTGGTGGAGGTGGCGCAATACTAAAGGAGGAGGAGGAGGAGGAGGAGGAGGGGAGGGGAAGAGAAAGGAGTGGTAGTAGGAAGAGGAGGAGGAGGAGGAGGAGGAGAATCGTGTTGTGGATGAGGGAGTGAGGGAATGGAGGAAGATGAGTATGGATAAAAAAATAAATAATAAAAAAATGTTAAAAGATAAAAGAAGGGAAGAATGTCAGAGGATAAGGATTAGAAGGAGGAAGAAGAGGAGGAAGAAGAAGAAGGAGGAAGAAGAAGAGGAAGAATTACGAGGAGAAGGAGGAAGAAGGATTACGATGCGAGTAAAAAAAATTAAAAATAAAAAGAGAGGAAGGAAGATATATTGTGAGAGGAGGAGGAGGAGGAGGAGGAAGAAGAAGAGGAGGAGGTGTTAGGTGTGAAGCCAAACTTGTGAGAGAAGAGGAAATATTTCTAATTCAGCAAAAGGTGACGAGAGAGAGAGAGAGAGAGAGAGAGAGAGAGAGAGAGAGAGAGAGAGAGAGAGAGAGAGAGAGAGAGAGAGAGAGAGAGAGAGAGAGAGACTGTTTGTACACACCTAGTCACGTGCATCCCTCTAACCTTGTACGGGGTCAGGGTGTGAGAGTGAGAGGGAGGGGGGGTGAGGGGGGGTAGGGAGGGAGAGAGGGAGGTGAGGGAGAGATGAGAATTGTAAAGAATAAGATATAAAAATGCATAATAATGGAGAGAGAGAGAGAGAGAGAGAGAGAGAGAGAGAGAGAGAGAGAGAGAGAGAGAGAGAGAGAGAGAGAGAGAGAAGGGGGGGATATGTAAAGTTTGGGGTATGGGAGTGGAGAGAGAAGGAGGGGAGGAGGAGGAACAAATACTGGAGGGATGGTGTGTGTGTGTGTGTGTGTGTGTGTGTGTGTGTGTGTGTGTGTGTGTGTGTGTGTGTGTGTGTAGGCTAAGGTGCATTGCTGAAGTGGCTCTGATGAACATAAAGGTCGAGAGAGAGAGAGAGAGAGAGAGAGAGAGAGAGAGAGAGAGAGAGATAGTAAATGCAATCAAAGCACAAATTTGAAACACGCGCAAGCACAAGCACAGTTAAGACGCATTACTCTCTCTCTCTCTCTCTCTCTCTCTCTCTCTCTCTCTCTCTCTCTCTCTCTCTCTCTCTCCTCCCCCCCCCCTACATAGCGGATAACAGTCATCAA
>JAPQNM010000033.1:6750387-6755387 GCA_029783475.1 Metacarcinus magister
GGTTAAGAAATCATGTCTCCACAAAACAAAAACAAATGAAGCGTGAAAGTATTTTTTGTTATGATGATAATAATAATGATAATGATAATAATAATAATGGTTGAATTTCACCCGAAGGCATCACCAACAAGAACAGATCAAGTTAGTACAAAAAGCTGACTACTTGGTGAAGTGTAAGATTTGCAAAACTAATCAAAAGAAATATTAGAATAGGAAAACTGAAAGGAGGGCGAAGAGGAGGAGGTAGAGGGGGAGGAGGAGGAGGAGGAGACGAATAACATATAAACAGTAATTAATCTTAAACAGGAAAACTTTCACCCTATAATATGACAGTCATGAAAGCGAATGTGCGGGTGTGTGGGTGTGTGTGTGTGTGTGTGTGTGTGTGTGTGTGTGTGTGTGTGTGTGTACAATTGGAAGAGTTACGTTTCTAACTTGGTCTAGTGAACTTGTAGTTTATTTTTATCCTTCTGTTGGACTGCCTTGTGTGTGTGTGTTGTGTGTGTGTGTGTGTGTGTGTGTTGTGTTTGTACTAGCATCATTTTAATTTATTTACGAGAGAGAGAGAGAGAGAGAGAGAGAGAGAGAGAGAGAGAGAGAGAGAGAGAGAGAGAGAGAGAGAGAGAGAGAGAGAGAGAGAGAGAGAGAGAGAGTCCAAAATATGACCATGATAAACCCCCCCAAAAAAAGCCACTCAAAAAGATTAAAAAAACGTGAAGATTCGCCAGGAGCGACAACGAAATTAAATTCAAATAAGATAAACAAATAGATAAATAAAATAACAAGACACTTCGATACAACGATAAAATAAAACTAGATTAAATACAATAAAAAAAATTCAGAGTAAAAAATTTAATAGACAAAGAGAGAAGAAAATAGAAAGGCGGGGATAAGTTCTGTCTTCTACCGCTAGGGGGACGAGGATGACAAAGTAAACAGTGCGCGAAGGAGACCTGCAAGGCTGTACTTCTTGTGGAGTTGAAATCACTCCTCCCCAGCATCAGGGAGGGGGGGGGAGGGGAGAGTGGAAGCTGAAACTGGGGCGCGGGGCTGGGGACTCCCCGGGTAAAGGTCAATAGCATTGGGGGAAGGCTGGGAGGAGAAGGGGAAGCAGGGGAGGGAGTGGAGGGAAGGGGGAGAAGAGAAGATTGGAAAATGTAGGAAAAAATAGAGAGAGAGAGAGAGAGAGAGAGAGAGAGAGAGAGAGAGAGAGAGAGAGAGAGAGAGAGAGAGAGAGAGAGAGAGAGAGAGAGAGAGAGAGAGAGAGAGAGAGAACCTGAACCCCATTGTCTCCCCCCTACCCAACGCCCCCCCTCCCAGTCCACAACATCACGTGTGGCCCAGCTTGGCGCCACGTCGGGCTTCGGGCGGTGGCGGGGCCGTCGAGGTAGCCAGCAACGCCCTCCACACCCTGCCCCCAAAACCACCCTGCCCCGCCTCACCCCACAACCACACCCCTTCCACCCACCACCTCCACCTTCACCTCCACCCGTCACCACAACACTCATATGCAAGTGGATAAGTTCTTCGATACACTACTACTACTACTACTACTACTACTACTACTACTACTACTACTACTACTACTACTACTACTACTACTACTACTATTACTACTACTACTACTACTACTACTACTACTATTACTACTACTACTACTACTACTACTACTACTATACAAAGACCTATAATACAAGCCAGGGAAAGGAAGGAAGGAAGGAATACAGATTTAGCAGCTCATTCAGGAAGACACTATGGGAAGGCGAGTTCTATATAGTGTGGTCTGTAAGGAATTTGAATTAGCAAGATGACCCACAGACCATTCCAGATTATACTAGTGAGAAGGATGAGGAGGATGGTGGTGATACTGGTTACCTCTTGTATTGGTAAGATGGACAGGGACGAGGTGAGAGTGAGTAGATAATGTTCTCTAAGGAGGCGACAAAGAGGAGGCGACAAAGAGGAGGAGGAGGAGGGATGGAGGGAGGAGTGAGGTATATGTTAAGCTAGGCTGGATGAGCAGTAACCATGAAAATTGTTGTAGAAGATTGCAAGAGAAGCCAAACTGCGTCATATTGTGTGAGTGAAGACTACTACTACTATTACTACTACTATTACTACTACTACTATTACTACTACTACTACTACTACTACTACTACTACTACTACTACTACTACTCCTATCACTACTACTATTACTATTACTACTACTACTACTACTACCACCACCACCACCATTACAGTCACTTCAATCACTAATTTAGTTAGTAACAAGGGAGACACGTGAATGAGCGAGTCAAAAAAACAATAGCAAATAAACGATATATAACAGGAATGAAAAACAAAAACTCACTTCCATCACCATCATCATCATCAGCTGCAGCAGCAGCAGTTGGAATCCGGTTCGACAAAAACCCTGCCGTAGAATCCGGGTTCTTAGATGGCGTCAACACAACCTTCTCTTTGTTGATCCTTTGTGTTAGTCCTTTACACTCACCTCTTGACGTCACATTCATTCACGGATCTCATGGGCCGGACGAACAGTACTGGAAAAGATGAATAAACGAATGATAAAGAGAAAACCAATAGATAAAAGTGTAGAAATTAATAATGCAAATGAACGTATTAGAAAGATAAATACATAGATACGATTAGAAATGTATAAATAAACTTTGCATTGAGAGAGAGAGAGAGAGAGAGAGAGAGAGAGAGAGAGAGAGAGAGAGAGAGAGAGAGAGAGAGAGAGAGAGACGTGCATACTCTGGTCAATGCAATCTATTTCAAGACTCACCCAATGTCATAAAAAAAGCATTGCATAACATTCATCACCTTTACACTCTCCTAACTGACCTTACCTGTGTTTACCTGGCTAAGGTGAGAAGATTGGAACACCTCCAATTAACCTTCTATTTTTTTTTATTTTATATTTTTTTTTCATCACTGTTTTCTGTTCACTAAGGGTTATCAAGCTTTTTTTTTAATTTATTTATTTCTTTTATTTATTTTTATTTATTTATTTATGTTTTGTTAATTTTGATGTAAGTTGGGTTTTCACCGTTTTACATTGTTTGTTTGTGTGTTTTTTGTCTGTTTTGGTTTTTTTCTTCCGTTGTGATTTGTTTATTTATCTTTTTCCGTTATTTCTTGTTTTTTTTCTTCTGTTATTCATCTGTTATGGTCTAAATGTTGTTGTTTTATCTTTGATTTCTATGGTATTTTTCTCTTCTTTTCTGTTTCTTCATTTCTCTGTTTAATCTTATGCTATTCTCTCTCTCTCTCTCTCTCTCTCTCTCTCTCTCTCTCTCTCTCTCTCTCTCTCTCTCTCTCTCTCTCTCTCTCTCTCTCTCTCTCTCTCTCTCTCTCTCTCCTCTTCATCTATATCCGTTAACGTTCATCCTTGTTCGTCTAATTTCCCCAAAAGTTTCCTTGTTTTGTTTACTTCGTCTGCTCGATTTAACTACATGACTCATCTCTCACTCTCTCACTTACTCACCCTCACACTCTCACTCACTCACACACACACACACACACACTTACACACTCCTTCACTCACTCCTTTTCCTACTACAGAGTCCTATATACATAATTGAGTTCCTAGAAGCACACTCACTCTTTCTATTACCAAAACGTACAAGAGAGTTGATTTTATAAGTGTTCTGATATAACATCTTGCATCTAGTATATTTATTTCCTTAACTAAACACGAGGAGTTGGATTATTATTATTATTATTAGTTTATTATTATTATTATTATTATTATTATTATTATTATTATTATTATTATTGTTGTTGTTTTTTACGCCCATTTTCATATTTTTTTTATTCATGAGTTCGTAGAAGAAGGAAAATTTTAGTGTCACAAGAACTGTTTAGAGAGAGAGAGAGAGAGAGAGAGAGAGAGAGAGAGAGAGAGAGAGAGAGAGAGAGAGAGAGAGAGAGAGAGAGAGAGTATGATAATGATTTTTTGGAACTTCAATTTTTTCCTACGTTTCTCTTTTCTTTGTTTCTTTATCTTTTCCTATAACGCATGATAATTTCTGTGAAGGAAGCTCATTACCATTATTTCACATTCTTCTTGTTTGTTTTCCCCACTTATCATCATTATCATTATCATATTATTCTTATCATCACTATAATTATCATCCTCACTCTCACTCTCCGACCTTAACCCAACACTTCGCATTTATTAAGTCAGTTTTTTTCTGCTTCTGCTTCCGAGCTGCAAGTTGAAGACCGACACGTATAATCATAACCCTTAAGTGACGTGCAAGGACACTTATATCCTCACGCACTTAAGAATTATGTGAAGAGAAGTATTAACTCTCTCTCTCTCTCTCTCTCTCTCTCTCTCTCTCTCTCTCTCTCTCTCTCTCTCTCTCTCTCTCTCTCTCTCTCTCTCTCTCTCTCTCTCTCTCTTTCTCGTAACTAGTGCAGGAAGGAAAAATAAGACTAGGCTATACTATGATAATCTTTCTATTTTCCTAGAAACCTATTTGTTAATGTTACTCTTTTTCTTCTTTCTGTATTACGTGCAGGTCTGTGTGTGTGTGTGTGTGTGTGTGTGTGTGTGTGTGTGTGTGTGTGTGTGTGTGTGTGTGTGTGTGTGTGTGTGTAGGAAAGGAGATTTTGTTTATATTGTGTGACGATGCGAGTTTGTTTTTGGTTGTGTCGTAGTTGTTCTTGAGGAAAATGATGACGAATGTTTCCTGAACTTTAATATTCAGGTGGAAATGAGTCTTGTTTCATCATCAAATACTTGTGTACGTGTGTGTGTGTGTGTGTGTGTGTGTGTGTGTGTGTGTGTGTGTGTGTGTGTGTGTGTGTGTGTGTGTGTGTGGCTTTCGTAACACCCTCTTGTGCAGTCTCTTCCGTGTGTGTATATGTGTGTGTGAGAGAGAGAGAGAGAGAGAGAGAGAGGAGAGAGAGAGAGAGAGAGAGAGGACTTGTGCCTCTTTCCATTCAACAATTTCTTCAATCTTCCACTCGTTCCCAGTTTATCT
>JAPQNM010000033.1:6762887-6767887 GCA_029783475.1 Metacarcinus magister
CGGGTGAGCGTGAGGTTTCCCGGGAATGTGACCAATAACGTCATCAGCGAGAGGACAGACTTTCACTTGTAAGGTTTGAGGCAATAAGGTTTTTTCTCCCATGCACCTTCACTCCCCTCACTCCACTTCCTCCACCACGCTGCTCTGTATACGTCTAACATAAATACTGCGTAGTTAGTTTAGATTTATTTATGTTTTGTATATATATAAAAAGACGGAAGTGGAATGAAAAGTGGTGATGAAATTTTTTTTTATACAATTACTATCATCATCATTATTACTATGCCGCTGTTGTTGTTGTTACTGTTTTGATGTTTTTATTAATGCTACTACTACATATATAATTAAAATAGTCTACCATTCAAGAAGGGCCTATGACAGGGATGCGTCGTGATGTCACTGTGGTTGTTTAAAATCTTCATGGATGAGATAGTAAAATATATATAAATAAATAAATAAATAAGAAAATAAAATAAAACAAAAGCTAGGGTGATGTACCAGGAAAATAGAAAGCGAGCATATTATTATTGTTTTCAAGTGACGCGGCCCAATGTTGCAGACAGAAGGGAGGTGTTGCAAAATTTATAGTCATAGAATTTGAAAGCTTGAAAGTTAATGTAGCAAGGAATAGAATAATGGATAGTGTGAATGCAAGTGTAGGTGATGTTGAAATGATTGTGAATGATGAAACACTGCAACAGGTGGATATATTGACTTAAACAAAAGAGAGAGAGAGAGAGAGAGAGAGAGAGAGAGAGAGAGAGAGAGAGAGAGAGAGAGAGAGAGAGAGAGAGAGAGAGAGAGAGAGAGATGTGGTAAGAGGAAGGAAATAATATGGTGTTGATAAATATGGGACTGTTTGCTGGGATTACCGTGTCAGCTGTTTTGTATGGCTGTGTGGCGTGGACATAACATACGAGAGTAAAGAAGAGTTGATGCACAGAAAAATCAATGTTTGCGATCCCTTTCAAATAGTGTCAGAGTGAGAAATGATAAGATTACACACAGATAACACAGGTACGATGGCAGTAAAACACATAATCTGATGGAAAAATCGGATTACGTGGAAAAGAATGGTAGAGGAGATCATGACTGAAAAAACTCATAGATAGATCCGAAGTGGAAGGTGGCAGGTTGAAAGGCAGCGTAAGAAAGAAAGGCACGGAACAATGGTGTTAAAAGAGCATTAGGTCGTCGAGATGTAAGCATCCTGCACGTGAAAGGTGTTTATAGGACACACTAAGTTAGAGTAATGGATGTAGTAGTAGTAGTAGTAGTAGTAGTAGTAGTAGTAGTAGTAGTAGTAGTAGTAGGAGCTTCATTAACACTAAACAAGAATAACTTTCTCTAAGGGAGCCCAGCTATGATATCACAACCTCAACTCACATCCTATGATAACACGCTTCCTCCACACAACAGCTGCCACCGCTGCATGGATTTGTTTTATCAGTTTATTATCTTACTGTGATGTGATGTGTGTGTGTGTGTGTGTGTGTGTGTGTGTGTGTGTGTGTGTGTGTGTGTGTGTGTGTGTGTGTGTGTGTGTGTGTGCGTGTGTGTGTGTTGCTTTAGGGAGGAGATGATACTGACAGGAAAACGACTGACATTACTCCTGCTATCATCTCGTTCTCCTCTCCTCCTCCTCCTCCTCCTCTTCTTCCTATTACTACCACCATCATTAAACACCACAACACTATCATCATCACCACCACCATCACTAATACAACATCACCACTCAATCCCATCCCAAAAAATAATCAACACTAAAAAAAAAAACTATAAAAAAATTTGAATAACACGCATCAACACAAATCATAACCACAACAAAACAAAACAAAACACACTCATGAACAAGAAAACAGTCATCACCTACGAATAAAACACAACCAAAACACACAACCCAAACACCAGTCAGTATAAGGAGAGGAAACACGCAGAGGAAGAGAGAGGTGTTGAAGACGCTCCTCAGAAAACAAGTGACAGACGTAAACCTGAGACAAGCACAACACTAAAGGAATCCACACAGCGAAATTCATGTTTACAGACAGAAAGAGAGAGAGAGAGAGAGAGAGAGAGAGAGAGAGAGAGAGAGAGAGAGAGAGAGAGAGAGAGAGAGAGAGAGAGAGAGAGGATGTTTTTGTTAATTGAGAATTCCCCATACAGTAATTTCGTTCGATGTTACGTCAAGTCAGATTAAGTTGATCTAGCGTAAGGGTCAGTTTTGAACACATCAGGAGGCGCAACACGAGGCTAAAGCACGTATCAGCAGCAGCCCTTCAGCGTACGTGCCTGTGTGTGTGTGTGTGTGTGTGTGTGTGTGTGTGTGTGTGTGTGTGTGTGTGTGTGTGTGTGTGTGTGTGTGTGTGTGTGTGTGTTTGGGCCTCTGCCACACGCCACGTTGGAAATAGATCACCATTACACATCGTCATCACGTCCAAATAAGCTGCCTGACTAAATGTATATCTCCCCCTTCCTCCTCCTCCTCCTCACCTTCTCCTTCCTCGCCCTCCTTCTCATCATTACTAACAACCCAATTCCCATGCAAAGGAGGAGGAGGAGGAGGAGCAGGAGGAAGGGCTATCCAAACTCTAAATACAATAAAGACAAAACGAATGGTTATAAAAATGGAAACCAAATTAAAAAGATGGAAAGTTACTAAAAAACATGAAAGAATGGAAAGAATGTAACCAATGATATAAAATATAAATATAAATATAACCACACCATTGCAACAACCACAACCACAACAACAACAACACAACAACAACAACAACAATAACAATAAGATGAAGAAGAAGAAGGCGCAGAAAGAAACTTGCGATAGTAATTATTCCATAAATTAAAACCTTGTGACCGTGTGTGAGTCAGGTATACGTGCAAGTGATCGTGTGTGTGTGTGTGTGTGTGTGTGTGTGTGTGTGTGTGTGTGTGTGTGTGTGTGTGTGTGTGTGTGTGTGTGTGGTATACGTGCAAGAGATCGTGTGTTTGTGTGTGTGTACGTGTCTTCATTTAGGGGAAAACCTCGGAAGTGACAAACGGATACACTACAACAACAACAACAACAACAACCACAACAACCACAACCACATGATGGATTACATGACCTAGACATTAACAAACTGATGCAGAATCTCATTGTGCAACGCTACATTATTTTCCTTGAATTATCTTGGTGCTTTAACGAGATCAAAGCTGCAGCTGCTGAGGAGTTAATATTACAGCACACACTTGAACTGAGTGTGGCCCAGACGCTCAGTAGCTTACATCAACAAGCTATATATAAAAAGAGACTGCTTGGAAATGGGAATACCTAGGTGGGGCAGCTCTACAATACTTTCATAACAGACTCTATTAACTGTTTCAATGTCATCAGGAGACGCTCTGTATTTAGTCTAAGGGAGAGAGTTGAGTGCTCGTGTAACTCTGTCGTAGCAGGACAATGTATGTGTGTTTATAGCTTTCCACGGGAGCAACGAGGGAACGAGAGAGAGAAAGGCCAAGTGAATTTCAACATACGAGAGAGAGAGAGAGAGAGAGAGAGAGAGAGAGAGAGAGAGAGAGAGAGAGAGAGAGAGAGAGAGAGAGAGAGAGAGAGAGAGAGAGAGAGTGTGTTAAGATTAGGCAAAAAGGTCACGTTACTCGCCCTTCCTAGTCGTTGCTCTTAGTTAAGGTTGTTCCGACCTCGCCGCCCAAGGCTAGTGAAGGTCATTCTAAGGACGTTGTATTGTGTAACTAGTGTGTGTCTGGTGGGTCCTCAAGAAGAAGAAGAAGAGGAAGGAGAAAAAGAAGGAGTAGAAGAAGGAGGAGGAGGAGGAGGAGGAGGAGGAGGAGGAGGAGGAGGAGGAGAAGGAGAAGGAGAAGGAGAAGGAGAAGGAGAAGGAGAAGAAGAGAAGAAGAAGAAGAAAGAGAGGATGGAGAATAATAAGATTGATTATGTTTCTCTTAATGGACATGAAAGTAATGGTCTCTCATGATAGTAGTAGTAGTAGTAGTAGTAGTAGTAGTAGTAGTAGTAGTAGTAGTAGTAGTAGTAATAGTAGTAATAGTAGTAGTAGTAGTAGTAGTAATAGTAGTAGTAGTAGTAGTAGTAGTAGTAGTAGTAGTAGTAGTAGTAGTAGTAATAGTAGTAATAGTAGTAGTAGTAGTAGTAGTAGTAGTAGTAGTAGTAGTAGTAGTAGTAGTAGTAGTAGTAGTAGTAGTAGTAGTAGTAGTAGTAGTAGTAGTAGTAGTAGTAGTAGTAGTAGTAGTAGTATAGTAGTAGTAATAGTAGTAGTAGTAGTAGTAGTAGTAGTAGTAGTAGTAGTAGTAGTAGTAGTAGTAGTAGTAGTAATAGTAGTAGTAGTAGTAGTAGTAGTAGTAGTAGTAGTAGTAGTAGTAGTAGTAGTAGTAGTAGTAATAGTAGTAGTAGTAGTAGTAGTAGTAGTAGTAGTAGTAGTAGTAATAGTAGTAGTAGTAGTAGTAGTAGTAGTAGTAGTAATAGTAGTAGTAGTAGTAGTAGTAGTAGTAATAGTAGTAGTAGTAGTAGTAGTAGTAGTAGTAGTAGTAGTAGTAGTAGTAGTAGTAGTAGTAGTAGTAGTAGTAGTAGTAGTAGTAGTAGTAGTAGTAGTAGTAGTAGTAGTAGTAGTAGTAGTAGTAGTAGTAGTAGTAGTAGTAGTAGTAGTAGTAGTAATAATAGTAGTAAAAATATGAAAAAAAGGGGAAAATTGGTTGCAAAAATAACAACAAACAAGTGAACAAACAAACAAAATATATAATAACTCGTCAAATGTCCATCACCCGGAACTAACAAACGTAAAATTATGAGTCGCATCACAAAGCTTGCAACACTCACTCTCTCTCTCTCTCTCTCTCTCTCTCTCTCTCTCTCTCTCTCTCTCTCTCTCTCTCTCTCTCACACACACACACACACACACACACACACACACACACACAGTCTTACGTAGGTATCTAATGTCCGGGGCCCACGTTCCAGGAAGTGTCCCCTATACTAACAAGGGCTG
>JAPQNM010000033.1:6772887-6790387 GCA_029783475.1 Metacarcinus magister
CCTGGCTGATTCCTTTATCTTGACCACTGTTGGACAAAATAGTGTGTTTCACCAGGTGGCCCTGACCCTCATCCCAGCTGTTGTCCAAACTGTAACAGAGAATTGCCCCAGAACATTGGAAAAGTTAGGGTTGTGCTGTTTACTCTGATTGTTTGGGGTGGCTGTGAAGGGGTTGGCAGGGTATAACCTCCCTGTCATAGAGCTTTGTAACCATGGTGGGATTCTTGCCCATCAGAGGCTTTTCAGTTAGGTGGTCGACACGGTAATGAAGAAGGTGTTTGATGTTAATGTAGTCTAGTCAGCATCAAAACCTCCATTTCAACACAGCTGCTCAGTGTTGACCAAGCTGCATTGACATAGATCCACCTTCATCACTACCTGTACCATTTGCGCCCATCATTGGTTATGTTATTTCGGGGAGTTAAAGTAAAATAAAAAAGAATTGACCAAAACTGACCATCATCACCTTGTGTGATACTCTGTGATATTAGCCATTACTGCAAATATTGCCTACAGCAAATGTCACCATTGCAAGAATGAGCAGAGACAAGCCTGATGCATTGCTTTTTTTGGCCTCTGTCTCTGCTGTATCTATATGTGTTGATATTATAAAATAAGAAATAAGAAAATGCAATTTGTATCAATATACCTGACTGACCTGCCAAGACCAGTGTGGTGAGGACCTGTGTTGTCACCCTGACCCGAGGAGACGTGCTACCTGTCCCTCGCACACCCACGGCACCTGTGCCAAGCTGATGAAAAAAAATTTGTATTACTCAAACTACATTTCAAATAACACCTTGCTGTTCTTGATTCACAAATGAAAAAATTTTAATTGCTAAATCTCGTGTGGGTGTGGGAGGGAGCTTAGCCTCTCTCCATCTGTTAACTAGCTACATTTAGCATACAATTTTGTTTAATTTAAATGTATCATGAAACTTCTGGATCTTCTGCTTCGCAAGGAATGCTTGTCATTTCCTTAATTTCTGTGAATTTGTATTTAATGTCGGGTCCTTCCTTGGTGACCCAGTGTGTGCAGAATGACTGGCTTTTGGATGGGTACTTTGTGAATGACTGGTCTGTGCTGTGCTGTCGGCCAAGTGACTGACTGATTTGTGGTCCAGCCCAACAAAGGACTGGCTACCATATACTGTATCTCAAGCCTCTTGTATCCGTGTGCTATTCAGAGTTGTAATGACAGATTGTTGAATTTAATATAATATTGTGTAGAACAGTCGTCAGTGTGGAAATGCTGAAATCAACTTAGTGACATACATCTATACTACCATTATTACTGGTAATGATCTTAAAGCTTAATTAATGTATGAATAGTTCTATTCAAAATCACTGCGGCAAATTTTGTGCCTAAAACACATTGCTCTTATATAAGCTCCCTTGTTCACTTTATAGTTAAATTTCATCAACTAAAAACAACCCATCTCAATTTTACAAAAACTGACACAGTTAATCAAATATTGCCAAGAACCCAATGTTATTTATATCAACTGATATAAAGCACAAATTTGTTTCAAAACTCAAATTGATAACAGTACAAAATTCATGAAGACCATCTTAATGGCCTGAATTATTTTTTTCTCTGAACTCCTTTACATAATTGATGAAGGAGTTCTCTGGGATGACTTGAAATGGTCAAGGGAGTGCCAGTCATCCCGTTGCTGCACCTTAAGTGCTCACCACCCAGATGCCACCCCAGTCTTGCCTGCCACATCACCAACAGTATCCCGGCCACACTTTTTGTTGCTCAGTTTATATGTGGAGTATTTTGTATGACTTACGATGGCACCTTTACGTCGCCGTGCAACCATGTCCAGATTAGCCAGTTTTGTGTTGACGCAGGGAGAAAAATCTGCTGCGGAACTCTGGGTTGTACAGACACTTTCTCAAAACTGTACACCCTTTGCTCACATCCCTTTGCAGGACATTGGTTTTCTGTTTTATACAGAGTTGATTTTCTAGTGGAGTATTAGTTAGGATAATGGAGGGAGGTTGAATTGCATTTTTGTACAGCTTTTCAACTTCAATACATGCAGTCAACAGTGCCAGTTTGGAGAATCACATACATGCAAGCTGGTTTCTTTGTTTTCATTGCAGATACATTTCATAGTTCATTTTTTTATGCCAAGCAAATATACTTGCATCTATATTGTTACACTGTAGCCATGTCATGAGTTGTGGTGATGAATTCATTGTATTTGGTTATGAAGCTATTCTATCTTTGTAAATAGGTGAAAATACAATTAGGTAACAATGCAAGGTAATTAAGGATATAACATCAAGTGCAAAACTGTTTGCCCAAATATCAGATTGATGGCTTACAAATTTCTAGGAATCAGTTATAAAAAAATTTGTATAAAATATGTGAATCATGAGGAAAGCACTCGGTAATTCACAATTATTTGATGAACTTCAGCACCAAAAGAATATTCATCTGGCCATTCTATTTGATGGTATTAAGAAAAATATGACTGATAAAATATGTGTAAGGGTAAAAGTTGGTTTAAATTTTAATTATTGACGTAACAAAATTTTCAAAATTTACATGGTAAAGAAACTATAGTTGCCTGCGAGCCCACCTGTTACTGGTGTGGTATATCTTGCTGCAGCAGCAACAGTTGGACAGCAGTGTGACCATTATATGAAGGAAAAGTGTATTAGCAGTGTGAGGCAGGTGTGTGTGTGTGGGGTGTTGCAGCAAGGTACACCCAAAGTCTACTTATATGTTTCTTTAATACTTTTACTTTGGAAAATTCCTCTTGTTCCCACACAATGTGACCTCTTTACAGTTTCCAGCTGTGATTGAGGCGGTGTGAATGTTACCTTGTCATGCCCCGCACACTCCTGCTGCCACTGAGTTCAAATCATCATCTCATGTTTATAGTCACACATTAACTTCATTTCAAAATATTGTACGTATTTATTTTATCTTGCAGTTTATTCGGCCATAAATCTATATTGCTGGAGGCTGTGTAATAATTCATTTTTGTAATAAAAAATAAGAAAATATATACATGATGTATTTATTATTACCCAAAAGTCATTGAAAGATAACTGTATTTTAGCCGTGGTGCATGTACCCAACCGGGAAGGAAGTAGGTGGTCATAAGGTGACACAGCTGCAAGGCATAAGCCATTGGTAGTGACAGGGAACTAATTCAATCCTACATCTTACCAAACAACCATCTGATGACATGCCTCCCACCTCCTGTCTCAACGGGTCATGGCACCCAGACAATATACGTCAAGTTTTGCATGAATCTTTTTATATTTTATCTTGCCGTCTCCTGTCTGGTTTCTTTTACTCCATCTACTATGTCTCATTCCAGTCAATCAGTTAATATTTTACTCCGCTTATTATCTGCTCTTCCAGCCACGTCTTGCTGACTTTCATGTTTAGTTCTTATTATTTCTACGATATATTAAATTAATTTTGCCTCATCTTATCTACGTTTATCTTTCCTTATGTCTTAAAACCTATTCCCAGCACTGGCTTCTTCATTACTCTTGGTGCACCTCTCAACTGATTTTCCATCCACGCATTTAAAAGGTGATGAAATGATCCCCTCAAATTAGGCAGCTCCAGACCATATAGTTCTGTTAGGCCTAACAACAGATTGCTAACCCTCTCACCAAGAAGCTGCCGTGAGCCAGGATTGAATTCACAACCTTTAGGTCATGAGCCCAGCACTGTACACACAGAGCCACCCAGTCCCCTCTGCACATTTAGCTTACACATTTCAGATCCATTGCTTATGACTGCAAGTACATATGTGTTGGTTACACTTTGTATTTCAAGTATGTCAGATGGAAAGTAATTAAACAATCACCCGAGCTAGGTAACGAGGACTACATGGCTCTGCTAAGTTGATGAGAGCGTTACACTTCTAACCAAAAAGGTGCCGTCACCCGTCAGCCAGGATCAAACACATCAGCCATGAACCAAACACTCACACAGACACTCGGACCCAACATTGCAGAAAGAAATCTCTCAAGATTGACATGCACTTTCCATCAAAAACTGATAATTCCTTGTTTAATTTTCCTTCTCTATCTAGTTTTAACTCTTGACCTAAGTGAGTGCATCCAATAAATTTTTTAGTAATGTTGACGACATTGTCTAGTAATTTACATCAATGAGTTACAGATCAATTCATGTGAAACAACAAAATATAACATTTCCATAAAAAAATTTGTTAAATCAATATTTATACAAAATCTTCCCACACACAACTTGTTTTGAAATGTCCTCCCACAAGACCTCTGACAAAACCAAATTTCTCCTACATTTGTGGGAATTTCCCTTGAAGCGGCAACACTGGCCTAACAGTGCACCTGCACCCAAGTACTTTACACAAGAATTGATCTCGTAAAGGAGTTGGAGATATTTTTACTGACTGCGACTAATTGATCTCGTAAAGGAGTTGGAGATATTTTTACTGACTGCGACTCCTTGACTCCTGACTCTGACTCCACACCCATACTTGTTATGTATTTACGGAAGTCAATGAACAAATAAAAGGAATGTATGAAAATATCTCAATCTACAACACTTAAGTCTAACACACCAACCTTGTCAATATGATGTATATCTTGTCATACAGGCCAAAGTTCACCATGTGTACAGTGTCACCAAACCTCTGGACTCCCCTCTGATAAAGGTGCTGATACAAGGGACACACACTGCCACCAACAGTACCTGGTAAACTTCATGCATTTCAAACATGAATGCACTGCAGAGAACAGAACATTTTTTTTAATTCAATGTATTAAGAGTCTTGTGTTGACGACTGCTAGATCTTGAAATTAGAATATCCATCATCTCCTTAATCAGTAACTGTATATTACAAAAAATACATACAGTTGATGTTAGTTTCACCAAATCACATTGCATATGTATTATGGAGCTGTTACCTCTATTGAAGCTTTCAAAAATACAATCATCACACTAATGACTGTTCAAGTAGTAAATAAAATTTGTTTAATAAACAGAAAAGCCTGTATGTTAGGCACATCATCAATCCACCCTAACACTGTGTTCCAGCAGGTGGTTGTGGATCATAGAATGCATGCAGTAGTAGGTATATAACTGGTATTTTGGGTGACACTCAGGAGTAGTTTAGAATACACAACATGTCAACTGCATTTCCTTTATTTTAATTGGTGTCAACAATGTGAATAAAAAAGATAATCACCTGTAACAACAATTCCTTGGCCAGTCATCAAGGTAGAGCTGAGCTAGGCATGGGAGAGTGTCTTGGAGACCACTGCTGCACCAGCACACAAAACACTTTCATTGTAAACAGTGTAACAATTGATGAAGGCTTTCAAGGATGGTAGTAATGACTTCAGTGTTACACTCTGTGGCCTGCTCCTGCCCACCAGGCACTCAACTCATGCTGGCTAGTGTGCATTTGTTCTGCTTGGACAAATATCTGGACCATACAAAAACTTACAATACAGATAGTACTACAATGCAAAATGTTTGGCATTTACATCCCTGCCTTTGAGATTCTGCTCAACCTCTCAGCCTCCTCTATTGAGACGGCTTGTGGTGAGCTGAGCTGAAGGGACAGGCAATGTTCAGGGCTTGGCCCTCACTTTGCACACACTTGGCTCTCCCTTCAGGAACAACCATTGTGAGCACATACTGACAATAGATGATCTGGTCTGTAAACCTGAATCAATGCATTGCATACATCACAATCACAACTAAGCTCACACACAAACTCACACATACACATACACAAGACACACTCACAGGGGACCACCACCTGTTTTGAACAAGAGCTCTGTCCTCTCTTCTTCCTTGTGGTTTACCGAGGACAAGAACTCATACTTTTTGGATTTGCAGTCAGTGTACATGTAAACAAAACACACGGGAATATTTATCACTCCCCGACAGTCTACAATCATTAAAGCATTAGTGGGGGAGCTTGCCTGCCCTGCGGAGCCGTTCAATGTGAAGGTGGTGGAGCAACTTGTTGAAGGCAAAGTACTGGTGATTGTTGGTGGGGTTGAGGTTTGGGTACGTCACATTCAGGGACTCCGGCAGCTCCCTCCGTGATATCAACTCCTCCAGCTCACACATGGCCCCATGGCTTGGCCCGGCGGATGCATGGCCAATCCCTGGAAGACTTGCGCTGGCCTGAGCCATGCTGCAGTCTGGGAGGGAGGCAGCAGCAGCCAGGCCATTGAGCAGTGTCTCCTGGGCAAGGGCTGGAGCAGGGGGGGAGGTGTGCAAGGCAGAGCCATTCAACACTTGGCTCAGCATCTGGGAGGAGTTGTCAAGATGCAGGTTGTTGATGCGCTTGGTGAGTGGTTCCTCCTCAGGCGTCTGGTCTCGCCCCCGCTTCATCACCTGCCACACACAATGTTATCACTCCACACAGTAATGGTTACCAGGTGTATGCTGATGCACACGCTGTTACTCAATTATAAACATAATTGTATTGACAAATATAACATAAAAATACCATGCAAACCTTTTTTGTAGTTTCATCCTTGAATATTGATTTGATTGATAGATTAGATAAACCAAAATTACTGTTGCAGTACATAAGGACATGTTCAAGAGCATCTAAGGGCTGAGTAGTACGAAGCAGTAATGAAACAGAACAGGAAAACAGCAGAGCAAGAAGCTGTCTGATATAAGTAAAGTGGAGGTTCAAGCTGTAGCTGCGGGCGCTCATCTCCCGTCACATTGGCCTTTGTGCATGTGGTGGAAATTAATCCGTTACCCTGAGACACAGGGCCACTGTGACATTCGAGTTTCCACAGTTTACCATCCCCAAGTTTCCCTTGGCACCCATTCATCGACCAACCCGTTTAGGAGGATGAACAGCTGGGTGAGCTGTGTGCCGACTGCCCTCGGCCAGCAAATTCATAGTCAGACGTGCTAACCACTGCACACTGAGGTGCTGATATAACTCAAACAGAAATCATCACCAGTGAAAACCACAAACAAAAAAATTACTTAGGATCTGTCTTGTCACATTTGAAGTCTTGCAATGTAACTATTATATCTTATTGGTTCAACTTTGGCATTATTCAAGAATAGGATTTCCATGCATGTAAAGCTTAGGCATAAAGTTCCTCTTCAAAATGATCAGCTATCAAACAATACAATAATTCATGTTTCATACTAACAAAACATTACTTTGTACACACATACAATGTGACCTGCAGCCTTGACGGGCACTGATTCTGAGTTACATTGCACAACCTAATGTCAATATAGTTCTTACACATTTTCTCTATCACATTTTTTTTGTATGTAGTATCTTTGTTCCTTTATGAATCCACTATGAATACCAAAAAAAACAGTAGAAAGCCTTCTATCAAATGCTACTGCCCATGGCACATTCTAGGGGGCTTAAATCACATAGCATTTTTCCTGTGTTTAAGCATTGACGTGTCACCACATAAATGATACTACATAAATGTACTGGAGGTCAAGATTGTCAGAGTCATATTATGGTTATCATTCATTTGCACAACAAATGACTCATCAAAGCACTCAAATTAAATAAATCTTTTGATCAAATAGAAGAAAAAAACACCAAAAACTGTGGTAAATCTGCATAACAACTGCTCGGACGATATCAATATGAAGTCCTACATACTATACATAGTGTACTCAACACATCTGTGAAGGTTTCAGGCGGTGCTCGTTATTATTTACCTCGCAAAGCGTCTTTAAAGTTAGTTAGGTTATGTTAGGTTAAGTTATATAAGTTTTATATTCTATTACCCAAAAGTTAGGGTTTTCATTCTATATTTTTTCTGGATTGCTATATATGGTCTATATTTGCTTATAATGACAAGCACCGCCTGAAACCCTCACAGATGTGTTGAGTACACTATGTAGGACTTCATATCTATATCGATATCGTCCAAGCAGTAGTTATGCAGATTTACCAAAATTGGAAATGGCAACAAAGGAAATATTTGCCCAAACCCAATACAATTACATAAAAGATCACCAGGAAGACAAAATTTACTTAAATTACTTAAGAATCTCTACAGAAAATCAAGCAAAGCTACTTAGTTGACTGGTGGGTGAAGCCTGGCGCAAAAGTAAATAAAACAAATAAAACAAATAGAGTAAATAACAACCTAAGCTGAACGAAGTGGAGATACTTTCTCACCCTGAGTACACTGCCTATCACACCAGAACGGCAGTACATTATCAAGGCTTCGAGGCCAAGTATACAACACTGTGACATGAAGAGCATACTAGAGGCAAGGGAGAGGATTAAAGGTTGCATCAAGACAGGAAGGCTTTGTAGAGCGGTGGGAAAGGTTGCATCATGACAGAGGAATGCTTAGGGCGCTGGGAAGGTTGCATGTAGACAGAGAAAGGCTTTATAAGGTGCTGGAAAGATAGCATGTATACAGAGGAAGGCTTAGGGCGGTGGGAAGGCTGCATCAAGACAGAGGAAGGCTTTGTAGGGCGGTAGAAAGATTGCATCATGACAGAGGAATGCTTAAGACGCTGGGAAGGTTGCATATAGACAGATGAAGGCTTAGTAAGGTGCTGGAAAGATAGCATGCAGGTATAGGAAGGGTTTACATGACTATAGGCCGAGGTAAGCCCCACACACTCACGGGCTGGGGCGAGGCGGCGGATGGCAGACGGCAGCAGCGGCTGGTCGATTACGCGCCTGCCTCTCTTCTCCTCCAGTTTCATGTCAGCCCAGGCTCTCTCCCGCCACGACGAGCCCCACACAAGGCTGCCTCCTCCACTAGTGCATAGCTGACACCACACGTCAGCTGTCACTCTCTAGGCTCGGGCGTGAGTGTGTTGAGTGTGTTGCATGGTGCAGCCTCAAGGGTCAAGCTGGCCCGTCCCTCAGCTTGGTACGTTTTATAACATTATTCACCTACACAAAGGCGATGCACCGTGTTGCTTGTGACTCTGATATATGGTTGTTAATTTTATTTTCTTGTTGCTAATCAGTGTTGTGAGTAAAAGACGCAATGATGAAGAGTAAAAATTATAACTGTCCAAAAGTCGAGACCTCAATTTTATGGCAGTTGAGCCATATTGGTAAGGATCATTTATATAAATATTTACGACGTGATTTTTTTTATCCTAATTTCATAAATTCATAAATATAGATCAATATTATATATATCTAAAAACAAAATTTACTGATATGAATTAATAAAACCTTTATAATGACTTATGTCTCTTAATTAACGCCTCAAACCTAACCTTCATTACCTGTTTTCTGCATCCTGTTTACTTTAAGACTCCAAACCTGCGACTACACTCACCAGAATGCAGCCGTCACGTAAAATATAACCCAGCTGGCCTCCAATGCGTGTACACCACAGCCTAACACACAAAGGGCAGGTGGTGGGTGTGTTTGCTGAGGGGATCACCACAGCCTTGCACCACGGCTTGTATGTACTCTTTAATTGCAGGTGTGAGTGAGATGACAAGACGCATCTGCACGTATCACGACCTTTGTTATAATGACGAATATATAAATGACGAATCGATTTTTTATTCCTTTTGTTTTCTTGATGACTTGTGGGTAATAATAATAATGCGTAATAATGGTAATAATAATGCACTAAGACATCAACTTTGGTATTACGTGATGTTCGCCAGCTTTCAGTTATATGACACCACCACGAATGAGTTATACCTTTGGAAATCAATAAATACTATCACACACACACACACACACATATGAACACAAAAATCTCTCTGGAGTACTTTTTATTAGGACTAAGTACTTAATTTCCTACTACGTACAGGTGTTACAAGACGCCCGCGTCACACAGTCCAATAATAATAATAATAATGAAAAAAATTGAGAGATAGGACTTCTACTGAAATCTCTTCGCTGTCGTGGGATACAATATTATAACTGCGCGAGGTGGGACAGACAGACAGACAGACGGAAACCCGCGAAGACACGAACAGTAGACAGGCGTCATGAAAACAGTGAATGCAAGGTAGTATAACAGTACAAATGCTACATCTCTCTAACCTTAACAGCTACTGGAGGGGGACGAGACGTGAGTTACGCTGATATGTAGTACGTATGTGCCGGGGAGGAGGGAGTCACTCAGTCCATCGTCACGAGAACAGTAACACAGACACTCACTGCATCACATTATAATCTTTAGCCTCACGAGTTTTGTTCCCTAATCAAGGCAACGATGATTGAGTTACGTGAAGTTACCAAGTTCCTGAAGGCAAAGTTTCTAGTGTGTAAGCCAAGTGTAATGAGTTTCAGCAGGTAAAGGAGTGTTTCAGATAGTTTCAGCCGTACTAAATAGGCTGGATTGGTATGGCTAGGTCCTGGAAGGTAATGAGGTGTTTCAGACAGTGTTTCAGCCATATTTGATAGGCTGGATGGCTGCCAATTGGTCCTAAAAGTTAATGAGGTGTTTCAGACAGTATTTCAGCCATACAAGTAGACAGCTGGGTGGGTATCACTGGGTTCTTGAGAGAGTTTGTGTTCGAGCCGCGACAGACAGGCCAGCAGGTTGTCATTGGGTTCTGGTGTAGGAAGGTGATGATAATAATTTACGTGATTCTTCAAAGACGGGATGAGGGTGATGAATCAAGGCAGGAGAGGAAAGTAGTAGTGTCATGGGGGAGTGTAGTGGAGGAGTGAGTTAAGTTATGTTATTAGGTAGTGAAGGCGTCGTGGTGGTGGTGGTGGTGGTGGTGGTGGTGGTGGTGGTGGTGGTGGTGGTGGTGATGGTGGTGGTGGTGGTAGTGGTGGTGGTGGTGGTGGTGGTCTCTCTCTCTCTCTTCACTTTTTCTTATCCACTACTCCTTTGGTCTTCTTGGTCGATCCCTGACGAACGTAATCATGTGGAAACCTTGGACGTGAGGTGGAGGCAGCGGGGGTGGCGGTGGTGAAGGTGGAGGAGGTGGTGATGGTGGTAGCGGGTGGTGGTGGTGGCGGTAGTGGTGGAGAGGACGTGGTGATACTGTTATTTTTGCTACTACCGTTCATGTTACTATTATTAGGGATGAGGAAGGCAGGAACAGCGACGATGGGATCACGAGAGGTTAACCTGCTGTTTATTTGACTACTTCGTCCTCTGCTGTAAAGGTCTTGCTGTGAGGACCGCTGACTGCTAAAAACTCCTCCTACTCTTCCTCCTCTTGGTCCTCCTAGTATTCCTCCTACTCCTCTTACTGTACTTCCATTACTTTCCTGCTTCTGTTCCTGCTTCTGCTGTTTATTATTATTCGCTGTGCTGTACCCATCGTCATCCACCTCCTGGGGTTGTCGCGTTGTGGTGTGCTGTTGCATCTCAGCCTCCGGGGCGTCACAGCGTCGAACGGAGCCGTGGAAGCTGCTGCGTCGCTGTTGGCTGCTGGTACTGCTGTGTGGGTCGTTCTCGTACTCGCAGCAGTCAGCCTGGCGTCGAGAAGGGTCTTAGTGGGCGGCAGTGTGATACATCCTGGTGCTTATTCACTTATTCACTTACTCTATCAAGCATGTGGGTATTTGGGTGTACTCTTGCATATCACGAGAGAGAGAGAGAGAGAGAGAGAGAGAGAGAGAGAGAGAGAGAGAGAGAGAGAGAGAGAGAGAGAGAGAGAGAGAGAGAGAGAGAGAGAGAGAGAGAGAGAGAGAGAGAGAGAAAAAAAAAGTTAGGGTGGGTTGTCAGCATGCAGTTTTGATGCTGTATACACTATCATCAACTTCACTGCAGCTGATCCTGTGGTTCTGTGCGTGAGGTTCATGCAGTTCTGGACGTCAAGGGTGTTTTGTTCTTGTTGTCCAATTCTACACACCAACGTTGTCTGTTATCATGCACTTCACTCAGTCACTCAGTCAGGATGTGTTTCTCTTCTCATTCAGTTCGATGCAATGCAGACTCTTTTTCTTTCTCCTTTTCTTTATGATATGCGATTGTACACACACCACACTTATTTTTTTTACATCATTCAATTACGGACTAATAGAAAATAAAAATGTAGCGTATGTATGGCTCTCACGATTATTTCTGTCTGTCATGCAGGTGGAAATTTCAAAGCTTCATCAATCATGCTGCTCTGAACAGTGATCGCCAAAGGCACTCCGTCATGCAGCCTGCCTTCCTGTGTTGCCAATGATGATGATGATGATGATGATGGTAGTAGGTATAATAATAATAATAATAATAATAACGATAATGATGATGATGATGATGATGATAGTGGTAACATGCAATTCTAATACTTCAAAATCCTTACCTGGCACGCCCTGGTCTGTAGGCGGGTTCCACGGGGCCTCTGAAGGGTGGAGAACTGTGAGGGCGGCGCACGACGACTCCGGGGACCCAGCGTGGCGTACCCTAGGGGAGCAGAGCCTGGCGGGGGTAGAGGAGGGAGGTTAGACTGCAGGGCGGGGAAGGGAGGGGAAGGTGTGTTTGTGTGTGTGTTTGTGTTTCCATCTAGTTGTTGTTTTCAGAAGTGTTGTGAGTTTCCTGTTTCCCTTTCCTCCCCACTCTCCATATATCACATACTATAAGTCTCCCTTCCTCTTTTATACTAATTTCTTTTCCTTTGTATATAGGTCACTACATCCTTCCTCACTCCACACCCCTTCCTTCCTTTCCATATCCTTAATTTCCTCCCTCACTCAATCCATATTCCTCCCTCCCTCCCTCCCTCTTCCCCTCCTTCTCTCTTTCATCCCACACCCTTTTCCTCTCTCCCTCACACACAGTTATAGATCCTCACCGGCCGAGAAGGAGGACTGTCCACAACGCGCCTCATAATACTCCGAACTGAGGCTGTACAGACTTGAAGGGTTGAGACTTGCATACGACTGCCCCTGCTGCAACGAGGACGGCGGCAGGGACTGTGGCTCGCTCTGGGGGCACGGGCGGCTCTGGCAGGGGTGCAGGGAGTAGTGTGAACAGCCAGGAGGGGGAAGGGGGCGGATGTACCCTTGGGAGTAGGTGCGGGAGTGGTTGCTGTGGAAGGACGCGAGGGAGACCTGATCATCTCCTGGAGTAGCGGCGTCTGAGCCTCTCCTCTGCTCCTGCTGGGGGAGGATGCTGGTGGAAGCGGAGGTGGGGAGGCCCGGGGAGGCGTCGTAAGGGATGGAGGTAAGGGAACACGCCTCTGGGTTGTTGTGGTGGTGGTGATGTGGGTGTGGGTGTGGGTGAGGGTGTAGGTGGTGGTGGTGTGGGTGGTGGTGGTAAGGACTCTCACCTCCTGCTCCTGTATTACCACCACCACCACCACCACCACAGCTTCCTCCTCCCCCACTACCTCTACGATCACGACACGGCACTCCCCCATTCTCCCGCACTCCCCCTCCACTCTTGAAGGAGGTGATGCTGCCTCTCCTCACCAACCCTCCGTTCTGCAGAGGCGAGGCGTGGAGGCTCACCTCGTCCTCCCTGTCACACGCCTCCATCCCAGCCTGAAGGAACGACAAAGGGAATGAACAGTGACACACGGAACGAGGACAGGAAAAAAAACATAAGTGAATGGATTAGAGTAAGTGGTTCCCAAACTGAGTGACACGTAAATATAACACCAGGGATAATTTAAAGGATTTTCAGGAGTATTCTGTCACGGTTATGTGTAATGCAAGTCATGGAGTGACGGTGATATCAGTAATTCTCTCTGATAACAGTTGTGTGGCACGGGTGTGTTGGGCGGTAGGAGCACGTTACAAGGAACTGCTTCACCACTCAACCACCACAACGACCTGCACGCATCACACACTGTTTCATCATAATTGGTTGTTACAATAAGCAAACAGGAAGTGAAACTGATGCGATAATAGTAGCACATCTTTTAGTGTAATACCGCCACGTCAGATGGCAGTGACGTGAAAAAATAGTGTAATAATCAGCCACGAGATGGCAGTTCCTAAAACTTAGTTAGAAAAGCCGCCACCAGATGGCAGTGTAGTCACCAAACTAGTTAGAAAGCTTGCCGATAGAGGACGTTGTTCCCGTTCTAGTAACACCTTTCACATGCACTAGAGGGCGGTAAAACGTATCTGATAAGCTGTGAGTTTGCAGTCTTTCTATAGCAGATCAAACTACTAATCACCATGTATCATCAATTCATCATTACACCTTGACAGTCGTAGTGGTGGACAGGTAACAAGTGGTAACACGAAGGTACACTACGTCACCAGCCATTCAAAGTGTGGAGGGTTACTACTCACCAGATGATTGGGAACTATGATCAGTTACACGAAAGGAAAAGAAAAATAAAGAAATAGACTATTAATACTTAGAATAGGAAATGATAATAGTAATGAAAAAAGGTGATACACTAACCTGACAGCCACCTGCAGCAAGGGGGAAAACCATCTGTTGTTGTTGTTGTTGCTGTTGCTGTTGTTGTTGTTGTTGTTGCTGCTGCTGTTGTTGTTGTTGTTGCTGTTGCTGTTGCTGTTGTTGTTGCTGTTGCTGTTGTTGCTGTTGCTGTTGTTGGTGCTGTTGTTGCTGTTGCTGTTGCTGTTGGTTGTTACCGTTATGGTTTGGATGGAAGAAGTTACCGCGGTTGTGGTGGTGGTGGTGGAGAAGCAGTGTGGTGGAGTTGGTGGTGTTGGGGTGAGGCGGCAGCTGTTGGGGGAGTGGTGGGGGAGGAGGAGGGATGGTGGTGGGGGCGGCAAGGGTGGTGGTGGTGGTGGTGGTGGAGGAAGTGGAGGTGGAGTGGAACGGAGAGGACATTTTCCCTCCACTGTATCCATCCAACGCTACTTCCATCTTGGCGGTGGAGGGGGAGGCTGTGGAGGGGGGGACGAAGGAGAGGAAGGAGGGCGAGAAAGGAGACACAAACTTGTCTATTAATAAATCATATATACATTTGTTTCATATATAAACTCTCTCTCTCTCTCTCTCTCTCTCTCTCTCTCTCTCTCTCTCTCTCTCTCTCTCTCTCTCTCTCTGTCTCACCTGTGGCTAGTCTGGTCCTGGCTCTGCGCCGCACGAAGCAGGCGATGATTGCAATGTTGAGGAGCAGCAGCGAGGCGCCCGTCAGGCTCATCACGACCAGGATCAGACGAGGCACACGCCACCGACCCGACCCCAGCCCCGCACCACCCCCTTCAGGCCCCGCTGCACACACACACACACACACACACACACACATCAAGGTGAGAGAGAAAAATAAAGATGTTAGGCTTCATTATTATTATTATTATTATTATTATCGTTACTTTCTTGTACTGTCAAATCAATAACTTAACAATATACTGACTACCTGACTGACTGACTGACTGCCTGACTGACTGACTGACTGACTGACTGACTGACCAGGGAGTGCAGCAAGGAGGGGTGGCGCCAGGAAGTCCGAGGCGCCCTGGTCGTTGGTGGATCTGATGGTGAACAGGTAGTGGCGCGCTGTCAGCCCCGTCAGCGTGGTACCTGCCGTGTTACCGCCTGACAACTCCACCGTCTGTAGAAGAAGTAGTAGTAGTAGTAGTAGTAGTAGTAGTAGTAGTAGTAGTAGTAGGATAGGTGTGTGTGTGTGTGTGTGTGTGTGTGTGTGTGTGTGTGTGTGTGTGTTACTTACCTGGTGTTCAAGAGTGCCAGTAGCTCGGTACCTGATGACGTAGCCGCGCGGGAGGCCACCTGAGAAGTTAGGGATCCAGGAAAGGGAGACGGTGGAGGAGGTGACGTTGTTGATCTGCAGGAGGAGGAGGAGGAAGAGGAGGAGGAGGAGGAGGAGGAGGAGGAGGAGGAGGAGGAGGAGGAGGAGGAGGAGGAGGAGGAGGAGGAGGAATAGATTAGCTAGTGAGTGATATCTTTTTTTTCATCCTTTTTTTTTATTTTCATCAATCATTCAGACGGGAAGAAGAAAAGAAAAAAGAGGAAGGAAGGAGAAAGGCAACCCCTCTCTCTCTCTCTCTCTCACCGTAAAGTTAGTGGGTAGGTGTGGGCGTGCGGGCGGGTTGAGGGCGAGTGTAGAGGAGTCTGAGCCGAGAGCGTTGTGGGCCGAACATGCATACTTCCCGTAGTCTTCCTTCTCAACCTGCAGGACCTCCAGCACGGACGCCCACAGCACCAGGCCGTCCACCAACTGAGGAAATAATAGCAGTAGTAGTAGCAATAGTAGTAGTAGTAGTAGTAGTAGTAGTAGTAGTAGTAGTAGTAGTAGTAGTAGTAGTAGTAGTAGTAGTAGTGTACCTGAGGCTCGTGTAGGTCGTACTTGGGTCCTGACTGGAGGGTGAGTCCGTCCTCGGTGGTCCAGGAGAAGGATGGGGCGGGGGCGGCCCTCACACGGCACGCCAGACGTCCACGCCCTCCCACAGGTGCCCATGAGCCTCCAGCACCTGCCGCCTCGACCACCACACGAGGCGGCTCTGGGGAAAGTAAAGTTATGTTTCTCTCTAGTAGTAGTAGATATTGTTGTTATTGTTTTTTTCATGAATGCTCTCTCTCTCTCTCTCTCTCTCTCTCTCTCTCTCTCCCCCCCCGGTACTCACGTGTTACAATGACCTTGGTGGACACAGGCGGCGCTGAGGCCACAACGTTGGAGGCGTGGCACAGGTAGAGGTTTGTGTGTTGCTCCGTCGCCTCCTCCAGCACCAGCCTCGCCACGCCCACGCCAGAGGATATGGTGTGGGTGGTGCTGTGAAGAGGTAGTAGTAGTAGTAGTAGTAGTAGTAGTAGTGTCTCTCTCTCTTTCTCTCTCTCTCTCTCTCTCTCTCTCTCTCTCTCTCTCTCTCTCACCTGTTGAAGGCATTGGTAGTCCAGGTGAGGGTGGGCCGCGGGTTCCCTCCTGCAGAACACTCCACGGTGACCGCTCCTCCCTCCCCTACCGTCACTCTCTCAACAGCCTGGAGGTGCTCTGGCCCGTCTGCGGCAGGGACAGGGCGTCAGTGTGTATGTATGTGAAAAAATAACTCTCTGTCTCTCCTCTGTCTATCTCTATCAATCTACTTATCTATCTATCTATCTATCTATTTATCTATTTATCTTACACTCACATTGCACATTCAGCATGAAGGTTGCGTTGACAGCTCCGCGCGGGTTGTAGGCGCTGACAGAGTAGTTCCCAGAGAGGTTACGATTCACCTTCCCCAGCCTCAACTCCCCATGCGTGGCCTCCAACGTCTCCTCCCCACGCCTCCACCAGTACCTGCAGGGGGAATGGTGGAAGGGTGAAGGGAAGTGTTGGGGAGGGTGTGGAGGGGGAGAGAAAGGAGGGAAAAGACACACCAGAGCTTGGATATAAAGTATGTAACAAAAGAGAAGACGGATGAAGAAGAGGATGAGGATGAGGAGGAGAAGGAGGAGGAGGAGGAAAAGAAGCAGGTAGTAAAATAGCAATAAGAGGTTCAAACAGCAGGAGTATCAGCAGCATTACCTGAGGGGGCCAGGATTAGCAAGGGCGGTAGCTGTCACCACCAACTCCGCTCCTTCGTACACATCCAGCTGCTCGGGGGGCTGCACCATCCACCTGGGAGTATCTGCAGAAGGGGAAGGAGGAGGAGATGTAAACAAAAATAGTCAAAGGAAAGGTTACAGTAGGAAGAGAAGG
>JAPQNM010000033.1:6795387-6807887 GCA_029783475.1 Metacarcinus magister
GGAGGAATGAGGAGTGTGGAAAAGAAAGAGGAAGAGAGGAGAGTGAGAGGAAGAGAGGGGAAGTAATAAGAAGTGAGGGAAGGAGAGGGTAATGAGGGGAATGAAGGGAAAGTGAGAGAGGAGTGAAGGGAGGAGAGTGGGGAAGTGAGGGGAAGAGATGGGGGAAGTGAGGGGGAGGAGAGGGGAAGAGAGAGGAGGAGGATAAGAGGTAGGAAGGATTGGATATTAAGTTAAGAATTGGAAAATAATTGGGAGGGAGTGTGGGAAGGAAAGAAGGAGAGAAGAAGATGTTAAGGAGAAAGAGAAAGATAGGATGTTAGTAAAGGATGAAAGGGAAAGAAAGAAAGGAAATAAAGGAAGGAGATAAACACACACACACACACACACACACACACACACACACACACACACACACACACACACACGAAAAAAAAAATTGAAAGAGCAAACCAGGACTGAAATACATAAACTCTCTCTTCTCTCTCTCTCTCTCTCTCTCTCTCTCTCTCTCTCCCACACACACTTACCAGACGGGAGGGGAGCGTCGCCCCTTCTCCAGGTAACACGGGGGGCGGGACGTCCACCAATCACCTCACAGTCCAGGTGTAGAGACGTCCCCGCCAGCACCTCCACCTCGGCCCCGTCACCCCAGCCCACGATGCTCACCCCTGACGGAGGCACTGAAGGAGGAGTAAAGAAAACGTAAATCAGACTTCAGGGGTTGAATGTGAGGGGGAATATGGAAGGGGGAGACAGAAAGGGGGTTGTGGCTCTAGGGAGGAAGGGGTTAGTGGGGTAGGTTAGGTATCTTTTCAAGGGGTGGCTTAGGTAATATTTCAAGAGGTGATTGAGGTTGTGAGTGTGTTAGGTTAGGTTACTGGGGTGTTAGGGTTGAGTTAAGTGTGTTTCCTGGGGTGTTAAGTGGTAGGTATATGTTTAAGTGTTTTGTATAGCTTTCCTGGGGTGGTAAGACTGGGGTACAGCCTGGGGAGGTTCTAGTTAAGGTACTGGGGTTGTATTCGTAAAGGTTTGGGTGCATTAAACTAGTGTACTTGAAGCTGGGGTGTTAGTGTGTTGGTGTTGGAGTTGTCTGGGGTGTTTGCTGGGGAGATGAGGTGCTTTTGGGATTGTGTATAGGGGTATGTGGAGGGTGTGGTGGTGGTGGTGTGTGTAGTGTGTGTGGTGGTGGTGGTGGTGGTGGTGGTGGTGGTGGTGGTGGTGGTGGTGGTGGTGGTGGTGGTGGTGGTGGTGGTGGTGGTGGTGGTGGTGGTGATGGTGGTGGTGGTGGTGTGTGTTGAGATGGTTTGCGAGAATTTTGGGGGAAGATCGTGTTAAGGATTGCAAATTTTGAGGAGGAGGAGGAGGAGGAGGAGGAGGAGGAGGAGGAGGAGGAGGAGGAGGAGGAGGAGGAGGAGGAGGAGGAGGAGGAGGAGGCGGAGGAAGAGGCGGAGAAATGCAGAAAATATGAAATGATTAAGAATTAAATCAGGGAAAGGAGGTTGGGAGAAGTATGAGAGAGAGAGAGAGAGAGAGAGAGAGAGAGAGAGAGAGAGAGAGAGAGAGAGAGAGAGAGAGAGAGAGAGAGAGAGAGAGAGAGAGAGCGGTTGGGAGAGGGAGAAAAAATGGAGATGATGAGGAGGAAAGATGGAAAATTAGGTTTATGAAATATAATTGTAAATGTCAAACTTGAGGGAAACGAAAGGGAGATAGGGAGAGAAGGAAAGAGGAAGGGAGGAAGGGAGGAAGGGAGGAAGAGAGGAAGAAGTAAGGAAGGGGAAGGGAAGGGGAGGTAAAGAAGAAGGGACAAAGAAAGTAGGAAGAAAATAGTTAAAAGGATTTAGGGTATGTGAGAGAGAGAGAGAGAGAGAGAGAGAGAGAGAGAGAGAGAGAGAGAGAGAGAGAGAGAGAGAGAGAGAGAGAGAGAGAGAGAGAGAGAGAGAGGCAAGAGGGCAGGACAATTTGCATATCAAGAGGGGAAGGAATAGTGAGGGAATGGCTATATTAGTTTCCCCTCTCTCTCTCTCTCTCTCTCTCTCTCTCTCTCTCCTCCCTTGGGACCTCCCTTCATTTTCCCTCCAGCTCTTCTTCCTCCTCTCCCTCACTTCCTCTCTCCCTCCTCTTTCCTTCCGCCTTCCCTCCTTAAATCTCTTACCTTTCCTATTCTCTCTCTCTCTCTCTCTCTCTCTCTCTCTCTCTCTCTCTCTCTCTCTCTCTCTCTCTCAATGTAGTACCTATTCAAGCAGTCTTTTTTTTTAATCCTCCTCCTCCTCCTCCTCTTCCTCCTCCTCCTTCACCTCCTCTTCCTCCTCCTCCTCCTATATTCTTAAGCTTCTACTCTGCTAAGTACTGAAATATTCCTAGTGTTATTCTCCTCTTCCTCCTCCTCTTATTCGTCTTCTTTTTCCTCTTCTTCCTCCTCCTCCTCCTCCTCCTCCTCCTCTATGCACCTTCCCCTCATTTAGTAGTCTATGGAGATACCTTCGTTTCACTTCCATAGGCCTATCAACATCTATTTTTACTCTGCATGTAATTATATAGGCCTGTCAGTATTCCTTGTGTTCTCCTTGTGTATTGTCTTCTATAGGTCTTCCTCCTCCTCCTCCTCCTCCTCTTCCTGTTCCTACTTGTAATCTCCTTCTGTTCCCTCTTCCTTCTCTCCTATGTGTCTATTAAACTTTTCCTTACTTTCATATTCTTCCTCCTCCTCTTCCTTCTTCTTCTCCTCCTTCAGCGCCTTCTACAAGTTTTCCTCCTCCATTCCTTCCTTCTATAAAATCCTGCATCTACTAAACTTTTCCTCACTTACACACTCCTCCTCCTCCTCCTCCTCCTTCTTCATCCCCTTCTTCAGGTACTCACAGATGACAGTCACGTTGGCAGCGGCCCAGATCGGTCGACTGGTGCTGGTCGGCCCCACTTGGCACTGATACTCCCCGTCCTCCGTCAGGGTGGCTCCCGTGATGGCCAGGTGGTGCTCCCCCAGCTCCGGCTCCCCTGCGTACTGGAAGCGGGGGTAGCCAGGCACATCCCTCTCGAACCCTGACGAAGGCGAGGAAGGGAGTGTGAAATAGTGTTAGTAATAGTAGTAGTTGTAGTAGTAGTAGTAGTAGGAGGAGGAAGAAGAAGAGGAGCTTATTCTTACTCTGACGAAGGCGTTGAAGAGTGTGTGAAATAGTGTTAGTAAAAGTAGGTGTAGAAGTAGTAGGAGGAGAATGAGGAAGAGAAAGAGGAGGAGGAGGAGGAAGAAGAAGAGGAGGAGGTTACTTTTACTCTGACGAAGGCGTTGAAGGGGTGAAGAGCGAGAGGCAACACTGTTATGGAGTGTGCGTGAGGGTGGGCTGGTGTGCTTACTAATGAAAGAGAAGAGCAGGAGGAGGAGGAGGAGGACAAGGAGGAGGAGGAGGAGGAGGGGGAGGAGTAGGAGGAGGGAGGAGGAGGAGGAGGATATAGCAAGTTAAACAGATATATCTTAAAATACAAGAAGAAGAACCTAACCTCTCCTCCTCTTCCTCTTCCTCCTCCTCACCTCCTCCTTGACTCACCTAATGCAAACCCATCCTTGGTCCACTGTGCCTTGCCTTGTTGATTCTCCACCACACAAGACAGCAGTACATTCCCACCTTCCACCACCTCCACACTCTCAGGCCGCACGGTGAACTTCTGCAGGTGGCTGGCTGAGGCTCCTCCTGAAGGGGGTGAAGGAGAGGTGAGTAGAGGGGGGTGAGGGAAGGGAGGGAGGGGAGGTGGGAGTGTGTTTGCTTGGGGGAGAGAGAAGTGTAGGCAAATATGTAAGCTGTGGGGAGAGGGAGTGTGAGAGAGAGAGAGAGAGAGAGAGAGAGAGAGAGAGAGAGAGAGAGAGAGAGAGAGAGAGAGAGAGAGAGAGAGAGAGAGAGAGAGAGAGAGTAAGTAAACTTCATCATTCCTATCTCCATTTTTTTCCTCCTTATCTTCTCTTTCTTCCTTTTCATCCATTTTCATCCTCAATTCTTTACTTTCCTTCCTTCTTTTCACTTCTATTCCTATTCTCTTTTTCTTATGTTCTATACCTCTTCCTTCCTTCCTCTATCCTTCCTCCTTTCCTTCCTTAACCCCTTTCTCCCTCTCTCCCATCCTTACATCCTTCTCATCTAACTAACATTCCTCCTTCTTTCCTTCCATTCCTCTAGGACCCATCTTCCCTCTTTCCCTCCCCTTCTCCCTTTTCCTCCTTCCCACCCTTTTCCCTCCTTCCCACCCTCCTCTTTCTCCCTTTCCCTTCTTCCCCTCCCTTTCCCTCCTGTCTCTCTCAACAACTCCCTTTCCTTCCCATCCCTTTCCTTCTCCCTCTCTCAGTCCCTCTCAAAAACCCACCTTCCTTCCCTCTCCTCTCCTCCTCTTCTCCTCATCTCGCAGCATCTCATAAAACAGTATATTTACAAACCTTTACCGAGACGCTCATTGGAGGGGGTAAGCGTCAACACAACCCTATGAAAAGACCATTGAAAAGTGGCACAAAGGGGAGAAACAGCTGGTTCTTGGGCTCGTGTTTACCTTCCCCCCGCCCGGAGTAAATGACCGCCTTTCACGCCCCCACAACGATAAATAAACTAAATAACGCGGGAACAGAGATATAGATGCGCGGAAACACTGACAGGGAGGGAAGAGTGGAAATAACGCAAGGATAAATAAGAGTAAATAAGATAAATAACGTAAATAATGCAGGAACAGAGATATAGATGCACGGAAACACTGAAGAGGAGAGAAGAGTATAAATAATGCAAGGATATAGATATGAATAGAGGTAGTGAAAATAATACGTTAATAGACACACAAGAGAAGAGTTGAAATAATGAAGGAATGTAAACAGAAATAGAGGATGTGAAAAGGATATATTAACAGATAAGTAAGGGAAGAGTTGAAATAATGAAGGGGATACAGACATAAACAGAGGAAGAATGAAAATAACGCAGACACATAGACACACAGACATACAGGGAAAGAGTGAAAATAACGCCATAAGGAAAAATAATTGTATATAGCGTATTTTTCCTGCTAAATATATTGTGTGGATTGGAAAAAAAAAATTTGATACGAAACATGAAAAAGAAAATCATGATAAACGAATATAAGTTATCATTATCATTATTATCATTTTATTATTATTATTATTATTATTATTATTATTATTATTATTATTATTATTATCTTTACTACTACTACTACTACTACTATAACATTGATGATAGGCTTGATGGGTTCCTTTGTTGCCAGCCACGATTATGTATCATCCTATAACGGAGGGGGGGGGGTTAGGAGGAGGAGGAGGAGGAGGAGGAGGAGGAGGAGGAGGAGGAGGAGGAGGAGGAGGAGGAGGAGGAGGAGGAAGAGGATAATGTACTTGTCCTTTCCCCTGATTTACCTTTTTCCTGTCTTATACCTACCTGCTCTCTCTCTCTCTCTCTCTCTCTCTCTCTCTCTCTCTCTCTCTCTCTCTCTCTCTCTCATCGTTAATTAAGTCTCTCCCCTTACTTCCCCTCACCTGGCCAGCCTCCCTCACCTCCTCATCTTCCCCCCACATCTCTTCACCGTTTCCTTACCCCTCTCCCCTCACCCCTCTCCCCTCTCTCCTCTCCCCACTCCCCTCTCCCCACTCACCCCACTCAGTCCATTGTGAGGGCGACAAAGCCCGCTCGGTCTGGCCACACAATGCATCATTGATTCCGCCTCATCCGGTCATGCTACCCGACCCATGAACCCAAACTCTTCTTGACCCTTACAGACCCCCATTCCTTGCAATCGAAACCCCCCTTTTTTTTTTTGTCTTTTTAAACTCCCTTTCATAGCAATCTGAAACCTTTTCTTTGGACTTTTAAACCTTTTTTTTCCGCCTTTCAAACCCTCTTTTTGCTCTCTCAAACCCTTTCTTGTCTTTCTAAACCTTTCTTATAATTTTAAACCCATATGTTGTCCTTCTAATCCCCTTTTTTGCCCCTTTAAATATCTTTTTTTTCCATTTCTAAACCCTTTCTTGTAATTTTAAACTCCTTTCTCGTTCTTTTAAACCCTTTCTTCCCTCTCAAAACCTCTTTATTTCCCTTCTGAACCTTTTCTTATGATATTAAACACTTTTTTTCCCACTTTTAAACCTTTTTTGCAATATTAAACCTCTTTCTCTCTCTTCTAAATCCTTTCTTAGAATATCAAACCCCTTTCTTGTCCCTCTAATCCCCTTTCCTTGCCCTTCTAAATCCATTTTTCGCCCCTTCCAACCCTTTATCTCTCCACTAAACCCTTTTCTTATCCTTTTAAATCCTTCCTTTAACCAGTCTTCTCTTCCTCCTCACCTTACCTTCCAAAACACCTCACCCCTTAGTGCTCCTCCTTTCTCACACCTCCATTCCCCTCCTCTCCCCTGCCCTCCATGCCTCCCACACCCCTCCCCCCAAAAAATGCATCTTTCACTCTGCACTTCGACCTTCTTATTCCTCCTCCTCCTCCTCCTCCTCCTCCTCTTCTCTCTCTCTCTCTCTCTCTCTCTCTCTCTCTCTCTCTCTCTCTCTCTCTCTCTCTTCTCTCTCTCTCTCTCTCTCTCTCTCTCTCTCTCTCTCTCTCTCTCTCTCTCTCTCTCTCTCTCTCTCTCTCTCTCCACTACTACTATGGAAGAGGTTGGATCTAGCAACCTTCATGATTGAAAGACAGCCTCCAAAACCCACCAATCAGCGCCTCAGTACAGCGACAGCCACCAATCAGCGCCTCAGTACAGCGAAAGCCACCAATCAGCGCCTCAGTACAGCGACAGCTTGAATCTAACTCACCGCCGTCTCAACACTTCTACAGCTTGGACCTACTACCTTAAACAACTACCTCGATATTCTCGGCATCGTGGTTTAACAGCAACTACAAATGTATAGTAAGAATTATGTTTGTGAAAACAGGAATTTCGTGTTGTGTGCGCATGCCCTCGGGCAAGGAGGTGACGGCCATCCACGTGCTCGCCGAGCAGGTCAAGACGTGGCTGTGGTTCAAGAAGAGGAACTTTTGTCCCGTAATGATGATTCGCCTTCATCGTGGACGGCGACAAAAAGTTTCTGACGGTGTTTACGAGTATCCGGCTTGCCGCTTGAACGTGGACCTAGAAAAGATACGCGAACTGGATACTGATTGTTTCACGCGGATGAAAGTGAAGTGGGGCAAGAAAACCCTCCGGAAGAAGGCCATAAACCTCAAGCCTCTGTTTGAGTGTTTAAAGAATGAGAGCCAAAGCCTTGGCAAGATTCACGTTACGTTAGATGTGTCTTCTTTTTATCCGTTAACTTTTACACTGAAAACGCAAACCGAGGAAGCACAGACCTACGAACACAACCTCCCTACGACCGAGGCAGAGGAGGAACCCGAAGACAACACCAACACGGCGGCAGTCGAGGCGATCGGTGGTGAGCCCGGGCACACTGCCTTACAAGGTGCCGGCGACGAGCTGGTGTCCGCCGACCACGAGGATCACACTGTCACGGCCGCCGATCACGAGGCAGCAGATCCTAAAAGTGAAGTGGTTCGCTGGAGCGTGAAGGTGCCTCGAAAGTTTCAACGACAGAAACTGCGCGCCAAGCACACCTTCCTCGCCACCCTCCGTAGGCAGTATCAAGTAGACGTTACGTATGATTCTGCCGCTAAAAAAATATTCTTCCGAGGCCTAAAAGAAAAAGTAAAGTGTTGTCACGACCAGGTAAGGGACGAGGTTAAGGCGTGGCAAGCCCGTAATGAACAGTCTCAGAAGCAGGCAGGTGCAAAGATGGCTTCCGAAAACACGACAAAGTCTTCCGAAAACACGAAAAAGCCTTCCGAAAACAAGAATAAGCCTTCCGATAACACGAAAAAGGCTTCCGATAACACGAAAAAGGCTTCCGATAACACGAAAAAGGCTTCCGATAACACGAAAAAGGCTTCCGAAAACACGAAAAAGGCTTCCGAAAACACGAAAAAGCCTTCCGAAAACACGAAAAAGGCTTCCGAAAACAAGAATAAGCCTTCCGATAACACGAAAAAGGCTTCCGATAACACGAAAAAGGCTTCCGATAACACGAAAAAGGCTTCCGATAACACGAAAAAGGCTTCCGATAACACGAAAAAGGCTTCCGATAACACGAAAAAGCCTTCCGATAACACGAAAAAGGCTTCCGATAACACGAAAAAGGCTTCCGATAACACGAAAAAGGCTTCCGATAACACGAATAAGCCTTCCGATAACACGAAAAAGGCTTCCGATAACACGAAAAAGGCTTCCGATAACACGAAAAAGGCTTCCGATAACACGAAAAAGCCTTCCGATAACACGAAAAAGGCTTCCGATAACACGAAAAAGCCTTCCGAAAACAAGAATAAGCCTTCCGATAACACGAAAAAGGCTTCCGATAACACGAAAAAGCCTTCCGAAAACAAGAATAAGCCTTCCGATAACACGAAAAAGGCTTCCGATAACACGAAAAAGCCTTCCGAAAACAAGAATAAGCCTTCCGATAACACGAAAAAGCCTTCCGATAACACGAAAAAGGCTTCCGATAACACGAAAAAGCCTTCCGAAAACAAGATTAAGCCTTCCGATAACACGAAAAAGGCTTCCGAAAACAAGATTAAGCCTTCCGATAACACGAAAAAGCCTTCCGAAAACAAGAATAAGGCTTCCGAAAACACGAAAAAGGCTTCCACAAACACGAAACAGGCTTCCGAAAACAAGAAAAAGCCTTCCGAAAACACGACAAAGGCCACTGGAAAGAAGGCAAAGGCCACTAAAAACAAGGAAAAGGCTATTGAAAACAAGGCAAAGGTCACTAAAAACAAGAATAAGGCCACTAAAAAGAAGGAAAAGGCTATTAAAAACAAGACAAAGGCCACTGAAAACAAGACAAAGACTACCGAAGTGCCGAAGAGCATAGACTGCTTCCTCATCACCCTCCGCCACCACCACCAGCTGGACATTACGTACGACCTTAAAAGTGGCAAGATGGTCTTCCAAGGCGCGCTGGACAAAGTCAAGTGTTGCCACGACCAGGTCAAGAAGATGATCCAGGCGTGGTGGACACAGAACGAACACCATTAAAGAAATATATAAGTGTACAGTGCCCGAACCTTGAGCCTCGTCACCAGCAGCAGATTGTAACGTGACTAGTGAACACGTGTTACCTTGCACCAATCATGCCACTCATTACACTCACCAGGAAGTTAATGTTTTGACACCAAACTTGAAGGTGTAAATGTTGCGTCACGAAATGTAGTTATGTTGTGTGAATTTTTTTGTATTTGTTGTTGATGAATAAAAAAAAACAAATACAATAGTTGATTTTCATTAATAAACCGGATATGATATAATTTTAGTATTACATATAAAAGCTGAATAATATCTTTGAATAATGTGTTGTGTTTATGTGTCAATTCCAACTTTTTACCTATGAGTATTTAGTTGGTTACACATGACAAAGAAACGTTACCCAGAAAATAGTGAGTCATTGAGTATGAAATGATCTGCACCTCTCTCTCTCTCTCTCTCTCTCTCTCTCTCTCTCTCTCTCTCTCTCTCTCTCTCTCTCTCTCTCTCTCTCTCCTTCCTGTTTTACATATTCACTCCACATCCCCACTTCCTCTTTCTCTTCTCGTTCGGCTTCCTCCTCCTGCTCCTCCTGTCCTTATCTCTATCAAGTAGATATTATAATAGTAGTGTAGCAACATGGACAGCCTCGTTAGGTCAAGTTGAAGTGTTGGTGTCTGTTCTTCCTTTGTACTCCTTTGTGCTCTTCCTCCTTTCCTCCAAGCACACTTTTCCATTCCATGACTCTATGCATCTCACTCTTCCTCCTCCTCCTCTCCTCCTCCTCCTCTTCTTCCTCAGTCCATTTTTAGGCCATTCACCAACTGTATTCAAGAGTTGACGACACAAAACGTTAAAGAGAGAGAGAGAGAGAGAGAGAGGAGAGAGAGAGAGAGAGAGAGAGAGAGAGAGAGAGAGCACATGATGAAGAGAATGAAGATTGTGAAGAGATGAATGATGAATAAATGATAAATACGTGACAAAGGAAGAAGATGAGGAGAGGAGGAAACAAGAATGAAGAAATAATTAAAATGAAAAGAAAACAAGTGAGGAGCGATACATCTTGTGCGTGATTCTCTCTCTCTCTCTCTCTCTCTCTCTCTCTCTCTCTCTCTCTCTCTCTCTCTCTCTCTCTCTCTCTCTCTCTCTCTCTCTCTTATAGGCCATAGTATCGAAAGACAGACAAATAAATAACAATAACAATAACAATAACAATAATAATAATAATAATAATAATAACAATAACAATAACAATAACAATAATAATCCACACACACACAAACACACAAACATACCTATCATCACCACCACCATCACCACCACCATCATCATCATCATCATCATCAGCGGAGTAGCAGTGACAGTAGTAGTAGTAGTAGTGCATCCTTTTCCTCCTGACGTCATGGTGGTGATGGAGGTGCCCGGAGTAACCCAGGCAAGACCTCCTCCTCCCGCCGCCCACACACACTCCACATCAATGTCCTGCACCGGTGGACTACCTGTGGGCACGTGTTATACTGTACACACACACACACACACACACACACACCAGCAGGTAACACTTAAACACAGCACACGTATAGCCTTGTCACATATCATCCTGGGTATGGGTACACTTTGGGCATGGGTACACTTGGGTCATGGGTATACCTGGGCATGGGTACACCGGGGGACGTAGAGAGGTTCACCAGGTATTAATTATCACCTGTTCACGTATCTTGAGTGTAGTAATCCAGGTAGACACGTATTTTTAGCACAGTAAACTAATAATTTCAATGACGTATTTTTGGCTCAGTAAACAAACCACTTCTATCACGTATTTTTGGCACAGTAAACAAATAATTTCAATCACGTATTTTTGGCACAGTAAACAAATCCACGTATTTTCAACACCACAAACTAATTCAAACTCGTATTTTCACCAGAGTAAACTATTTCAAACACATATTTTCAGCATAGCAAACCAAACACTTATTTCAGAACACAATTAAGTTATAAGCCTTTTTTTCTTCCTTCTTTTAATTAGTTACGATAAGCTTATGTGTGTACCTTTCTATTATCATCATTTGTAACTATTACTATCATTATCATTATCATTATCATCACTGACTATTTCCCTCACTTCCACACACACACACACACACACACACACACCACGTCACTTTTCCTTACCAATACATGACCTGCACTAGTAATACAACGCTCATGTCTTACTCTGAACACATGCACCGTTGAAAAGGCAGACAGACGCACTGATAGATAAACACAAACAAAACAAAACAATACATAAAATAAACAAAGAAACAATGATATAGATACACATAGCAAGGATAAATGAGAGATAAGTCTACGGAAGAAATAACTCACAGTTCAGTATCTTCCTCGCTCTCTTTTTCTACGTGAGAGATAGCAACACGCACATATACACCCGCGCACATGTATACACGTACACACACGCGCGCCCTCCCTCCACGGCGGCCACGCGCACACTGACCTGAGACCCGACACGTGGTATGTGTGTGTGTGTGTGTGTGTGTGTGTGTGTGTGTGTGTGTGTGTGTGTGTGTGTCTGTGTGTGTCTGTCTATTTGTCTGTCTATCTGTCTCTGTCTCTCTCTCTCTCTCTCTCTCTCTCTCTCTCTCTCTCTCTCTCTCTCTCTCTCTCTCTCTCTCTCTCTCTCTCTCTCTCTCAGCACAGGAAAGAAAAAAAATCGACATTTGAAATAGTCCAAATCTTGTTTATGCTGGAAATGGAAGAAAGAAAAAAAGGGAGAGAGGAGTGAATCTTATGTACACTGCAACTCTCTCTCTCTCTCTCTCTCTCTCTCTCTCTCTCTCTCTCTCTCTCTCTCTCTCTCTCCTTGCCAGCCACCATTAGCAGCACTTTGTATTCAGCACACTTTTGGACGCTGTCTGAGGGAGGACCGTCGTTCCTAAGCAGACGGATTCACGCGGATTCTGCCAGGATTTCAAAGCTTTTTCCTGACTTACCCAAAACTCCTATCAACCCCTCACCCTACACCCACACATCACCTCGCCTTGCACAACACTCCACTATACACTCACCCAATACACCTTGACAGAATATATACATCATCTATACCACCAATGTTCATATATATACATTTTTTCCCGCTAACTTATTCCCGCCAAAATTTTTCGCGCCAAAACTTTACGTAAACAAGATTTCTAGCACCTCATCCCCTTTGCTATCTCCCTCGCTCCACCCTACTACATACTGACACTTTAATGAGGTATAAGGTCTCTAACAAAAGTAAATAAGCTAACATTTTTGACTCTATCTCTCTCTTTATCTTTTTTTTATATAGGGAGGTACGTAAGCAGCATTATAATTGTCTATTATTATCATTACTTTTTTTTTAGAACTTGTCCAGCCTCCATTAACAGTTTAGAAAATAATAATGAATAAAAAAAATATTGTT